>VXAX01003463.1:190425-217319 GCA_013399835.1 Leptocoma aspasia
AAAAGCCCGCAGCCGGGGGAGGGGCAAGGCTACAGACAAAACAAACTAAGAACATGGGAACAAAGAAAAAAAAAACGATTGGGATACAAAGTATGAAAATGTCCTGTCACCCCAGGACAGACCCTTACAATAGTCAAGATATATATATACCATCTATTTATCCTTCCCTTCTTCATAGCCATCAGGGACTGTGGTAGTGTAAGAGAGAGTTCATGATGAACTCCTGTGTATTTTCACCCATTTCCTCACTAACTTGATAGTGTTGGTAAGTAGATTGATCCGTAATTTTTCAGTTTGACTCCCATTTTCAAAAGAAGCAATCTATTTCTTTTTTTTTATCGTAGAGCTCCATTGCTCAAGAATAGCTACTACAAATTCTGAGATATCTTCAGATGATTGTTTGAGCAAAGATCTCAATCAATCATTAGTTTGAAGTTGTATTAATCCACAGATGAAATACTTTGGTGGCTGTCAGTTTGGAAGCATTAAGCTCACTGACTTATTCTTATGCTGTCCTGTACAGATACTGTCTTGACCTCATGCTTATCTTAATGTTGTTAGAGAATACTAATCAAAAATATGAAACCTACAAATTTTGTGCTTTATGTATCATTATTTTCTCTTCTTTTTCTTGAAACAGAGCAGCAATTCTCAGCCTTACAGTGCTGATGTTCTTGTTCTGGTAATGTATCTCACTCATTTTCTACCTCAGATCTCCGTATGTGTTTACATAACTCCACCTTCTGTATGTTGTGCTTATGTTTGGTGCCAGTAAAATCCATCATTAAGCAAATTGCTCCCTTCTTACATTTCCCTACTTTGTGTCCTTAGTATCACTGCTTTACCAGTTTTACTAAAATTTCTACTTCTTTGACTTGATGTCCTGATTTCTGCTTTTTTTTTTTTCCAGTTTGCTGATTTCATGTTACATTTCACTGTCTTTTTTAACAGTAAATCAGCTCTCATGTCATGGTCTGTAAGTCACTTTACTTTGCACTGTCAACATTCTCAAAGCTTTTTCACTACTGCATACTTCACTGTCTGCACCAAAACACTGTTACTAATGCATTCCAAGAACTTGCTGAGCAGTCTGCGTTCTGTAACTTCCCCAAAGTCGCACCAAATTTCTGCAGAATTTAGCTGAAGTTGCCTCTGTTAACCACAGAACATCTTTGTCCTGTGTGAACGCAAATAAAGATAACCATGCATTCCTTGATCTAGTATGTACCACACACACTTACATTGCCAGATCCACCCACCCCTCCCCACAATTTGCAGGGTTATAAGTAGAACCATTCTTCACGTGTTTGGAATTATTTTTGCTTCTTCTGTACTATCAGCCCTTCAAGATGAAAGGTAAGGGAATGTGAGTAAGAGAGCTTTTGTTAAGCATAGAAGGCACAGAGGTTGGTTGGGCTCACTTCATTCCTGAGAGATTTTGGATACAAAAAGGAGAGTACAGTGCAAAGTTTAGAAAACAAAACCCTTAGTTCTACATCCATGTAATACCTTTGGTAATAGCAATATGAGACAGAATTCAGTGTTCAGTGTACATTCATAGGTCTGATCCACATGTTGTAATGATGACATAAGAAATCAAACCAGTTCGTTTTCCTTACAACTGGAATGTGCCTTACTTTGTAATTTTCACAATGAAAATAATGAGATAATAGACCCTCATTTTCTTAGCTATGCATCTCACTTTACTTGTCTCAGTAAGACAAGACTTTAACCTGGGGTCTGAAAGATTATTAAGTGGGCAAAATCCTCTAGTTAAAATGTATTCTTATTTATAAAGTACTCTTAATGTTCCCTAATTCTTTAGCGTATCATTGAAATGAGGTTGGTTTTTTTTGATAATAATATATACTATTTAATCTAGTTTAGGGTATTTTTCTCTGTAAACATCTGTGAAACAGAAGGGATGAGACTTCTCTTAAAAATTGTGGGAACACATAAAATATACAGTACACTTCCTGTTATAGAAGGCTATTTATTAGTCTAAATACTTGTGCAATATTTGGCAAATGATCAAGACTAGTTTCCCCTAGTGTGTTTATAATGTTCTAAATTAAAAGCAAAGCCCATTTTCAAGTGGCATTTGTCATAGAAACTGAAAATGTTTCTCTCATGCTGCATGTAGTTGTACTTTCTACTTGATGGGATAAGCTCCAAATGTTAAACACAAAGATTGCAGCAAAGTTTGTAACAAAACTCTTGAGAGAATTAGACTTGCCATCTAGCAATTCTTTTTATAAGAACCAAAGGAGTCTTTTCCCCAGTGTAGGGTCTTTTTTTTTTCTAAGACTGTATGTTTACTTAACTTTCTGCCTGATGCTGTACTTAATCAGCTATACTGAGGGAAAATCTTTTGATTTCATTGCAAATTCAGTTGCTCTTTATCCCATTTTAATGTTCTTTCCCATAACCTTTGAGTGGTAAAATGGTCACAGACAAGAACATCAGAGCTCCCATTTCTCTAGTGAATGCTTCAGAAATGTACTAAGGCATACATTCAGCAAAAGTTTTGAACAGACACTGCTTCTGCATCAAACTCTGAAAAAATAGCTTGGAGAGCTACAGAAATGCACTTTCAGTGAAACAAAAATTACCCCCCACCATTCTCTTTTCAACTCAGGTTCAAAACCTGATGGAACAATAAACTGGTTTATTAATTATCATTGTTACTAAAGATGTTTTGACAAGTTTGAGAGAAAACTGGATGAGTTCATAATAGCAGCTTTTGAGTGTATTTCACCATTACCTAAGTATTCAAAAGCTGTGCAACACTTAATAAAATGTTGCACAGAAAAAATGTGCTTGGGTCATGTTTCATGTTAAAAATAGACAGATAGGCAAACACATATACTGTACCATTTCCAAGAAAAACACCTCCTATTCCAGTAACCTGTCTTTCTTTTATATCTCAGATTTAGTAATCTCTTTAGTGATTTGCAGGCTGCCCTTGGACTTTCAGTCATCCTTGAATTTAAATAAAAACTATCGGCATCTGTAGTTTTATTTCTTTTTTCCTTTACCTAAGTACTTTAAATAACCATGAACTGTCCTGACTGAAATTCCGATGAGACACTCTACTGCACTTCAGGAAAACCACCATTTGCCATATTCAGTCAACTGGTCTATGGATATTTTAGGACTGTGGCTTCAGCTGAATCAGGGATACTTGAAAAGAGAATAAGTAAAAAAAAGTATGTGTATGCAGCCTTCTAAAAACAAATCTGCCTTTTGTCCAAACACTTGAGTACCTTTCTAAGGAGTACCTGCCTCTCAAAGGAGTATATTTTGCTTTGTGACCTAAAGGATTCAGTTGGGGTTTTCCCTGTGAAATAACTATGGCATAATTAACAATTTTTGGAGCCAAGCATTTTCAAAGATGTTGTAGAAAATACTTCTATCAAAGTTGAACCAGACAATCCCAGAAAACTGAAATCTAATTATTACACCACATTGTGTAAAGATTTGTATAATAAATAACAAATATGGTCCAAGTTGTCAAACCACACTTACATGATGAATACACCATTGTTGCATTGCTTCTTACGTTCTACCCATTTCCAGCAGCCCTATTACATCACACAGAAAGGTTTACCATAAAAAAATGAGATTCTTATTGAAGGCTGGATCTCTTTTCTTTTATCTCATGTAAATACAGTGCAACCAGAAAATTTCTGCCAAATTAAAGCAATAGTAAGGTAGTAGAATTCAGATTTCCTAATTTCACAGGAGTCAGAAGAAGATATAGATGGAAAGCATTCCATGTAACACACCATAATACTCAGCTTGATATTGAGAGATATAGTCTGTAGCACAGGAATAACACAGTCTGTAGCACAGCTTTCTTTAGGATCAACTCTAAATATTTTAATTTTTAAATTTAAATAAGATTATTCATTTATGCTTAGAACCCATAAATGCTTTTTGAGGAGAGGCTGATAAGGACCATAAAGATAGCTGAAGAAAGAAACATTTCAAACTGAGCAAGGATGCTGAAATCAAGACAATAGGCTTTGGCTAAACTGAAATTTTAATCAGCAGTTACTCGTGGGACTGAACTAATGACTGTGATTTCCGTATTTCACAAGATCGCTTCAGCAACCTGTAGAATAATTGAACATCTAACTAACTGCAATGGATGGGAAAGTGAAACAGCTTCAGGTAGTTCATTACTGGTACAGACAGAAACTTTCTGAGATCTGCCTGTGGGAATTGACAGGAGGGAAAAACCTCTTAGTGAACAATTGTGGGACATGTGGGAATCACTCTGGAGCGGCAGCAGTGTGTCTAAGTCCATTGATACCCAGATCCAATGCTCTTTTAAGAAAAAAGGCCACTTCCAGTCAATTTTTGAAGACATGATATGTACAAGTGAAGAAGAGAGAGGAGACTGGCATTTAGTCTCTGGAGAGTTTCTGTAATCTCTTGAGGCCACACCTGAACAAAAAGAGAATATTTTCCTTAAGAAGCATTATCTCATGGATTTAAGGTGAGCAGGATTATCAGAAGAAAAACAAAATTAACAAAAGGATGAGGCAAGCTATTGAGTGAAAGCATCAGGTTCACAAATGTCACATTGACAGATTGAAACAGATAGTGATAACATGGATCCAGGACGCTCTCAGGCTTTTCTCACTACTCAGATTCATTATATGACATCATACTTATAATCTTCTGAGAGCAACCTGACTTTTTGTACAATCTGACATGGTACTTAACTGTTTATTCACATCAAATGTAAGACATGAAAGTGAGAAGTTTGTAGCATTTTTAACAAGGCCATTTTCCTTCTCAACCTGTGCTTGTTAAGATGAGAGACATGAAAAAAACCAGAGTGGTTTCTAAAGAATTCAGACTGCAGAAGTGGTTTTCTGCCCTCTGAATGTCATCTACAGGCCACACTTCTGGTTTTTTTATATGTGGAGAGACCAGTGCAGAGATATTATATGAATCATACACGAGTATAGATCATATCATATTCTCAGTATAGAAAGGGAAAATTCCCCAGTGGACTCTCAGATACAATCTATTCTTTTTTATTTCCATGTATATATCACTGTGTTGCTAGGATTTACAGTGAAATTTATTGTTGATACAGAAATTGATGTGGATTAATATATAAACCAAAATACTGTACCTCCCTTCCATACCCCTTTTAACACTAACACTGATGAGTTATTCTAGAGGCAATTAAGAGAAATCTCTGGATTGTTAGTCCTTGTCCTTGTGAGAGACTTCAAGTTCAGACATTTACTGGAAATACCATACTGATGTTACAAGCAAGTCTGAGCAATTCCTGGAGCTGTTTGAAAACAATTTCTTGCCACGAATCTTCCAACTAGAAAAGATGCCTTCCTGTATAAGTTATTTGTTTGTAGACAAGTACTCATGCATGTGATTGTAGGTGTTTGTCTTGGCCACAGTGATGATGAAATGGTTGAGTTCAAAATTCTTAGTGTAACGAGAATCAGAGTTCAACAGAGTTTCTACTGTGTATTTCAAGAGAGCAAATTCTCAGCTACTTAAGTAGCTACTTTGCAGTGTCCCCTAAGAATATGCTTTTGAGGCCTCCATGACTGCTGCTCAGTCTTAAAGAACCACTGTTGGAAAGTGTGGAAGCAGGCCATCCTATTGTGTCACAGGTCAAGCAAGAGGGACAGAAAACCAGCTTGGCTTAAGAGGGAACTCCTCGTGGAACTCAGGAAGAAAAAAAGATTGGATGATATCCAGAAGTAAGATCAGAAGGAAGATCACATATGTTCACAAACACAAGAGATGGCATGCAAGGCCAAAACTCAATGAAAGTTGAAAATGGCCACTGTTGTGCTCAACAACAAGAAAGGACTTGTAAAATGTGTTAGTAGCAAGAGGAGGCCTAAGAAAACAATGAACCAGTTCTTGTTGAAGATGGTCCCCTGACAAATAGAAATACAGAAAAACTGGAGGTATTCAGTGCTATTTTTTTCTTTTTCCCTCAGCCATTAATAATACTGGTAAGACCTCAAAGTCAAAGGACCACAACTGCAGGAACAGTGACTCTCCATTTGTGCACAGAAATTGTAAGGGACCAGCTGTATCACCTGACTGTTCATAACATCATGAGAGGTGGTGAGAATCATCCCAGAGTACTGCAGGCACTCTTGGATATGAAGCAGGACTCCACTCAAAAGTCATGGATGTCTGGGGAGGCCCCTGCTGACTGGAAGGTGGCCAGTCATTACAATTTAGAAAGGTGCTCAGGAATACACAGGAAACTACAGATCTGAGTCTAACATCAGTACCTGGAAAACTATTGAGAAGATACTACTGGTCATGAAAGGCATTTCAAGGAAACACAAACATCAGGCATAGCATGAGAGTTCACAAAGGGAAGCCCTGTATGACTAATCTAAGATGCTTCTGTAATTAGGTCACCTGCCTAGTGGGTAAAGAGACAGAAGTGGATCTGGTTTTCCTGGATTTTCATAATGCTTTAGGTACTGTCCCTTAGAGCATTCTCTTGGACAAGTTGTCCAGCTATGAGATGAACAGGTGCACACTGTGCCGGGTGAAGAACTGTCCTGTTGACATTCAGAGGCATTTCCTTACTGAGAGGGTAGTTTGCACACTGGAAAAGACTCCCCAAAAAAATGTTTGATGTCCCATACCTGATGGCACCTTGAAAGGAGGCATTTGGACAACACCCTCAAGAATGGGCTTTAACTGTTGGTCAGCTGTGATTGGTACAATGGTACTAGATGAGTCTTGTATGCCCCTGCCAACTGGAACTATTCTATTCTCTCATTAAATATTTATGAAAGCTGCTGAACCAAATGCAACCAGGAAGTAAAAAACTTCTCAAAGCTGTTGCTCCTTTGGGGACCTTTGCTATGTTTCCTACTGTCAATTCTTTCTCTTCCAGGATTTCAGCCAGCATCTGTTCACGAGTTTATGACTGTTGTGCTCTGGGTAATGGCCACTTAGGATTTGAAGACCTGGGAAACTCACTTCAGTGCTTTGTGATTCTTACAGCAATTTTGTTTTTGTTCCTTATCTCCACTTTGAAACTCTCTAGCTTCAGTAGATGTCACCATCTCTCCCCCTCCCATGAATCTGTTCCCACCCTTTTGATGTGGTGTGTTCAGCCCATCTTTAGAAACACTGGGCTGTGCTGCGAGATGTCCCAACACCTTGTGTGCTCCGTGTTGAACCAGCCCCAGCTTCACAGAGCATTCTTGCTTTAAAGGATGGAGCCTCTCTTATTTGTCAATCTGACTGCAGGACTCGAAAAAGGACACAGTGCCTGGATGAGGTCTGATGCACGCTGAGCAGAGGGAATCACCCAAGTTCCTCCCAGCTAGAGAACAAAGATAGGAGAATACATGTCAGAGCAAGCCAAGTGCTGCCTGTGATGCATCGTGGGAGAAAGCAAGAGAGACCAAAGGGCTGGGCAGCAGTGTGGAGTGTGTGGAGAGCCTGTGGGGCTTTGTCCTGCAGCCTCCCAGGGAGGCACAAGTTGTTGCTGAGTGAGCCCTTATGCTTCATGTGCCTGGAGATGTCTGTCATGGCCACAGCAAACTGGCAGGACTCTGGGAAGGCACAGCCAAGGCCTCAGTGACTGTCTTGTAACATCAATGTGATTGTAAGATGACAAGATGGGGAATGGAGTTGGCTCTAGAGCATCCAATGTAGAGGTAACCCCAGATGTGTGTACTGAGATGGTGTATTGTTGGTGTTGATGGCCCATTGTGATATCACGTAGAGATGGATTGTGATGCTCTTGAGAGATGGATTATGACCCAGCATCCCTCACTGCTTACAGCTGAGCACCAAGTTTCACCCAGCCAGCTCATGCCCAGACACATCTGAAGGACAGGATGCCATCCAGAGAGACCTAGACAGGCTCATGAAAGTGGGGCCATGGGAAACTTATGAGGTTTAACAAGACCAAGTACAAGGTGCTTCAACTGGGTTAGGACAACCCCCAGTACCAGCATTGGCTGAGGGAGGAACAGATGGAGAGCAGCCCTGGGGAGTAGGATTTGAAGGTGCTGGTGGGTGAGAGGCTGGACATGACCCAGCCATGGTCACTCCCAGCCCAGGAAGCCAAACGTGTCCTGGGCTGCATCCAAAGCAGCGTGGGCAGCAGGGGAGGGAGGGGATTCTGCCCCTCTGCTCTGCTCTGGTGAGAGCCCACCTGGAACCCTGCATCCAGCTCTGGGCTCCCAGCACAGGAAGGACATGGAACTGTTGGAGTGAGTCCAGAAGAGCCATGAATATGATTGAAGGGATGGAGCACTTCACCTATGCAGAAAAACTGAGGGAATTGGGATTGATTAGCCTGGAAAAGAGATGGCTTTGGAGTGACTACCACAGCCTTTCAGTACATGAAGGGAACCTACAGGAAAGATGAGGCAAGACTGTTTACAAGGGCATGTAGTGACAGGACAAGGTGGAATGGGTTCAAATTGAAAGAGAGTCAGTTTAGATTAGATAGTAAGAAGGAATTATCTGCTGTTAGAGTGGTGAGGCACTGGAACAAGTTGCCTAGGAAAGTTGTAAATGCTGTGGATGTTGTCCCTGGCGCTGTTCATGACCAGGTTGGATGGGGCTCTGCGTAACCTGTTCTAGTTGAAGGTGCTGCTCCTGACAATGGCAGGAAGGTTGGAACCAGATGATCATGAGAGTCCCTGTCCACCCCAAATCATTCTATGAATCTGACTCCTGCTGAGCATTTGGCAAGGTTTGGAGTGCTGAGTGAGGCCTTTGATGTTGTAACTTTGCAAGGAGAGTTGTTTGTTGCAGCTCTCTGTGTTCAACTCCAGAGCCATTGAAGGTTTTCCCCCCTCCCTGCCAGGTTCAGGCATCCGGAACACCCAGGAGGTGCATTTGCAGCAGCAGAGGTGAACTGGGGAGCTGAGATGGTTTCCTTCCTGAGGGACCAGGGCATTTCTATCACCCTTTCTGGGTCCAGGCAATGGCCATAGTGCTTCTTCCCCTTCTAGAGTAAAACCTGCTGATGCAATGCTGGTGAAAGGGAACAATTCATAACCTCAGCTCCTCTCAGGCCACTGCAGAGAGGAGCATGGCCACAGAGATGGACAGCTGCTGTCCCATCTGCCTGGACAGCTTGAAGGAGATCAGCTACGTATTTCCGTGCCTGCACCAGTTCTGTTACACCTGCATCCTGCAGTGGGCAGAGAACACACCCAAGTGCCCCCTCTGCAAGAGGAGGATTCTATCCATCTTGTGCTCAATGGGGACAGAAAATGACTACATGGAGCATGTCATTGCACTATCTGAGACACCACCCATCATTGTCCACCAGGCAACAGGAGACCCAAGACACCTTGGCATCCATTTCTCTGGAGCATCCCAAACATGAGCTGCAGAAGGAGTGCCCAGGCATCCTGTGGGCAGCCTCCAGCCTGGGGAATGGATGGTACTTTTCCGGGACCACCCATGCCTCCTAGATACCCTGCTGCTCTGGGTCCGACCAAGGCTGAGGCAGATCTTCAGGAACAACTGGATGGAGGCAGACCTAGTGGAGGACATTGTCATGGACATCCTGGCCAACCACGGAATTGATGAAGACCAGCTGGTCCAGATGCTGGGGGTCTCCCTCCAAAACCATGCAGCGACATTTGTGCAACAGCTTATCCGTGTTGCTGTGCGACAGTGCAGCAGAGAGGCCTGTCGTCTGCTGGCCCACCAGCCCTATCTCCCTGCCCAGGTCCCAGCCCTTCTAACAGCCCTGTAAGATTCACCATGGATGAGGTGTCCAACACCTCCTCCACTGCCATGGATGGGGATTCCAGAAGCTACCCCTCTGTACCCATTACCGTCACTGTTGGAGCAAGAAGAGCCCCAGGAGGAGCCAGAGGAGTCTGTTACTGCGTCCTCCACTTCCAGACGAGGCAGTGAACCCTCTCCTGAGGGACCATGGTGACCCCTGAAAAGGCAGGCAAGTGGCCCTGGGGCCTCTTCAGCCACCCCTGCATCTGTACTTTGGAGGATGCCTCTGGGGTTAGCCACATTGGGACTGGGCCATCAGCTGGGGCATGCACCAACGCTCTAGGACTCCCAGCCCCTCATATCCAGCTGTCCAAATAAAATGAATGCATGGAAACTCAAAAAAAGTCTCAGTGTTACAAGCAGGACAGATGGCATTTCTGTCCTTGTTATTCTCCCATCAGACAACTGATGGCCAGCTCCAGGCCCATTCCTGTAGCCAGCCCCAGGGCAGATATTTCTAGCAGGGGGGTCTCCAGGTCCAGAGGGTGCCCCACAGCTCACCACCCCAGGCTGCTCATGAGCTCTCCAATGCCAGCCTCTGCCCACACATCCTGGTTCTCTGCTCTCCTGCCAGCCTGTGCTGCCCGGTGCAGCCTTGCTGTGGCCATGACAAATTCCCTCCCCTGGCCTGGAGTCACGACTTGGTGCTGCTCCCTGTGTCACCCCAGGGTCATACCCTGCCAAGGCAGGAGCCCCTAGAAGTTTGTGAAGGAGAAGTACAAAGTCCTGCCCCTGGGGAAGGACAATGCCAGACCAGCACATGAGTCAGGCTGCAGAGCTGGTGAGCAGCCAGGAAAAGGCAACCCTACTGCCCTTACGCACAGATTTTCCTCCTGCTGGTCCAGATCCAGCCTCAGTGCTGGTATTTCTGCTCTGCTTAGAGAGGGCCTATCTGTGCCAGATGGATGCCAAGCAGCTGAAAGCTTTGTGTTTGTCTGCTTTGGAGAGAAAGAGGCTGAGGGGTGATTTCACTGCTCTCTACAGCTTCCTGAGGAGGGGTTTGCTTATCTGTTCTCCCTGGGATCCAGTGACAGGACATGTGGAAATAGTTCAAAGCTGCATCAGGGGAGGTTCAGACTGGACTTAAGAAAATATTTCCTTACTGAGAGTGTGGTCAGACACTGAAACAGGCTCCCTGTCTGTCAGTGCCTTAAAAAGAGGCATTTGGACAATGTCCTACATGATGGGCTTTAACGTCTGGTCAGCCCTGAAATGGTGAGGCAGCAGAGGGACTAGATGATCATTGTAGATCCCTGACAACTGGAAATATTCCATTCTAATACCTGTCAATACCATCAAATAAGTGCTGTTTGCCCTCTTCCTGTTTATTTTCAGTGACATAAATATTTAATGAAAGAAGCTAAAATTTGCATTTCTTAAGTAATCTCATTACAGAAAATGAGAAAATCTAAACAATTCCTTCCAGTCCCATGCAATACTGATAGTTCATATATGTTGTCTATTATTGTCACTTGTCCAATATAGTTCTGCTTACACAGAATTAAATTAATATTTTTGATGACTGCTTGTTCACATTTTTAACCATGAGGCTTTTATAGAATATATGTCACCAAGTCTTTTATTGAGCACATGTATTGTCTATTCATGTGTATAGTGTCAAGAACACAGAGAAAACAATGTTCTGCTGCAATGGCCCTCATTGCATTTTATCATCTTTTCAGCTCTTTGGTGTGATACAATATTATGCTTTGATATTTTCTGATTTTTATACAAAGCATTAGTATCTCAGATGTCATAACAGAACTGCGTTATGTTCTCTATTTATAGACCAAATTTAAGAGAATTTTTGGAGGTCCAAATTGTTAGAACTTTGTTTAGCATCATGCCTCAGAATGCAGACATAATGGATACCGATGCTGGCACATACAGACAGCGGGGTAGCCTGATTGTTTTACATGTGCAAGTTATTGAGATGCCCATTTGCACATCTAAGAATCTGAGTAACATGGAAAGGTCTAACAACTGGCTAATGTTTTGAGTTGCACATTGACTTGTCAGGGGAGTGAGGGGCTGTGGTGGAAAAATTGACCTTGTTATCTGAAAGTTGGTAGTATTAGACAGCCATTTAGCTTCCTCAGAACATTTGGACTGGTGCAGGCTTTTTCAGATAAGGTCTTTTTCAGATGCACTAGAAGGAGGAGGGGTGCTCACATGCAGGAGACAAACCCATATCAAATCATGGCAGAGTTCCATGCCCTGTGTTTGTTCTTCCCAGGCACTTCTGTTTGTAATCCTGTGGAACTCCATAGTATTTCCGCAGGAATTCCTATAACTGTAGTGACAGCTTTGAGATCAGTGCATGGGTAATAACTGGTCAATGTATAAAAAGCACAGAAGCAGTCCCACTGTCATTGAATAAGTAATAGTTGAGTATCTGGCTGCCTTCTCTTTCATAGTGAGGAAGTTCTCTACAGCTCCAGTGATATGTATAAAGTGACTTATATATCACTGTTTTGTCATGAGGGTTAGCCTTAGAGATAGAACAATCAGTCTGTGCCAGGAGGGAACTGTAAAGTGTCTATCCTGGTGATGTTACTTCTCTTGATTGAGTCCCTTATCATACACAGAAAAAGTCTACTTCATCTAGGGAAGTAGAACTTACTCTGAGTTAAAAGCCCTGGGATTCTGCCTGTTTTTTTAACTTTTGATTTGGCACTGAAATGGAACAATATGTTACTCATTCTTATGCAAGAAATACCAAAAATTCCTTTGTTGTACTCTTGTAGTTACCAATCTTGTATTGTGCAATAAGCTATAAAAGTATTTGTCAAGCAATATGGTAATAATAAAGACCATATTAATTGGATTCTCAGAGTTTCTTGCTAAATTAATTGTATACAATTTTCAACAGCATATTCATGTACTAGCAAGTAGAAAAGATTTTTAGTGGTTGTTTTAACCAAACTTCAGGAATGTGTTTATTGCACAATTTTGCATTTATGTTCAACAGCTGTGGTTTTGGTCTCATAAACTACTCAAATAGACATTAGGGAGAAAATAACAAGAGAAGAATAATCAGGAATTGTCAGTAACCTGTCTCCTATTCATGAACAAGCGCATATTTGGCTGTACAGAATATTAATAAAATTTAAATATATCCCATGCAATATGTAAGTTTTGCTGAAGACAGAAATTTGAGAGTATTCAGAAAATCATATGTATGGGCATATCCACAATTCACCTCTCTATCAAAAATATTTGCATTGATAGAACATGAGGCTATATTACTGTGTTTATACACAATTAAGTTAGGCAAATTTAACAAACGAGCTGCACTCACACTTTGCATTGTTAATTAGTCACCAGTTGATATCACTCGGAAAAAGTTTACCTTGCTAATCAGCAGTCATTTTTCAGACTTCTCTCACTTTCCTTGAAGCCCTTCACACTAACAATTATCATGAAAGAGAATTGATACTGATAAGTCTCAGAATTACCAGTTTCTGTATGTGGCCTTCCTTAGCATTTGTAATTGAAGACACTAAAATGAGAAAGATTCCCCTTTTGCCATGTTTCATGTTGTTTTGTCAATTGCTGAGTTTACAAGAACTTTTGGAAGTTAGAGGATGTTTATAAGAAGAATTTTTGTAAGTTAGAGCCAGTTTATACACACTTAGATAAAGCCCATTTGGGCTCAAAATCAACTTTCTGATGTCCCTTTGAGAGAAAAGATGACCAGCCAGGGATACTTTTTCCATGGAGGCTGATTCTGCAGTGCAAGGAAGGCAGGTTGGAAGAGCACAGCTGTCTGGTCCTACACTTTTATAACTGTGTACCAGCTGAAGGCTGGAGCAGGGCAGTCCCACAGCACTCTCTCCCTCCCCACCCCCACAGGGTGACACTCCATCTTTCCCATTTCACATCCCGAGGGGAAGCAGGCTAAAGACGGGCAAGCAGGGTAAGGGCTCTGCATGAGGAGGCCATCTACACAACAGCTACTGCAAGTGAGCAGTTCAGAGTCAGCAGCTGTAGCCAATACTGGGGCTTTGCATGTACCACCCACACCCTTGCAGGTTGTACCATTAAAAGGTATGTGAAAGATATAGTATTCCAAGTATTAGATGGAGAAACAGCAACTTCAGAATGGAAAGATCAGTCATACGCCCAAGTTAATGCCCCTGGGTTGGACTATGGTGATGAACATAATAGAAAAGCATGTGGTAGGTTAGATCTGGTTTTGAACAAAAGACAAATTATTTATTTCTTTCTTCAAATGAAGCATAACACTAAGGTATAAAGGGAGTATAAATAACATCTGATTGTGCTCCTAAGCTCCATGCTATAACTTTCTTGCAATGACATCCTTCAACAAATTAACTACATCATTACTGTTAAGTATTAATTGCACAAAACAGATACACAAAATATATAATGAGCTAGAAAGAGGACAACATTCTTCCATTATGACAAACAATTCTAACAAGAAATGGAAAAAAACCCAATAGATCTAGGCTTACACTGATGGCAACACTGAGAGTTTTAAGTCCTCTCCTTGAACACATTACATGTGATAAATAATATGCAAAATATTTAAAGAATTTTATTGTTGCTTACAGAAGATACTTAGCAAGCAAGGAGACAGTAGCCATCACTGCCTCATGTCTCATATCCCCATCATTCAATGCAAATTTTTACATTTCATGCAATAATCCTGAGCTTATTTTCAGTAACATTGAAATGTCATCTATGTTAATTACCAAATACATACAGAGCCCAGCTATGGGGTCTATTGTATTATTAAGGCATGAAAAAAGAATAGCAGTTTATCAACTCTGAATGCCACAAATACAGCACAGCAGTTAGAAGGCTCAAAAAAGCTCAGAAAGTACCAGTGATTTCTGTGCGAAGGTCCTCCCAGAACACAACTGAATCATCAGTTCCTGAAAAGGCACAGAACCAAATCCTGTCCTCACTGACATCAGGGAGTTCTGACATTGCCTTGACTGCTGGACCAAGCTTCAGAGCTATCAGGAGTGACTCAGACTCCTCTTCATATCCCCAAAAATTGACAAACTTCCTCTTACTCAAGTCAAGTATTAATTTAAAAAAACAATACCTACATATTGTTTTGTTAATTAGTATTTTAAGCCTATGGAAAGGTTCAATTCATTATACAGTATGGCAATTAATAAAAAGCCTTTTCAGAAAAAGCTTATTTGTTAGTCTGATTTATTAGTATGTTAAAAGAAGGGGGAAGTATCATGAAAAGAACCTCTGCCAAGTTTATGCTCTGTTTATGAATTATTTTTAGTTTTAAAATGAAAGATTTTGGTAAGCCAAACCAAGGATATGTAATACAGTTCTAGACTCCATGGTTCAATGGCTCTTCTGAAAGACAAAGAGTACCATAGCCCTGTCCAGTCATCAAGTGAAGAACTCATCATCTGCATAAGTTGTAAGGGGCTAGCAGTGTGTAGATTGTGCGGTTCTTCACACAGTATCTATTTTACATCTGAGAAGTTCTTGCAAAATGCCCTTTAGCAAGCCAAGGTATTCCAGTTCAGTTAATTAAGCCATTGAAACCGGGGACAAATTGCTGGCAAGGCTTACTTCATGCATAATTGCATTATGTCCCATTCTGGGAACTAAAATAGCAATGATCTTTAACCCTGCAACTGCTATTGCCTAGCCTTTGTGTAGGTATTTACCTAGCTGAGCTCAGAGTTTACAAATCCAGTATCCTTGTAATTCATGTACAGGTGGCCCATGGGCTGCCATGGACAGAGGGCTGGTATCCAAGAGGGGTTGACTTTCCATGCCTGCACCCCTTGCAGACGCAAGCCACCCCTTGGCAGAGATGGTGCTGTCCAATTGTGTCACTGCAAGGCTCTGAAAACTTTGCAGATGCACAAATCTGACTTAACTAATTTCACCTAAAACACCAAGTTATAATATTGAAAAATCGTTTGTCACACTAAAACATTCAGGAAACTCATTACTGTCTTGTTTGAGATTGAAGGAGGAAAAAAAAAGGTTGTTGATATTAGTTACTGGGTTAGAATTTGCAGGGGTTTTGGTTAATTTCTACCAAGAAATAAGTTAGAGAAGGCTAAGGCTATAAATTGGTACTGTTTCATTTATAAATATTCACTTTACTTCTCTTCTAAAAAACATGTTAAGGAAAAAGGTGGCCAGAAGGATCACATATGTTGTAAATTGTAATTTGGTTGTTAGGCTGTAAAAACCAAAAATGTAAGTGAAGTTGAGCACAGTGTAAGAAAAAACCCAGTTTTTAATTAACAACTTATTTACAAGTTCATAAAATCAACTGAACTGGAGTAGATGTTCTATGTTTGTCACCAATATTTTATTGTAACTGGTAACTTGCAGGCTTTGTAGTAGATCAAAAAGAAATTAAAGTTCACTATATACAGCCTTTGTACAGGCTACTTGACTATACTCAAGGCATAGTGATCATAGCACAACCTAGTCTTCATAATAATTTGTGCACAAAAAGACACCAATCAGACATTATGTGAACATTACAGTGAAATGACATCACAAGTCCAGTGAAAATTCAGCATCATACAAAACATATTGATCTACTGCAAATGACATCCTTTGAAACAATAAGCCTTTTTTCAGTAGTAAATTAACCAGAGTCTGACGCAGAGATTTGTGTAGTTATAAGTCTTTTAAGTGAAGCAACCTCTGCAGATAAGTTTGCTATGCCCTGCTTCAAATAGAGGTTCTCTGACTCAGAGACATTGTAGATATTGTCTTTTATTTCAACAACTCCAGTTTTGCAACCACTCTGAATTTTAACGTTGAGTTCCTTCTGATGCCAGAGTTCTGGTTTAAGTGACCAGTCTTGGATATTAGTCACTTGAACCGAGAAAGGAGTGTGAGAAGAATGCACCAAGTTTTGCGCACCATGTTTTTCAAGCTCAAAATGTCTTTTTGAGGACATGTCAATGGGTGACGACAACTTCTGCGTTGCATCATAGTCATTATCCATTGCTTCCACTTTAACTTGCATGGCTTTGGCTTTGATTCGAAGCTTGTGAGGCAAAGCTGAAGAATTCACTTCTGGAACTTTAACTGTTGCATGAACATTTTTATGTTCAACTGGGGAATGAATTGGACCCTTAGGAACCTGCTGTTCATCTTCTCCATCAGATGACTTTCCAACTACACCATCATCAGTTTCTGACGTTCTTGGGGAATTACTGGAGGACCTGTTAACTTGCAAGAGAGGAGGAGAATGTGAGTACACATTAAAGGTAGCTCCCATGTAGTTTGGATATATGGACGCTTTATATGAACCTCTGTCATCTCTTGGCTCTCTCTCTAATTCCATGGGCTCCTGCTTTATAATCTGGAATTTATTTTCAGGACTTCTACAGTTGCTTTGTATACGGCTTGGTTGGGTATGCTCTACAGTTGATGTTTCAGATACATCAGACATTGAGCTTTGAGGAGAATGTTTAATGACAGAAATACAACTGCTACCAACTATGGATGGCTCATGTTCATCTACAAATGAGTTAATATTTGATTTAGAACTCTGATAATCTTGAAAATACACAGTTGTTGAGCTACTGAGTTTCTGTATCTCTTGGGCATAGGCTGCAGAACTAATTAAACCAAACTTTAACTTCAGTGAAAGCAGCTCTGCCTTCAAAGTGGCATTCTCTTCTCCCAGTGCAATTAGTTTGTTCTCTAAGACAAGGTCATTCAGTCGTCGCTTTTCACGAGATCTTTTGGCAGCTTCATTATTTTTCCGCCTTTTCTCCCAATACATAGCATCTTTCTTTTCATCTGGAATGAATTCTCGCTTTCTCCGGCAAGCTGAAGATTTACTCTTTCCACTACTTGCTTCAGTAAGTAGTATATCTTCATTTGTAGACAATTCTTCAGATACTTCTGCTAAGGTTGACTTAAGTACCATGATTTTGTCCACATTGCTACTTGTGTCAACAGGTCCGTGCTCCTTTTTAAGGGTCTGCATTTTTCTCAGCTGCATCAGAAACAATTTGTAGAAGATCTACAATAAGCAACACAGCAAGCTATCTCCCCAGTACTTCTCACTCCACAACTCGATAAATACAGTAATTTTAAATCCACACACATTCTTCCTTTTCTTTCATAATCTCAGACAGAAGTATCTGTCTAGAACCAATTTTCTTAGCAGATTCAATGGGAATCTTCTTAAAAACCTGCAATAAATAGAGAATTTTATTACTATTTAGGAATTGCTGGTTCAAGACACACAAAAGTAGCTATTGACAAATAGTTTAGATGAGAATTTGGTTTGTTAAACCTGCTGTAATATGAAGACAGCTCAACACTGAAACTACTGATATCCTAAATTTCATGACACCTAGAGATAGCAGATTTGCTTCCAAAACAAATATGGTATGATTCAAGGAAGAATCAATTAAAAAATATTTGAGTTTTGACCCTACAGCAATGCTGTCACAGAACTTTCCATGATATCACTGGCCAAACTAAAACTTTCCAACACTTCAAACTGCATGACACAAAGCATGTTGATGAGCAGCACTGCAAAGTATCCTGTTCCACATTAAAGCATCTCTTCTGAAAACAGCTGTTATGTATGACTTAGAAATGCAATATATTTGAGTTCTTCATGGATTAAAAATAACATCAGGTGATTTAGAGAAGAAGGAGTGCTTTCTATTGTCTTAAAATACCACCATTATCCATGATATCTATTAAGCATTTAATTGCTGCTTTTGAATCCTGTAAAAAAAATACCTATATATCTATATAAAAGTGTTTATATCCATCATATTAATTCAAACTACCAAGTTCACACACATAATTTAGGCAAACACCTGACTAAAAAATGTTGACAAAAAATTTATGTAATTTTCTAGTACCTTACAAAGAAAATGTTAAAATCAGTATTGAAAAATACATTAGAAAAATAACATTTAATTAGAAATTTGCATTTGACATATAGTTGTATTATGTCAAAGTAAAGTTTAATACCATTGAGGTATGTGCACCTCCAGGAAACAGTATTTGCATTGAAGTAAATGCTTAGACCCAGAAGTCTTACCATTAACAAAGAAAAACTAGCTTAACCTTTAGCTTCAGACATTTTAATCATTAAATTTGAACTTAAGAGTTTATATTGGCCTTTGTTTTATTTAGTCCCTTTTAATGCAAAAATATTTATTCTCATAAGATCACTTGGTCTTGATCTTAGACACAGCTTCTCAGTATATAATTTTCCACAGTCAGTCATGTTCCTGGTAAAAAGAATGTAGTATGCCAAGTGCTTTTATAGAACTGACTATCGAGTCAGCAATCATTCTTGCCTGTATGGCCAAGGGGAAAAAAAATTAAATAATCAGCCACTTCAGATTAATGTCTCTATTTACTGGGAATGTTTGCACAATGACTAATGAAACTAATTTTAATATTATCAGTCAAGAAAGTTATAAAAGAATTAATGAATTGTATTCTGCCAGTTTCTCTTGTCTTTTCCAGAAGGCAAAGTGGAATGAGTGATGTAGTAACAATTAAGCAGGGTCATAAAGACTAAGGTTTCAAGCTGGGTTCTGTTCCATCAAACCATGCCAACTCTCCTGTCATGAAAAAATTAACACATTTAATAGAACAACTAAGTAGAATTTCCTAAAATCCGTGGTTAATTACTGACACGTAACTATTTGTCTTTGATAATACAGCCCTAATGAAAAATAGAGTTAGATGCCAACCATACCAAAGACAACATCTAATATTTTAGTGCAAAAGCAACACCACAAATTGTCATGTTTGAAAAGAAGAAATGTACCTCTAGTACACAAACAGTTACATAGTCAGACCCTGATCCAAAATTCCAAGTGGAGTCAAAAGGGAGCTTTCTGTCAAGATTGAAGGAGCTGGATCAGGGTAAAAACCAAAAATGAGCCCTACAGCAAAGCAACAGCTATTTCTCCAAATTTTGTGTACAGTTTGATTTGCTGAAGTAGGTGTATAGACGTTTTGTCCATTTCACTGATACAGGGAATCCATGATTTCGCAATATGTATACCATTTTAAACCTAGTGTAACTCAACACTTAAAAAATCATTGCTAAAATTTTAAAATAACAAGAAAAAAAAGAGAAGACAAGGCTACCTGACGTTTCATCACATTTGTAGAATATTCAGTCTCTGTAGCATCATTTTACACTAATAGAATACTGGGATTTCATTTAGTTATCCAGTAGAACTGGGAGTACACAGTTACTGATCCATAATTGTCTTGATCCACTACAATCACTGTATTCACCTGTACCAGTAGCAGACACCTTCCATGGCACTCGGCAGGAATTGCTTCATGTACTGAATACCTATGAAATCATCACTTGGCTCTTAGCATGTAGCTCAGCCAACACTCACCTAAGCAAAAAGTGTTCAAAACAACTTCTGTGAAATTTCACGCCCTTATCAGTTCACAGCTCTTACTGAATTTAACAATACTGGAGAGCTACACTCAAACCCAAATATTTGTTCTCCCAGAAAACACACGCTAATATGCATATGACATCATTATTATTACTACATATAGCCTAGAAATCTACACTTACTTGAAGTGGTAGCAAAAGCAAGGAAGTACTTTTAGAATAATTGGATATTTTAGAAGAACAAAACCATCCCTACACAGATTAAATACTTTTTTTCCCCTATAATATTCCCATATTTTATTTCCACATGAATAAAATCAATGTTTAGTCTTGAACAAGACTGTATCAGGATAAGAATTCAGACCTTGTCTATCTGTATGGTCTCCATCTCAAAGCTATTCCACTTCAGTGTTTGTCCAACACTGTGGTCTACGAAAAATACTAATAATGGTAATAATTAGCAGAAAAGTTTTTGGATTGTGGGTCTTTTTTTCCTAAATGAATGTAGACTAATGACATAGTTAGATAGACATCAATATGACCATACTGATGGATAAAAACTTGACTGCATGTCCAAATATCCTCCTGCACTAACACTGGCGCTGAGCTGCCCTTAGCCCAACCAGCTGCAGAGTTCATGTCCCCTGTTCCATGGGACATCTGCAGATTGTACACTGGAATGGCCCAATCTGCTCACTGTAGCACTGTTAACTCCTGTTTTGGCCAGTCTCCCTCCTGTACACATTGTTCCTGGCACAAACAGACAGAATGGAAGTAGCATGCAATCTACAGCAAACATTAAGCATGTATCAAAATGACCGTGTTTTTGCATGCAATATTCAACTTTGCTCTCTGCCAGAGTCCATCAGTAAAGCTGTCAAGGCAGACATGTAACCCACTGACATAGTCAAATGGGTTTGCTATTTATGCAGTTAGACCTAATGCCATTACTTTAGTGAATTAACAAAACAACAAAAGATCTTTAACTCTTTCTGTATTTCTTGAGCACTCTTATTATGGTAACTAGAATTGTGGCTTTACAAACAGAAGTCAAAACCCTTGTTTAGTAATACTTCTCCATGCGGATCAGCCCAATGCTGAGTCTGTAAACAAATTAAATTCCATCTGATAATGGCAACGTGCCTTCAATGGAACCAGCCATTTCACTTCACTTCTCTTGCATTTTATAATTCCATTGGAAAACATGAGTATTTAAACACAAATTAATGAACTGTAATGATTCCTCTGACTACATTTCAAATTCCAATATTTTCCCTTATGATTAATTTTTCAATTGCTTTATCACTCCCTCATAAAGTGTTATAAAACCAACATTTGGTTGGTTGATGTTAATGGCATTGAGTGCCAATTCTACAATGTAATAACACTCGACCCTATTAACTTAATTACAAAGCCAGTCTTGCTCCCCCAGCAATTTTGCCATTGACTTCAACAGAAGCAGAATACAAACCCAGATCCAAGTATTAATGAGACTGTTGTATAGGACTCATGCTATTGAAGCAAAAAATTATGTATGCAGAAATCAAAAAAAATTAATTTATCCACGGGACTTCAAAAAATACTCAAGTGACAACATGGCACATTCAAGATCTGATGCTGGGGATTTATGTATTCACACTGTAATAATTGAAAGGTCTCACAGTTTGCAGGACAGGGTCACAATCTTGCTTTTTTCTGTGTAATTTAATTACATAAATAATTTCTGGTTTAGAGAATGTATGGGAGCCTCCTCATGTACCTAAGCTTCTCCATAGAGTAACTGCATGCCTTTGTTTATACTTAGCGAAATAATTCATGCTGTTTCCAAGTATAATTTTTCAAACATATCCTAGGATAAAATGCCTGTTTAATTCTACAGCTCTAGCATTTTGATAGTGATTCTATTAAACTAAATTAAATCCCATTTCTAGCACTGGATGCTCAAACACAATTCAGTTTTGTATCATTGTGTCTACAAAAATAATATATATCAGTCCTTAAAAAATGGAAGAAAATAACAGTCATGTATAGCTTCTTGTTCTAGGAAAAAAAATATGCCTCTATCATCACCACCACTATATGGCACACTCCAGAAAAACAATTGCACTCATCTTAATGCCTCTGCTTATTTTCAGTTGCTGTTGTCCATGTGTTGCATAGGTATCATTAATTATATTATGCCACCATTCTGCCCCAGTTCATCAATTTTGAAAATCTGGCTACATACCAGATGAGCTGCTATAGAAATTGTTCATAGATTCAGAAGTTACCAGTTTGCATTTCAAATTATGGAAAACTGAAAGATATATTTTGCACTTTACCTTCAAAGTAGTCTAAAAACAGATGCTATCTATCTCAATACTTTTATGAGGTACAGAAAAAATATCATTCTCATTGCACACATGGGACAGGAAGCCGAGTTTAAGCTCAGGTGGTGCATATGCAGCCTTCCTAAACACTGGTGAAAAACTTTGGAGATACTCCACTGCTTTCCACAAACAAAAATTATGCTGTGAAACCCTGCACCTATCATCACCATCTAGCATAATTCAGAAATCCTCTCCAACAGAGTATTTCCAATCTCCACTGAAATCCTCCAACATACTCCTTTTTGCCCTTTACCTACAATAGTTTGTGAGTTTATGTTCCTGCTGAAGAAAAAGCTTTAATGTTGGCTACACTGAAAGAGTGATGTCCCTGGGACAGATTTGTGGGCCAGAGGGTCTAGACAATATAGAACAAATTAAGTCAAAACTTTTTGAAAAAACCTAGGTGGCTGCATATTATGCTATGATGGACCGGTTACCTGCAGTCACAAAGGGGAAAAGCATTTACAATATGAACATTGCCACCAATTTCAGCTGTTACGTAGTAATGTGCATAAGGACCATGAACATGTTACAACAGCATGAAGCAATGCAGAACTATTGATACGGCATGCAGTTTCCTTTTCCTACAACTTCATGGACATCTTAAGTGCTTACTGTTTCAGGACCAATGTGTAATTAGGTCAGTGGAACACTGATGATGATAACTTTGTACAAGATGACCCACTTTTGCTAAAATGTTGATCATGTTGTTGAAAGAAAAAAATGGAATATGTCCACAAAATATATTCCATCGGGCACATCAGAAATCATTTATTATGACACTGTTCAATCAAATTTAAGGAAAAAATAAGTAAGATTATCATGGAACTTGAAATACTATTGAAAATTCATATTACCCAACTCCACATTGGTACCCAGAAAGCTGATGTCATATGTAATTTTTACAAAAGGCTTTCTTTGTTAGAAAAATTACTTAAGTTACTGTTTATCTTAAGAATTACAAATTAACTCAATAAAGTACAGCCTGTTTACCAGAGGTAAATTACAGAAATAAAATTTCTATTTGGAGAGCACAAAATATATATTAAGGGTAGCTATTGTTCAGAAAAGGTCAGCAAAGCTTAATAAGTGCAAATTTGCCCCACATTTTCTTTAATTTCCTTATGAAGACAGTATGATTCTGACAGATCTGTTCATTTTTCCCAAAACAAGCTGTTTATTGCTCTGGTTCAAATGGTGAAAAACAAGATCTAAGAATACTACTGATAGCACCAGGAAAAAATTTAAAACTGAGAAGGAAATAAATATATCCTGGGTAAATATTTAATTCCATATATAATATATATAGTATACACATGTAAATATGCAATTTAATAAATACCATATCACTTTCCAGTATTTTAAATAAATCTCAGTAGAAACAACTGTTACTGAAGTTACAGTACTATGACAGTATGTTTCTCATTACAATAGCTACTTGACAGCAGGAAGAACTAGACTGTGAAAAGCAATAACTTAAGAGCAACCATGTTCTGGAAATACAATCTCAGGTTTCCCTTAGTTACAAACCATAAAAAAAAAAGCCCACAAAATCAAATATTAATTATTCTGACAACAAATGGCTTTCTATTATTGAACTGTGTTCTTAAAATGCCAACCACGGACCAGACCTTCAGCTGACCTAAATTTATATGGCTCTATTTAAAGGCAGCAGAATTATGTCAATTAATCCCAGCTGATGCTCTAAACATGCATCTTGTTATATAACAACTGAAGTAAATATATAAAATAAACGTTGGCTGTAAATTGTTGTTTTCTGCCACTCACAGCAGACAGAGCAGAGAAATAGCAATCTTTAGAGCTCCAATGCTGTGAGATGGTCCAGACCACTGCCCACGCTGAGCATTATTTTCTTTGTTGGGTTGCATTCCATTTGCAAAGAGAAGACTTGCAGCACTGGCATCTATATTGTCAGCTGTTGTGCAGACACCTCTGTAGCAAAAACTGGTTAATTATTCAAATACTGCAGGACAGACTGAAAATTACACCAAGGTGGAGCAACTCAAGAAAGAAAAAAAAGCCATGTCTTAAATAAGGCATTCTTTCTAATAGAATATATATATATATATAATATCTGTCACAAAATTCAATCTCATAGTATGCTATTTTGGACATGGACCAATTCAACAAGTGAATTAGGAAAAAACACAGGGTATCTAAGGTGGCTTTAGATTTATTTCAGATCTACCTTATAACACAATTTTTGAATAACATTGCTTCTACCACATTTTTAGTCAAGACCAAGTATTCCCTTGTTTGCACAATCTTGTTTTTGACAGTCATGCTTATCATCAGTATTAGACAGTTACATTATCTTGTAGCTACTAAAAATATTTTCAAATACTGTAAAGTAATGCTTTAATACTGTAAAATACTAACATGGAAATCAATTGTCATTTTCTTTTAGAATGGACTGCAGGAATTGGCCCTCAATTTGCATTTTTTTTCTATTACATAGCCTAAGCACATTTATATCTCATAACTGGCTGTAATGATCATGGCAAGGTCACCTAGAAGAGTCAATTAAGCTGATGAGTCAGATACATTGCTTAACAGTGTGTAACAAGACTCAAACAGAGGATTTTATTGTTCATATTATTGCATCACAGTGATGTTATAACAGCAGCAAGATTGCCGTCTGGAAAAAAACTATTGCATAAGCATAGTTTGCATAACTATTTGTTAAAATAAGTCAATTTAAAATGAGTTAAAGGTCTATTTCATTTAAGAGTTTTATTTCAAGATAAAGGATTGGAAAAAAAGCAGCATGGTACTGATATCTTCCTCAGATTTTATTTTGACTCTATTGTAAAAGAAAGAATGTCTGTATATTCTATAAATTTCATCCAAAGCAAGGTAAATACTGTTCCTTCTTAAGATGAGATAAGCTGTGTGGAGGTCATGTAAGTTCATACTGCCCATGGGAAGACTCTTAGCTTTTTGACACCTTCACATCAGTTTCTTGAAAACAAAAACAAACAAACAAAAAAAAATCCCCTCCCCAAACCTCAAAGCAAAATGCAAAACAACCCCCACCAAAACAGCAGAAACTTGAGACTTTGGATGCAAATTTAGGAAGCTGGATATTTTGAAAGCTAGTTAAGAGTCCTTTGGAGCATGAGTTTAAAATATAAAGTAAATTAAAGCAGAGGCAGAATATTCTAAAGCATATTAGCATTTTAACAGTCAAAGACATCCGTAATGTGAGAACTTTTGTAACAATAACTGTTAGTGCCAATGTTATTAACAATCCTTATTCAGTAGTCCTTGAACTTGTTGGTTTAAATCAGGTTTTTGGGCCAAAATCCTTATTCATTCAAGTTTCCCATCAAAGTCAACATTTTGATTGAATAAGGACCAAAAAAGCAATGCACATAGCAATATTTCAAACGAGCCTCTGGATTTAATTAATTACTGAGGAGGGCAAAGATAACTCAAAGTAGGTTACATACACACTGGAGCAAACATAACGAAACTAAGTGCAATCATTCAAGTTACAAGGACAAAAAAAAAAAAACCACCAGGGTTGTTTTTTAACAGAACAATAACTCCAAAAGAGCCTCACTGTCAAGGCTGTACTTAGCCCCAACAATCCGGTAGCAGAAAAGTTTATGCCGTTACCAAGAATATTACATTTTTAAAATACTTTGCTGCTACTTCCTATAGCAGGTACAACGAACATGAAGCCTGTGGCTGGGGTACTCAGTTGGGAGGTTTTTGGTCAGAAGCACTGTGATGTTGGTTTCACATATTGGAGAACCGTTTTAGTAATCAAAAATTTTAAAAAATGTTAAAAAATCATCTTATCTTGAAAGGCAAGTTACGGTCAGCAACTTTCAAGCTATGTTCTTATCGAGGACACAGCACAAGCTGGCCCCAGACTACAAAACACACAGCCACTGCGACGCCGAACTGACTTGGGATTACAGAATTGGGCAATGATGGGGTTTTTTTCTCCCCTTTATGATGATGTTGTCGTTCGTTACGTAAGAAACGAAAGAAAACGCTCATCTCCTGCCTACCTGCGAGGGCCTTTGTCTGGCGATCCCTGCCTGCAGGCGACGGTGGGACTAGGGGGGTGATGGGCAGCNNNAGAACAAAGGGCTGAGGGGGAGCGCCAGCGCCCCCAGCCCTCGCTCGCCCGCCGCCGCCGCGCCCCGCCGGGGAAGGGAGGCAGCGGCGACCCCCGCCAGCCTCAGGGCTCAGGAGAAGGTGGGCGAGGAGGACTCGTCGGGCTCCGCGCACCCGCTCCGCTCCGCCGCCCGCCGGGTCTGTCACACTGACCTACTACCGGCGGCCGCCCCCGGAGCCCGGCCCCGCCGCCCCCCGGG
>VXAX01003464.1:0-336610 GCA_013399835.1 Leptocoma aspasia
CCTTCCCTTCCCTTCCCTCAGCCTGGGAACGTTGTTCCATACTCTAATCTAATCTCTAATGTGAAATGCTCTCTCCCATAGCACAGCCATGGAAATTAGGGTACAGTCCATGCTTCAGTCAGTATGTTGTGTATACTCTATACTCTCAAAAGGTCACTGGTGGCATTGATGGCACAGCTCTGGGGAGCTGAGATGCAATCATAAACGCACCTAGAAATCTGAAGGAAGCAAGAAGGTTCAAAATCTGAAATGCAGAGCAGAACATGCGGAAGAAAATGGAACTTCCAGAAAGAGTAAAATGCTGATGCTGTATTGTAAAGTGCTTCAGCAATTTTGCATTCCTGGTGCTCTGCTGACCTGGGCCCAGGGGGATTGGATTCTGTGTGGTACCCATTAACTAATTATCCGTGTGGTGTCTAGCCAGTGTAAATGAAATGGTGGAAAGTGTGTGCCATTTCAGCTTGCATTAGCCAGGGTCACTTCCTCTGCCTCAGCAGTGTGCCAAGCACAGCTTTGGGAGTAAGAGCCTCTGTGCAGGCTCGGAGTCAGAGAGGGCAGCCCCAGCTCCTGCTCCCAGCAGCAGGCTTCCTGCAAGCTATTCCAGCAGACAGAGGATGGAGCTATGCCAGTGTACATACAAAATATTCCCTAGAATCTGGAAGAAGAGTTATATCAGTTGCCTCATCCCTGTCAGAAGGCAGTTGGCTCATAAGAGCAGTAATTTTTTCTCTTATCTGTTTTGGAGGGAGTCAGGTTTCTTTCACCAGATTTGCATCTGTAGGAGTATGCTGTTTATCTCTAGTGACCTTGCTGCAGTTTTTCATCATCTTTCTTATTTAGGGAACCTACCAGCAGCTGCTGCTATCCCCTATAATTGGCCTTGCTTTCTCCCATGCTTGCAGGATATAGTTTTACATAAAAATTTCAAAGCAAACACTAGAGGCAACTCAGAGGAACTCATTTAAGTCAAATGCAATGATTGAAAAAAACCCAGTAATTGCTAGGGGAAGAGGAGAAAGAGTGGAGTTGTGCTGCTATATTAAGTATTTTTGGCTCACGAGATGTGTGCATTCTGTGGCACTTACTCTTTTAAAGACCTTTCTTCTCCCACATTTGCTGCTTTCTGTATATGTGTCTGTGAGAAGTGCTGTTGATGAGATGTCTTTGTGGAAATACTAAATTACTTTGAAGTTTCCAAGGAAGGAAGGAGGGAATCCAGACTGTGCCACCCAGGACAAGGCAGTACTGTACAGTGGAAGAGAGGCAGCTATGGGGTGGGTAGCCAGACTGTCATCATTGCTAGTCTTTGAAAAAAGGCTTTGAGGGACAGATGTGATCCTCAGTCTTAATTATGAGAAATTCAGCAAAGAGAGTAGGAAGGACCCATCTGAAGGATCTGAGTATTTGAATGAACAAAATTGAATGAACAAAAGCAATAGAGATGATCTTTATTGCATAGCTCTGAGTGCCACACTTTGTGTCCTATGAAGACAATCAGGTATTATCACTGAAATTATATTTCATGATAGTAACAGCTGGGAGCAGCGATTGTTTAGAAGAGGTAGAAGACATGGTTTTGGCGAACAAGGTGGAAGTATCTGAAAAAGTGTTTGTAAAACTATGTAAAATGAAGAAAAAAGAAAGATTAATGACTGGAAGAATATTAACAAAACAGGCAACAGCAGAAAGATGATTGCAGACAGGGAAGAACAGGGACCAAGGATAGGACTGAGAAAAAATAGAGGAATGCGAAGGAACAGCATATTAAGACAAAAGACACAGGGGAGGTTGCCATAAAAGCAGGGTGAGAGAGAGAAAGATTTAAGTCTGCCAAAAGATCTAGGAGGTACAGCAAGCACTTGCTACAAGACATTAACAGGAACATCTTGTCATTTGTCTGATAATCTGATCAGCATTGTTTTGAGTACAGGTGATGTTTTCTGCCTCTGCTTTCTGTAGCACATAGAGGTTTGAAGTCATTTTAATGCTACAATCATCCATCACTGGTGAAATCTCGTATCCTTGCTTGAACTGCCCTATGCCACAGAATCTTCATCCTGGGTCATTTTGCTTCATCTTGCTTCATTTTGCTACTGATTCTGTTCTTTGTGTTTGGTAATTCTGCTTCTTCTCTGCTTTCTAACATGAGATTTGCTTCTGTGAATCTTGTGCTTCATCTTCTTCATCATTTTTTTGACTTTTCTGTTCCATGGATTCACACAGAATTTTCTGCCTTTCATGTGGAGACTAACAGAGGAAAAAATGGTTGTCAGTTTCAAAGAAAAAAAGTAAAAATCCCAGCTTTTAAAAATCATCATAATTATCACTCACCTATGAAGACCACAAAGTTAGACTTGGTTAATCTTAAATTATATTTTATGCTGTGTTTATTAATTTTTTTCTGGTTTCAAATACATTAGGATCTAAGTTTTACATTATTAAACTTACATTCCAAAATCTGAAAAAAGGCTTTACTACTTCAGTGCAAAAGGAATCACAGTGCAAAGCAGTACATTTCTATGGCCAATAAATAAACAGACTACTTGGTAGTTATTGTTATCTGTCATGGCTATCATGCAAAAGTCTAGAAAATGTACCAATTTAATCCAAATGGTGTGATATTGTACCAGGAAAAAAATAGATATAGTTTATGGACAAAAGTAAAGCTGATTTAATGAGTTTAGGCGAGGGTTTTAGGGGATAAATAATTGGAAAAAGCAGAGAAGTTTTAAGGTGCATGAGTAATTTTTCAGTTCTGAAAATAAAGCAGATGTCAATGAAGGCTGAATAATATTCAGTATTATTACTGAAAAAAGAATTAAATTTTAACAATCAAGTTTAAATGGCGTAAGGGAGGGCAGTTCTTAAATCACATACAATGTTGTTTTTTGAATTTGTGTTAGCTTTCCAAAATTCTACTTATTTAAATGCTGCGTAATAGGTTTTAACTTGCAGTATCCCTTTCACAGTGAAGAACACAAAATATCTCTTACATAACAGCCTCTAGGTGACACAGGCCACCAGCTTTCTGGATTTCAAATCTCTCCACTCTTCTGAGAATGCCTTTGGAAATTTCATCTGAAATTTTCATGCAACAGTCAAAGGCCCCAGGAAACAAAGCTGAAAATAGGAGTAGCAATGTTAGAAACAACACAGATATAAGAGGGATAAGTCATAGTTTGACTCCACAGAATCACAGAGGGGTTGAGATTGGAAGGCACCTCTGGAAGTCACCTGGTGCAGCTCCCTGCTCAAGCAGGGCCATCTGGTCCCTGGGTCCTGCCTGAGCTCTGCTCCCAGCCCCTGATAATGTGTTAGCTTAATTAACTCCACTTTATGAGACAAGCCATGACTTTCTGTGACCAAGCAAGTCATGTGTTCATACCCCTCCCCTCACTATCAGGCTCTGGACAGCCTGTGAAACAAGAGACAAACCAATCAGATTTCTGTTTCTGTTCCCTACCAGCCCCCAGCCTGCCATCATTCCTCCCCAGATGCAGGACTTAGAATTACCCTTGTTGAACTTAGGACTTAGAATAGAACTTGTTGAACTTCCTGAGTTTCCTCTCTGCCCATTTCTATGTCAGCAAAACCATGTGGTGCATCAGCTACTGCTCCCAGTTTGTTATCATCTGCAAACACGCCACAGGCACATTCTGTTCCATCATCCAGGTCTTTAATGAAGGTGTTGAACTCTCTTGTCTCCCATGGTGACTCCTGGGGTTTGTGCCACCGATTACAACCCCCTGTACCTGGTCCTTCATTCAGTTCTCTGCCTGCCTCAGTCTTTACTCATCTATCCTATACTTTGTCAGTCTGTCTATGATGATATTACAAGAGACAGTAATCAAAGCCTTTCCTGAAGTCAAGGTACACAAAGCCCATCTCTCTCCTCTTGACCAATAATCTAGTCACGTTGTTGGAGATGGCTACCAGGTTGGTCAAGCATGATGTCCCCTTCATAAATCCATGCTGACCACTCCTGATGACTATCTTGCCTTTCAGATCTTGGGAAATGCTTTCTTGGAGAATTTTCTTCATCACCTTCCCAGGGATTGGAGATGAAGTTTAGCAGCCTATAGTTCTCTGGATCTTCCTTCTTGACCTACTTGAAGATAGGGGTAATAGTTGCTCTCTTTCAGTCTTCAGGAACCTCTCCCACTTGCCATGACTGTTCAAAGGTAACTGACAGTGGCCTCACAATGACATCAACTAGCTTCCTCAGCACTGGTTGTGGTCCATCCTATTTGTCCTGTGGCATATGTCTAGTTTTCAAAAGTGCTCTCTATTTTGGTCCTTCTCCACTGATAATAAATCATCCCAGCTGCAAAACATTCCCTCTGGTCCCAGGAACCTGGGATTCTTGTAAGTTTGCCTAGTTTGCATGTTAAAAGAGTAAGACAAAGAAAGTGTTGAGTGCCTCAGCCTTATCCATGTAATTTGTCACCGGTTGCTCTGTCCAATTTAACAGTGGGTTTTCATATTCACTCCTCTTTCTTTTGTTATTTATATACTTAGGAACATTTTGTCACATGTCGCATTCCTTGACAGATTGAACTCCAGCTCAGCTTTGTCTTTCCTAACCACATTCCTGCATGATCAGACAATCTTATACTCCACTTGGGTCACCTGGCCCTGCTTCCACCCCTTTGTTCCACACATTGTTTTTATGCTCTGAGCGCATCCAGCCAGGCCTCTTGACACATTGCTTGGGTTTTTATTTGTCAGGACAGACCTTTCTAATGCTTGGAGGGGGTGACCCTTGAACATCAGCCAGCTCTGCTTGACCCCTCTTCTATCCAGGATCACATTCCATGGGACTCTTCCAAACTTGTGAAGAGGTTATAAATCAGCTCTTATTAAATCCAGGGCCATGGTCTTGCTTTTTGTCCTGCTCCCTTCTCCTGGAATCCTGAATTGCACTACTCTATGGACTGTAGCCTACTCGATGGACACAGTGCTGCCTCTGATTTCATGCCCCTGACTAGGTCTGCTCTGTTTGCAAGTATCTCGTCCACCTGAGTGCTTTTGTGTGCCAGGTCCTTGATTACTTGTCGTGGGAGGTGTCATCAATGCACATCAGAGCTTGTGGATTGCTTCAGCACTGTTGTATTGGCCTTCAGCAGATATCAGCATGGGTAAAGTCCCCCGTGAAGACTAAGGTCTGTGAATATGAGGATATTTCCAGCTGTTTGAAGAAGGCCTGAGCTGCTTCTTCCTGGTCAGGAGGTCTAGAGCAGACGCCACACTACCACATCACTCGTGTTGGTCTGCCCACTAATCCTGACCTGTCAAGGACTAGTTATCTTCACAGCTTGTGTGGTGAGATACTGTCCTCTCCGTTTCTCCCACAAGAGAGATTGGTGGTTTAAATAACAGTTTGCTTTACCCCTCCTTGTGCATGCATATGTAAAGGCTTGTTACAGTAATATAAAAGTAATTTTAAAAGATTTATTTTTACTTGTGGAAGATCACCAACATTAACGACACAGGAAGTTTCAGGAGTTTAATTTAAAAGCTCTGCCTTTTTAGGTTAAATCAGGTCCATTATCTTTTGTTGTCTTTTTGAAATGATTAATGCTCTGGGATTTGTGTTTTCTTTTACCCCAAGGGCTCCCGTGGTTGAATGTGTTTCTCTATGGAATTATCTCCTGCACATTTTTTCCTGTTTGCTAATACCATCTTGAAAATAAAAAGTCACTGAACTTTAAAAAGCAGATATAAATCTAGGTGGGTTTTTATTTTTTAAGTCAAATACTAACATTTTGGGTCTTGATTTTCTTCTGTGCTAGCAGAGAAATAGATCTTCTAAAAGGGATTTCCTTCACTAGTTCAAGGACAAGCAAAGCAGTATTGCTCAAGGATTTATCTAGGATGAAGGTCTCAGGATTAAACCCACGCTTCAAAATGAGCGCAGCAAAGACCCTTCTGTCCCAGACCTTGATCTGTCTGGAAGAAGGGGGGAGAGAGTCTTCTTCCTATTTGTTTTCATTTTTCTTCCTATCCATGCTTTCCCTAAGTAATCATTTAGCCTTGAATGCGAGAGTCATGAGCTAGAAAAAAAAGACAGAGAATCAATTTCAGCTTCTGTAAGCAGGAGATAAGTCTGTTTAAAAATTTTCCTGTAAGCAAGACGATTGTGTGCTCTTCTTCTTAAAAGAGTGCTTGCTGGGTGCTGGAATAACAGATGCTGTCACAGCTGTAGCAGTGAGCTTGAGCAGCCAGCAATGGAGCTGGAGTCTTTGGAGAGCACTCACACTGCCCACTGCTGCTTACAGGGGGATTTTGTATCTGTGGGGTTGATGACACGGCCCTGGGATTTCACAGAAGGGAGGTGGAAAGACAGAAACTGGCTCAGTGTTGTCTCCTCAGCAACCCAGAGAGGAGGGCTATAAATAATAATATGGTGCAGAAGGACTAATTAGGTGTTGACTGCTACCTGTGTTATTTTCCAGTTGTCCTTTGTTGTTCTCTCCTCAACAACATACTTCTTGTGAAACAAGTTAATTGATGTTCACAAGTGGAAATTCAGCTCATTGAGCACCACTAAGTTTAAGTTTTTTGCTGGGTCTTCAAGATAGGGTTGGCAAAACTTAAGTGTAAACTTTTGTCGTTGCCAGTCAGCTGTTGACAGAAGGATTCTGTCAAATAAAAACTTAAGGAAGGGTAATTATATTTTAAACTCTGTCTGACGTTGCCTGCTGTGTTTTTTGGAGAGGTCTACTCCCATACTTCTTTGGGGTCTAGTAAACTAAAATATTTGGCAAGACAAGTACTACCAGCTTCCATGGAATGTCTGAATATTACAGGAGGTGTTAGGGAGAGCCAGCTGTCCCCTGAACTATTTCTCAACTGGTTTTGCTGCTGCTTGACTACTGCCTCTTGCCCTCATCCTACTTTATGTACTTAAAACCATCCCTTGCTTTGATACTCAGATCTGAACTCAGTATTGCACTTTACAGTGCACTATATAGCACCATGTTAGCCATTGTACACTTTGTAACTGAAATTATTAAATTAATACTGATGTGCTTTTATGGCTTTGTAAGGAAAAACACACACAGGCTCAACCAAGGAAAATAAAGCAAAACTCCTGACGCATCCATGTGGGCTTGTGAGTGTCTTACTGGCCACTTCTGACTGACTGCCCTTTTGCAAAAAACCTAACCAACAGGAATTGCATCCTTTACCAACTTGTTTATAACTGCACATTTAGACACTACTTACATGACCAGAATTGCCATTTTAGAGCAAATTCAATCACCCGCTGCTCAGTCAGTCTTTGACCCAGAGCACTGGATGCCACTGACATCCAACCCATGCAGCTGTGCAAAAGCTGTGCCCCACAGCTGTGAGCCCAGGCAGCAGGCTGCATGTGAAACTGGGGAATGCCCCAACAGAAACCAGGCTGAAATTCTGCATAAAATGTAAATGAGTGGTGCTAAAGAGGCAAGAGCAGGCAAGAGAGCCTGCTAGTACATTTTTTTTAGAGATATGTGCCAGGAGAGGCTTTCTTCCTTTCACACATATGTATTCCTTGAGGAATTCTGATGTGCACTGGATTTTTGATGAAAAAGAAGCTGTCACAATTAAAAAAAAAATTTTTAACATTTTTGTTATGTATATGAAAGCACAGCTACAATATGGAGAATAGAAATCAGTAATCTTGAATCATAGATGAATGCATGGCATGAGGGTCTTTCTGTCAGAGAACATGGAAGTGTCACCAGCAACCTTTTGCTGACAGAAGCACTTATGAGAACTGGTACTTTTTTACATGGAAGTCAGTTTTAAAAGCAATTTTTTTTCCCCTGTGTATGAAGTATAAGAGCAGTGAGCCAAGGAAATCCTGTAATTCCCCAGAGCCCAGAAAAACTGATGGTGCTCTCATAGAACACTGAGCCATCCTGCAGCTCCATTGTTAGTATAACTTCATTCTAATCCTGCAAGTGGGAAGAAATTAGGAGGTAATTCTAAACAAAGCTAATCATTTCAGCCCAAACCAGGGCCATGTTTTTTTGTGGTTTCAGCAATTAGATAAGGGTTATTAGTAATTGTTGATCTAAACAAGGAAAAGGAAAGAAGTTAAAAGGAAAGAACTGTGGTTTTGCACACGGATGTTGGCACGGCCTTTTTTGTGCCATTTATCAGTCAATAGGATTTTTTCAGTGGTGCTGATTTAATTTGTCTCTATTGCTTAGTAACACAATAAGAAATACACAGCAGCTTACTCAAAAATTATTTAGACCTGTTGTCTGACACTAAGACTCTTAAAGCTAAAGGAGCTGCTGAAAGGACCAAGTTTAGTGGTGGATCGAAAGACAGAAGGGATTCTTCTGTTGTAGTTTCAGCAAGTGACATTATCTATTTTGGTATTTCTTCCCTGGGAATTCTCTCCAGGGAATGACGTGTTGTTTTCAAAGTTATTCAGCACATTCAGAAAAAGGAAAAAATAAAAAAAGAAATAAAGAAAAAAGAAAAAAAAAAAAGGTGAAAGTTGTCCAAGTTGTCCCTGCAAAGGACAGAAGTGGTTGGAATGGAATGAAGTTTAAGGTCTCTTTCAAACCAAACCAGTCTATGATTGAAGTGGAGTACTTGGGAATGGAGCACAGTGAAAACAAAGCCTCTCATGGAACAAGACCTCCATGAATACTGTCCATATATCTGCTTTTACATTTTAGTTGATCAGTATCAAATCTCTTTGACTGCCTAAATTTTCTTTTTCCATTTCCTCTCTGCTATCTGGCCAAACTTAGTCTATAGAAACTTGTCTTACCCTTCTGCTCTACTTTTTTCATTGTCATTCTCAAACTTGAGAGCCACATGTTAATCAGCCAGAGAAGGCTGGTTGTCTAGGGTTCAGGCAAAAAGTACTAAAAAGAGTTATTGGTGAATGCTTGGTTTCTGGGGCCACAAAGAACTTTTCTGTCCTTCTTCAGTTTCAAGCTGATCTTCCTATATTTGCCAGGTCTTTTAGGAAAACTGTCATACCTGATGAAGAGCCCTGCTGTGGCACAGAGTGGGAGGGTGCCAGGCTCTTGTACTGCTCTCCTCTGCAGTTTCAGGCAGGTGGGACTGGGCAGGGGGTAGGGCAGAGCCCTAGTAAGGAGAGACATGGCAGTCAGTGGTTCTGCCAGCCTCCTCCATAGAGATTTTAACATGGCAGGGCAGGTCTGTGCCTCATGAAGGAGGGGGAGATGGAGGAAAAAAGAGGAGATGATGCCCCATGGAAACAGATGATGAGTGGTGGAGCCATTGTGCCCCCAAACCCTGTGCTTGCTCTTAACTGTTGGTTTCATTTTGGTCTCTTTTGACTAAACATGATAAAGAAAAGCTGTGCTTTAAGTGAGAACAGTATGGAAGGCATTTTTCCTTTCTTTCTCCATTTCCCTCCAGTCCAGACCCAACCCAGTTGCCTTAGGCATGGCTTGTGCAGCTCTTTTCTTCCCAAGTTTCACTCCAGCAGTTAGTGTTTTGACCAGGCCTTTGGTGGTCCCTCCTGAATCCTGCTAGCAGCACACAGGAGCCTGTCAGTACTGCTGGCAGAGCACCTGGCTCACCTTTGTGAACTGGACTGCTTCAGTGAAAAGCCATGCTGTACTTCTTCTTTTATGTAACCAAGAAAACCAGGACAGTTCTTGAATTTAAACAAAATAAGGGAGCCCAGCAAATATGAGTAACATTATTGAGTTCCGCCCAATGCTTTGTGTGGTCTGAGGAAAAGCTTCTCTTGCATGGTGAGATCCATAAATCTGAGGCACTTTCTGTTTCTATGCTGAAATGTGAGACCTGCTGGTAATTGTGCCTCAAGTTCACCCTGAACGGTTGCAGCCCTGCACATATTGCACAAGTTTGGCACACCTGTGCTATTAGCAGCAGGCATTAGTGTTTCCTAATGGAACTCTTTTGTGGTTACAAAAGCATTTTGTAAGCTTTGTACATCTGGAAGGCTTTGTACATCAAAAGTAGGCTTTGTACATCTGGAAAGAAAATCCACACAACTTTGCATTGATTAATTGTATTATTGTCTTGCTTAGTCAGAACATGGTATTTATTGATATGCCCTGGTATCAATACAGTCATTTCCACCAGATGAGTTTCAGCACTTAGTCCCATGTTGTTGGCTTATGAACTTAGAATCCAGGCTCTGCCCTTGGAGAGAAATTTACTATCACATCACCTACACTTAATATTAACTACTGTAAGCCAGCTTATTTAGCACTCATTTCACAGAGCTGCCAGAAAGTGTTTCTCTCATTTAAAACAAATTTGAGGCTATTTTAAGAGTTCAGCATGTCAAGACAGGTCTTTTCATCTTAACCTAAAGCAAGCCAATAAGTATATCATTATGCAGAAGGCTCTGATCCTGGTTGACAGGTGAACAAAGCTGGACGCTAGAATTCTTGGGAAATGCAGCATAGATATAGACTGTAGAAACAAGGAGGTTGCTTGATAGCTGGACTTGAGAGGGGAACTCAAATGCTGAAAAATGTTCCAATGCATCCTACTATTTTAACAGGGAATACACACAGTTAAAGCACAATTCTGAGACAGAGTTTAAAAAAAGATAGAAGGGATTCAAAGCTATAATCATATAACCATAAACAATAATACATAAATCTAAAAAGCATACTATATAAAGAATAAATATAATTGAAGTTATGCAGTGATGGTTTTCAAGTTTTGCTATGAGGACTGCTGGTTATACGGACATTTTCAAAGCTGGAAGGCTGACTGGAGATGGATAGATGGGTATTTCCTACAGGTCAGGATTTTTGGGTGGTTTTTTGTCAGTTTGCAATGGGATGATGAGTTTGCAAGCTGTCTGTCTCCATACAACATCCTTGGTGCTTGGTTTACAGAGCATCAAAGAAATGCAGGCTGAAAATTGGCAAAACAGAGTGTAATATTGACATGGTCAAACAACCAGTAATACCTATTGCCTTATCAGAAGGGGAAATTTCTTCTATTTCTAGCAAAAACAAAAATCACAATGGCATATTAAGATGCAAAAAGAAGCTGTCATGTGAACATAAATCTGGTTTGTTTCTATAAAGAAACACATTTTGACAAGAAGGAACCCATCTCCCACCCTGCACAGACCAGACTAACATTACTGGAATACCTTTGGTAGGATAAGTCCAGATAAGTCCCAACTCCTTTGGGAAGTCTCAGACAGTCTTATTTAGTTGTTATTCCTATGCTGTAGCACCAAACATTTGATTTGGATGCAATTACTGTATGTGAATTACCAAATTTCTCCCTTCATGTCTTCAAGATGAAATCCATGTAGAAGCTTCCAGAAGAGAACTTTTGTCTTCTCAAACTGAAATTCAAACCAACCATCTTTGGAATAAGCTCCATTGTCCAGCCTGCTGCATACTTCATGCAGTGTTACCTCTTTCACTGCAGGGGTGGCACCCTGTAAATCCCTGGCACTGAGATGTGATCATGGAAGATTACCAGGATTTTTAAAGTAAAATTGCAAAAACTTATTTTGAATTATATTATTGGAAATGGGGGTAGAGTTTGTGGAGGGAGAAATCCCCATCACACTCTACAGAATACCTTGATATTGTTTTCTGGCCTTGCCTGGCTGGGCCATGCTTAAGCCTGCAGCTAGGCGGGATTTTGGACAACAGATGGCTTTCCTGGCCTCTGTCAACAGCTGCCAATTCACATCCACAAGCAAAGGAAACTTCTGCAAGTTTAAATGTACCAGCCCAAATCTTACTTGTATGTGTACTGTCACCCTGAAATAACTGGATGCATAATGGCGAGCCTAGCAAGTGTAAGCCTAGGTAGGGTTAAGCCCAAATCTGGTTCAGCTCAGGGAGGGTGTGCCTGTAACCCAGCCAGCACCTGAAATTCTGCTCATTTTATTGTGGGTTCTGCTGTTTGGGTGTTGTAGTCAAGTATGGAGCATGTCTGTTTGAGGAAAGTTGGGTGGTAAAGGCACTTGCCCTGTGTCAGGAGGTACAGTGTAGAATAACACGTTCTAGGAGAGCCTTTACTTTGACCTGTGCATGTATGTGCCAGTTCTATTGCGCAAGACCCTGCTGGCTGGCCAGATCATATATCGAGACCAAAAGCACTTGCAGAGCCTTCCCATGCCAGCAGGTGCAGTGGCCATTTTAACAGGATAGAATTCTAAGGCAGATTTTGTCCATGTGTTGACTAAATCTTCAAGGAATTCCACAATTTCTACTCCTACTGAAGCCAGTAGAGCCTGAGATAGGATCATCTTGAAGAAAGTGCTCCAGAATCTGAGTTAGCTTCTCTGTGAACCTAGTCTATTTTACAGTAAAAAAATTACAAAGAAAAAGTAAGAATTCAAGCACAGCATTGCCTAGCTGGTTTTGAAAACTATTAAAGTTGTTCAGTTTTTTTTTAGTTTTATGTTTAAATTTAAGTATAATTTTTAAGTGTTATTAGATCTCCTGAATCCTTGAGACATGCTGCACTGAACACAGAGCAAAGTTGCATGCAAAACTGCTTTTCTGCTGGGAGAAATCTGTTACTTGAAGTTTCCCATATTCACTTCAAAGGAGAAAGACCAAGTGACTTTCTAAACACATTTCCTCTGGGAAGCTTGTAAAGGAGGAATTTATACCTGAACTTGAGAGATCCCTTTGAGCAAATACTGACATTTTGCTAGATGCTCCCTCAGGAAATCACTGCTTTAAAGGTCTTTCACCTTCAGCAGCTAAAATCTTCTTGATAATGTTTCCTATGACAAATAGCTCATGTGGCTTTTCCTGCTGAAGCCACTTCACAGAATTATAACGTGCTTACACCTGTTGTGGAAACATCAGGTTTGCAGAGGAAATTCTCAGGTGAAGCCCTGACACCACTGAAAATGCCAATTGCTCTGTGCAGTTAAGGCACCCAAGTTCAACTTCTTGAAGAAAAGCAGCACAAACCTTTAAGCTATCACCTCCAGTCCTGTGCAGAGCTGCAAAGGCTCAAGCAGACACAGTTCCAGGCAGACACACTTCAGGTCTTTTTATCTTTAAGAGATTAAAGTATAGAAATAGATAAAGTACAGTTTTACTTACTCTCAGATGTCTGACTAACCGTGACTGCTAGAACAACCAAAACAGTGACAATTTTCAAATCCATTCCTCCTTGGAGCTGCGGGAGCACAGCCACAGATCAGGTGGTGAGCTGCAGGACTAACACCTGACCCTACCTGCCGGCTGCTGGGGATGAACATGCCTTAAAGCCCCACCCTGAGCAGCAGCTTGGCGTCAGTTCTGTCCTGTGCGGCACTATGGACTTCAGCAGGATTCCTCCTCTCACCTGAAGACGTGTGGTTCAGTGTTTTGCCAGGTGGGAAGATAGGCTGCATTCCACACAGTTCCCCAAGAAGGTACTGCCTTACAGCCAGATCCTCACAGCCCTCCTCACTGCTGAGGCTCTTCAGCAACAGATTTGCCAGGGGTAGCAGTACTTCAGAAACAAGTACTTGCAGGATTGAGGATTAAGGAAAAAACTCTCTGCTATTAGGTGTCATCCGCTGTCATCTGTGGGCCAAACCTGCTGTGGTACAAACAAATACAACCTCAAGGAGACCCCAGCCTTGCCCTAGCTTTGTGTTTGACCTAGGCATTTTCAGTCTGTAAGGACCATGTCATTCCTGTCACACTTGGCTTTCAGCACTGTTTCAAAGCTTCCAAACCCCTAAAAAGGTTACTGTGTGGTTTCAGTCTGAACTGAGCACGGTGGCTGTAAGAGTAGCAAGCAGCTGCTGTACTCCACCACAGCCAGTGCAGTGCAGGCCGCCTGCTTTGACCTTTCCCAGGGCTGAACTAGAAAATCAGTCTGGGAATTTCCTACACTGTTCAGCCAAGCTCATCTTTGCTCTGGCTCATTACATCGTTCTTACTACTCCTAAATTTCCAGACCACAAGGTAGAAGGAATTGCTAACTTCAGAGACTTTAGTCTATACTTACACTGTCCCAACACTGGTTTTGCAATTTCGTCTAATAATAAATTAATAAAATGCAACCAACCTTTCTGGCTATCAATGTTTTACTTCATGGTTGTTTGTTTCTGCTGTTCACTGTTATCTACCAGGATAAGAGACCAGGGCAAATCCAGACTACTACACTTTGAAATAAAAGTCTACTGTTAAAATGAAAAAGAGTAAAAGATAATCATGAGTGTTTGAAGTATGATTTTGAGGAATTCATTTATGTTGAAATCAGCAAATTAATTCATTGTCACCATTTAGTTTACAAAAGCTAAACCACCCTGGCCAAAGCTAAGACAGATCACAACATCTTTGTTAACCTGATCCTACATAAGGACAAGAATATTAGCAGCATTATTGTTCTTCAAAGTAGCATGAGAAGGAAAAAAAACTAGATTAAAAGAAATACAGTGAGATAGGTGCTATTGGAGTAGCATGTTAAAGAAACAGCTTCAGTCAGTATTGGATTTTGTACTCCAGTGTCTGGTTGATGCTGCAAATTAGAATGCTTTGTTTCCTCGCAGATAATTAATTAGTTTGTTCAAGCAAATGCTTCACGTGATACAGTTTTAAAGACCTGATACAGATTACAAGGGTCTTTCCACAGTGAGAGGCTGGAGTCCAGGGAGCTGTAGCAGTGATGGGGATGGAGGAAGAGCCAAAGCATTCTGTGTTTCTTAAGACCTGTTCCTGTGTGACAAGTTCTAAGTGCTCCCCAGAGGTAACTCAGTCATGCACACCTTCTATGCTCTCAGAACCACGGAGTAAATGCAGGTATCTGGGTATTATTTTCATTGCTGCTGGCAACAAACAGCAGCACACTGAATAAAGCTTACTTCTTTCAGCTTGAGCTCAATTTTTATATCTTATATTCCTCTATCTTATGTTCATGGTGCCATTTATAGGCACAGAATAAAGTAAATGGCCATTTACTTCAACGTGAAAGTGCAGCAAGGAAACTAGGATTGTGTCAGACCCGGAAAATGCTTCCCACTTTATGGAGGCTATATAATGTGTCAACAATTTAAAATGCTAAACCTATTGGAACAGGACAAAATGTAAACTGGAGAAACAATGCTGATTTATGAGACTGAGAAATTAAAAATAAAACCAAAGAGAACAATAGCAAATATTGTGCTATGGCTCCACATGAATGCCCAGGCAGCCATCCAATTTACAAAGGAAGAAGGAGTTAGTCAGAAATTCTTTTCCAAGAATTGGGCTCACAAGAGTTGACAGTGGCATTAGTTACAAGTACAGTTGAAAGCAGGCAAAGAGTATTATTGACATATTGCCTTGGATTGCATTCAAAGCTCAAATCAAAGTGCTGACCTGCAGGCAGAAATTGTTGCAAATGAGAAGCTAATCATTCTTCTATCCTGAGAAACAAAATAAATGCTTTTTAAAATCCTTTTTGAAGTTCTACATTTTATTTGTGGAAGTAGAGCGGCTAGCAAGGCTAAAACTGACCTATCTTTTAATCTGAGCCTCCAGTTTTTGAGCAGAGGTTAATGATTGTAACTTCTTCTACTTCAGTGTGCACTGTAATGTAATCCCCTCAGTTATATATACCTTTCTCCAGTTACTCAAGCTGAGGCAAGAGTAAATGCTCCTTCCTTCACCCATTCCTTGCAGTCAAACAATGTTCTTTTGCCACAGGAGTGCTGACTGCTGAGGAAGACTAAGTCCAGTTTGCTAAAGCAATGTTAAAACAACTTTGGATCTTTACTGTTTCCAGCAAGACTTAATTTGATGAAGGCTTCTAACACATTGATAGATGCATTAGGCTTGTCACAGTACTTTTTACTCTGTAAATGATCATAATAATCAACCCACAGTAATTAATCTGTTTTCTAGTTTGGCTTAAATCATGAATGAACAGATTTCACAATGATTTACAAATATCCTTTGGACTTCCTAGCAATATCTCAATTGGTTATGTGGTATCAACACCCAAAACTGTGGCCTCCTCAGATGTCTCCTCTTCTAGACTGCGTTGGCTGGCCCTGTGCCTATCAAAAACCTCTGACTTTAAAATGGTTTGCATAACTCTCATTCAGCCTTCTCCATACCAGCTATTTTATCTGTGGGTACTTCATTTTGGGGAAAAAAGAGAAGTCCCAAAGAAAACTTTGAGCTGTGAAAATTATTAGAGCTTAACATGCAAGTTGCAATATGCAAGCCAGATTCAGACCTCTGCCCCAGAGGGAGGGTGTGGATACACCCACACGTCAGGATAGCTCCCCAGCAGCCAGCTAGGACCTCAGTGGGATCTGTCTTACACTCAGCACTGCATCTTATGGGTATATAAAACAGGGAAGAAACTCAAGGAGGGACTGGAGCAGCCATTCGCCTTACACCAGATGAATGTCCCCACAGATGATGTTCACTTGCTCCTGCTGTGCTCAGCCTCCCCAGGACTCTCTGGTGACAGAGGCGCAGCACTTGCAGGAATTGCTGAAGGCAATTTCACTCTGTCTGTGCTGTTGCCTGGCACTCAGGGCAACGACTTCCCATTCCCCGACTACTAAATTTTGATAGAATAGCATGAAAGTTGAGCTCTTGGGAAGAAGATGCAGGTTTCTGTCTTGAAACTACATTTTGGGCTTTACAGACCAAGAAGGCCAAGGTGCCAGCTCTGGCTGCAGTGCTAAAATTTCAGATGTCAGGATGTTTCAGTAATGTTCAGTAATGTTTCAATGTTTATTATGGGTATTTTGAATTCCATCTGGAGCAGCTTACACACAAAGTCAGGTACAGACAAACAGACACATATACACACCCAGGCATTTTTCCTGGAGGTGGCTGTATGGAGTTCAGCTCTTCCTGTGGCAGCAATTATCATCACCAATGGAAACAGCACAGAGCAAGGTCCTACCACTAGCACACAGCAAAAGGGATCATTCCTCACAGGGCAGTGCTCTGGAGGCCAAACCACAGGAGGAGGAGAGAATGCTGTGGCAGAGGTGCTAACAGAGAAGATGACTGGCATTCAAAAGAGAAGTGAAAATCTCTCTGAAGTGAGAAGAGAGAGAAAACTGAGGCTGATACAAGTTCTGTGATTCTGTTCCTCTCTGAAAGAATGAAACAGAGAGGCCATGAAAGAATGAAGAGAAGAGAAAGAATGAAAGAATGAAGAGAAGACAGCCATGAAAATACTGCAGACTGGAGAGGCAGACACCCAGAAAACAATTACTGAAGAAGCAAGGGCTACCATTTGATAGAGTGCTGTATCAGCATCATGTTGCAGATGTTGACTGGGAAGTCAGCCCTGAGCAGAGCCCCAGGATTCACCTCAGAAACTTACTTCAAGACTGACAAAGAGTACATTATTGCTGGTAAACTGAAAATCTTGGCTTCTAATAGCACGTTCCCATCATCTGAGATAGCCAAATTATAACCCTTTCCATACATCCAGTATGATGACATTTAAGGCTGACACACTACTATGCAGCATTAGAAGAAGGACCTAATTTATTGAGACAATGAACAAAAGGGCTGACAATGACAATAAACCTAATTTATTGAGACTATGAACAAAGAACAAAACTGAAGACCCTTCCCTTCTCAATCTCTTCTAAATTTTTTTTAAAATTTAAAAATTAAAAAAAAAATTTAAAAAGTTAATAATAATATAGAGGACCACAAGGTGGATGCTGGAGAGAAAGAATGTCAGATGTTTTCCATGGCTAATTGGCTCAGGAGGAAACCTGGTGCTGAGATGCACAAGCAGGAAGTAAGTACACTGGGAATTGTGCTTTTGAACAGAACAAAGACCAGTAATTTTGCATACTTCCTTATTATTTTAAAAATAAACATATCTTCTTGAATACATAGCTGAGTTGTTTTTGAAACCAAATAAAAAATATGACATTTACATCAGTGTCCACACAGCCTCTTTACAACTCTACTTCCCAAGAGACTTTGCTTTTATCATGACAAGGCTGAATGCCAAAGACCAGGTACCTCTAAGTTTTGGATGATTTTTTTGTCCTAGGCCTTAACTGACTTTTTGAATGAGGAAATTAGTCTGTGATTTTGATTCCAAAAGGCAAAAACCAAAGTGGGGGATTGACAGAAGGTCTGCTCACAAGCATGTGAAAGCTCATGCCCTACAGAGGCAGTGTCTGACCGCACAGGTTAGTGGTCTGGATCAGTAGGATGTTCTGTTGTGTCCTAAAAAACCTGAAGTTGTCTTTCTGGACAAGATGTATCCTGGGCACCTATTCTGATCTCACTATCTTTTAAAACCCAACATTGTGTGCATAGGATGATAACAAAAAGTGACAAATGTTTAATGGAAATGCATTAAGTCAAGTTTTGCAAAAAGGTTGGTGCTGTTTTCTACCAACGTAAATGAACGCAGAAATGTTCTGGTCTTACAGTTTGTCTGAACACACATTTTGGGTCAGAGGGGCTTACGCAGGACGAGCGCAAACATGACTGCAGACAAGGTTATACCAACACGAGTGTGTGCGGGGCACGTGCAGCACATTGCAGCAACGCCTGGGGAACAGCAGCCTTGCGCCGGTTTTACAGCGAACAAATGTGATTCTGACTCTCTTCCTGACCCAAATCCACTCACCCTGACAGTAGCTTGTGAAGTCATTACTAACCCTGAACTATGACCTCTTGCAGCCCTTGTTTATACCAGGAGATTAAATTTTGTTTCATAAACCACCATGCCCTCATGTTACACGTTTGTTGTTTAGCTAGCACTGAGGCTTTTATACAACTTCACATGACCTCAGCTCTGCCAGGCAGCAGCTGGTTGTCCCCTCACATCTCTGAGGCCTCTGAGAATATGCAGCTCTTGTCAGTCTGGCACAGCATACTTGGGTCTTCCTTTAGAGCTGAATTCAGAGTTTCTTTCAGACCAGTGTAGGCCAAGACTTCTTTTATGCTTTCTACAGCCCAGGCTAAGAAATGTGAGGGCGACACTAATGAAGGATCTTTCCTTCCTGAACAGGCCTTGTGGCCCACTGTAAAAGAGTGTTTTTACTCTGTGTCTTTGCATAAACTTTCTATCAATGCCCATTCTGTCTCTGGGGCTGTCACATAGCTTGGCACAAGTGGGAAAACTCACCATGCAAGGAACAGTCATCCAAAACAGCTTCTTCCCCATGCCACTTTAACTTTTTTGGTTCATTTTTTCCCACAGAATGGAACAAAATATCTTCAGTGTACAATTCCGCCGTGTGTTATGATGAAACACAGTAGACAGTTGGGTTAATGTCTACTGTTTCATTTAGAAAAAATTGGATTTGCCATGCTTTCAAAAGAGGCCAGACTCTACCAACAACAGGACACAGAGAGAGTACATTTTTGAACAGTAAAATGATGCATGAATTGGATATAGATCCTCCCCATCATTCTCCATGAGGTCATTGTCTCAGGAAAACATACTTAAGAAATTTTTTAAAACATGAATTTAAAGAAAAAGCACAAAAACCGTGGGAGAATTCCTGGCCACTCTATTTTTGGAATACCAGAAGCATGAATTTCACAAGTCCCTGGGATACAGGGAATGCCAACAATTTGAGAAAAGAACTACTCATTTGCATTCATTAATTTTAGTTTACATTTATAAAGTCTGTTACTTGAACTTAAACAAGATTACAATAATTTCCTCTCTTTTCATGTTTTTACAGGTGAATGTTACCTACATGATATAAACCAAACTATTTACATTGTAAGACTACTTGAGCACAGATTGTCCTACTGTTGAGCAACATCCAAAACAATGAGTGACTGAAAACTCCCTGCACTAAACCGGACAAATAAATCATTAATAAGGATGTTATTAATAATATGTAATAATATGTTCTATGGTTCTTGTTCATTAATACTGGAAGGGCTTTAGTTGCTGGATTTGGCTTGCCTTTCTTTTGAATTCTACTTAGAGAAATGTGGTCACCGAATATTCCTCACTTAAAGTAAGGGTTACATCATGAAACTACCACAGCAAACCCAACTCATCTCACAGCCAGCAGATAAAGGCTGCACAGATGTAACAGAATTAATTTGATTTGTAAAGATACACAGGTATAAATCTGCACTTTAAATGCTTTTTAGGTTATGTTAGCCACTTGAAGTTGGGCAAGTAAATTTTTTGTTTAATCTCATCTACACTCTAATATCACTCACTGTATGTTTCTAGTTAAGGATGGACCACCCTGAACTGTCCACTTCTTCAGAGATCCAGTCTTTCGGTTGCAACAGAAATTAAACAGGAGTAAGAGACAAATCTTTCAAGTAAATGGTGACTGTCCTGCCATGGGGTGGTTCTGTGCCCTCAAGAAGGAGGACACACACTGTCTTCCTGTAATCTCTTTCAATGCCTGTTTTTTTCAAATTATCCAGTGGTTTCCAGTCCATTAAATACTTGGATGGAAAGCGTCCTGCACATTTATATTTATTGAGTAATTTGGGGAATGGAGTTGATTTACTTTGGCAAGTGAATTTGAGATCTTAGTTCCTCATCACTATTCCAGATCCCATTTCCTGGCACTGGAAAGTTGTTTGCAAAACCTACTCTGTTTTTGTAGTTTTAAAACCCAAACTATTTCATCACTTTAGGTCAGATAGCAGGAAGTGACTGGTACATATTTAACCATGAAACTCCAAGCTAGTCCTTACAGAGTTTGAAATAAACTCCTCTCTAGATCAGTCTTTTTCTTGGAAGAACCAAATTTCATCATAACATTCTCCATTCAGCTCTCCTTCTTCAGCTTCAAAGAATTTCTCTTTGAACACACTTATTGGCTCAGCTACCCCATTTGTTCATATTAGACAATAAGCTTTTTTCCTCCTGTAAAGTAATTGGGGGCGTAGTGAGATTTGGTAATTCTTACAAAGCACATTGGAGACAAATGTGAAATGCCACCAGGAAACTCATGGAGATAGACCAAAGAAAGGACTAGCCATGGACTGGAGGAAAGAAAACAAGTAGCAGTGAAGTTTTATTTTGACAAAGTATGAAGGAATAAAACATTCAGTAGCACTGAAATGTATTTTCTGTATGCCCCATAACACCTCTGCTCAACTGTTTTGATTTTGAAACCCTAGCAAAAAGCCTCCAGAACACTGGTAAACCAAATTTTCTTCTGTATTTAACTCTGCGAGTTCTTTCCTTCTGTGTGAAGCAGCTAAAGGCTGGCAAGTATGGTTAACTTTGGGATAGAAAGGAAGCAGAAACAGCAAACACCCTTTGTAAACATGGCAGGATGCGAATGTTTCAAACAACATCTCCAATGCAAAGTATTCTGTTGCCTTTTATTTTTTTTTCTTTTACAAGTCCAGATATAGCACAAACTTAGAAAATTTTAGTAGAAGCTGTTCTCATTACACTGAAAACATCAGTGTTTATTACCTCTGTAGATGTCAGTATGGAATCTCAACTGAAACGTAAAGCTTCTATCTCCAACAGTAAAGTAACTCCTGCCAGGTTCCTTGAAATATCACCAGAGCCAGGGAAATGACGTGTTCTCTACCTTCAATCAATAGTAATCCTTTCGAGAGGCGCTTCCCCCACCCCCTCTTGGTATCACCCACCACCAACTGAGGAACAGAGCACCCTGCTAGAATCAGGCACTCACCTTCTCCTGTGAACTTGAAACCTTTCCCCTTCCAAGTAAGCTTGGCATGTGTGCACACCTTGTAGCAAAGAGAACAAACTCACTCAAAGGCCAGTCATCCTGCAAGGCAGGGAGGTAGAACAACTAGGTGAAGAAAAAAGCCAGAGGAAAGCAATTCTGTCTTCAATGCTTTGTTTCCTAATAGACTTTTTCACACTATCAGTTACTTTCTTGCAGAGGAGATTCACCTAGACAGTGTTACATGAGCAGTTTGGACACATTCTGATTATGTATTCAGTGCATGCCTAGTCCAAGGCATTTTCCATCTTTTGTTAGAAATACATTTCATAACCGTGACAGGTGAATGCTTGTGAATATGTGCCAAAGGCAAAAAAAGTTGTCCTCAACACTTTCAAAGCTTTCTATCTGTTCACTAAAAAGAGGGGAAATGCTCACACTTGGTGACTAGGAAAACATGTCCTTTTTTGCAAAGCTAATCCAGGCAACAGAGAACTACAGAAATTGTGCCAACATTCCTCACTTTAAAACAGACAGCAGGAATATACTCACTTGTAAATCAAGTCCCTGCCAAACTGGTTTTCTTATCTGAAATGAATTTTCAAGAAATTTGATCATTCAACAAGACTTTCAGTGGCTGAAATTAATAATTTTTTTGAAATTTATGATTTTCTTTGTAACAGGAGCAGGTTTTAACACCCAGAGAAGCCACTGATGCATGGAGCCCCACACAGCACACAATCAAGCCACGGTTTCCCTTAACTAACACTGCAGCACTGAGTCTGCAGATGGCAGCAGCAAATACAGCCCACACCTCCCTGGTAGTGCTGCAGAGCAGTAGCAGGGGTTTCTGACTGAAATAAAAATATATAATGACAGTATCAGGTGGTCAGCTTTTATATATTAGCACAGAGACTAGCAAGCTAGACTACCTAATACGAGCTCTGCTTTAGGGAACTTAAACAGAGCCTCTTCTGTGTCAAGTTTCAAGGGAGAAAAAGGTGCAAACTTTTAACAGATTTCATGTTCCTAGTCTAAGTCCCCATATACCGAATCTAGAACAAATAGCAAACTGAAGTAAAGATTTAGCACTGAAAACTTCAGCCATGATAAATATTCTCACTGAAATTGTAAAATCTTCCAAAGAGACACTCATGTGTTTGGACAGATGTTCACAAAATTGTCTAACTTTACAGAAAATGCTTCATCTGCATTTTAAAAGTTAAAATTAATTTTAAAAAGCTGGTCATCCCTTTACCGAAATATGCCAGTCTAGAAGCAACTATAGTATCAGTGCCTCTTGAGAACTGCCTCTAGTTGTTTCACTTTTTTATGTTTACATTATTATGTACGCGTCAAAGAACTCCTGGATAAAATAGTCCTTGAAGAGATAGTTTCCTTCTCCAGCAAGGGGAAATCATGTGAAGGACAGGAGGACAAGCCCAATCTACAATTATATTCGTGTACCATCTCGTTAGAACAATCTGTGATGACTGGAATGCAATTCAGTACACCAGAAGCATACATCTCTCTTAGGAAGAGATTAATCACATTTTAAGCCCCTCTGACTAGGCTGAGCAGTCACACACTGAATAGGAAGGGTCTCTGTGATTGTTTACTACCAGACAGATGTCTACAACTTACATTTGCTACACCCAGATGAGGAATCTGGTGCACTGAGGCAGCAGGATCATGCTTATCATCCAGCCTGAGTTAAGTCAAGCACCAGGAGAGCACATGAAACACTAACAGCGTCTCTGTAGCCATATAAAATTACTAGAAATACCATTTGGTCAACATTTATATAGATATTTAAATGCAAGATGCATGATACTAAAGCATGTGGAACTATTTTTCACCGTGGGGAAAAATTATAAATAAATCATGCGCACACATTTTTATAGTATAAAGTTCTGAGTGCCTCTGCTTTGCTTATTTCCGTTGTACAAGGCAAACAAGAACACTCACACAAAAGATGCTGGTAAAGCCCTCAGACTTCCACCTTAACAAAACATATCAAATAGAAGGGAAGATCTATCTCTACATGGACTAATGAAACAAAAATTACTTGTGTTAAAGGGTCATGCTAGCTAGAGCATTTTGTACCAAAACTCTCCAAGCCACAACCATGTTTCCACAGTAAGACCAGGAAATAACTGCGTATTTGTATCTACATATTTATACAGCTGCATGAACAAGATGACACAGATTATTTTGTTGGAAATATGTTCATAAAGCCTTACTACTTGAATCTTACGGTATTCACTTGGCCCAGAAAAACGTCAAATTTTTAGAGTAGTCACCACAAACTTTGCTTCTAGATTGCTGGTAATAATACATAAAAAGGAAGTGGTTTTGATTACCAGCAATTTGAATGGAAATGTGAAACTAGAAGCATTCTACCTTCTAAATTACTTATGCCAATATTAGCATAATCCACTACCTTTGATTTAATTTCTTTTGCAGTTACTGTACTGAGCTTCTTTGGCTCATTTGTAAAAACTGATGTGAATGACTGGATAGCAGTTTAAGGAAATTACCCCTCACCAGGCAAGGAGCCCTTGCTCAATGGAATTTTTAAAGGGAAAAATAAGATCAAAGTAAGACTAAATTCCCTTGGCAACATGAAGGAAGCTCCAGGGATATCACTAACATTCCTAGGCCAAAGGAGTTGTTTCTGTGGTGGATATAGCAACAGCAACTTGGCCAATTATCCCTGCAACAGCTTCAGTATACAAATCCAATTTCATGCAGATTGTTCACTCATATTTACTAAGACAAATGTTTTCCGTCTATTAGTTTTGATTAAACAAATCTGTTTTCAAGAACTGCCTAGAAACCTACTGAATGCTTCCATCAAAAGGACAGTACAATCTCTTTTCTTGTTTTCAGTATTCTGAAGATTTCCTTGCACTAAAATGTTTCTGCTAAGTTGTAGCACGCCTGGTTTTCCACAGTCACTGAGACAAACACTTCTCCTCATTCCAGGAAAAACCAATACAAAATTAGCGAAACAAATGCAAAATTATTATATGAACGTAGAAGGAAAGATCAGTGTGTGATACCTATACATATATATAAAAAATACAAGTACTGTTTAATAGGGTGTTTAAATAACAGGAAACAGTTCTACAATACAGCATTTAAACATACAATTTGAAAGTATAAATTCAACAATTCAATGCAGAGGGTAAAATTTGGGAAATTTTAAGAAAGATCTGAAGGCACCAACTTATAATTTTGAGGAAGAGCATTACTACTGTTTTTTTTTTTTTTGTGATGAACACAAAGGGTACTTCAACTTGACAGCTCTTTCTTTGCTTCAATGCAAGGTCCGCTTGTAGCAGGGAAACAAAACCTAGTTTGTGGGCTCAAAATTACCAGCTGATACAAAATTTCTTCTGCCCTGAATAAATTTGCATAATTGACAGAATTTAGATTGGTTCAATTACTCAAACAGACATGTACTCTTCTGATGCATTTCATCACTTAGCTTCATACTGACAGTGATGGAATAAAAACGTATGTGTCCAAAATTAACTGTGTACTAACATTTCCTGCAGACTGAATTTTAACCCCTTCTCTCTCTTTCTGGAACTTTATTTCCATTAGCAAAGGAAATGTTCTTCTCATAATAAGTCAATATCAGTGGCCTGCTGTAAAAATTACTTCAGTTTAATTCAAATTTAGCATCATTTTCCTTGGGACATGGGCTCAATTATGAATAATTCACTTACCAATACCTTAGTAAGGGCACATGATATAATATATACTGCACTGTAGTAAAAAGCGATACCAGCAGTCAGGTGAAAATACAGATTAGATTTTAAAGTAGAATACAAAGTTATAGGAAACATGTTCACACATTCTGTTAAGGTCACTAGGCAATTAGGAAAAATTGTATTATTTCTCCAGAACTGGGGAGAAGAAACAGTCTAACATTTTTCTTTTAACTTGGGCTATTAGTAGCTACTTTTTACAGCAGAAATCCATCAAAGCAAGGAAAAAAAACCAGCACGGGTCTAACAAAGTAAGTCAGAAAAAGCCTACACTTTGTTCAACTTTTTTAGTTCAATTTGAAAATACATGGACAATTTTTAGATTGGCATATTAAAAGAACCACTGAAATACAGATTATTTTAGTGATATGTATCATACATTGTGCACAACATCATTAGCTTGACTTTGCAAGCCACGTTTCATGGAATTCACACACTTTTTGTATTTTACATTTATCCTTTATAGTAATGCATGCAGTAAAGCACAAAGTCATTATATTTTTAGTATCCTGGTTTATTTTTGTTATGGTTTTGCTACACATGGCAGGTATCAATGCATAGTTGGAAACATCAGTGAATTTGAAATGCACGTGAAATACTGGCAAGGAATTGCTGGGCAATTCACCTGTAACAGGCAGGTGTTGGGTGACGAGGTGTAGCCGGATGGGAGTGAAACAGCTGGAATAATGCCCTTTTGCAAAGCTACCAGTGCTGAATGGAGGAGGGGGCTGTCCTGGTGCTTTTGGTGCTGAATAATGCTGACACCAGCCTGACTCATCAATCCCAGAGCTAAACATACCTGATAGAAAGGTGAAGCTGTGGCAGACCTGGTAAAGTACCAGATACAGCAACAAACAAGTGGTGGTGGTACTAGCACTAGTACTACTACTACTACTAACTTACCTAAAGATGCTGAGCTGACAGAGCTGGCCTGGAAACACAGGGCCCACTCCCACTTTTTAATGAGTGGGGAGGGTCTTACAACAATCCCCTTTCTGGAGACTCCTTCCTTCAGTTGGGATTTGCCTCAAGGTTACCCCTCGAAGCTGCGAGATAGAGATTTGCCCACAGTCATTGGTATGGGTGACTAAAATCAATCTCTATTTCATAATTTCTTTTGCTACCTTTGATATAATTGCTTCAATATTGTTTCAAAAATAGTGGACTGAACTAGACTAGTAGTTATAGCTACCTATACTGTGTAGTGGTAATTCTGATTAAGATCTTTTAGTCTTATCATTATCATAATAAATAATTTATTTTTATGTAAGTACTTCTGGTTTGTCATCCCTAATCCTGTGACTCAACAGGGGGGCTTCTCTATAGTCTCTGTAGCTGCCCACGACACACAGGCCGAAACAAACAACAAACTTCCCCTTTGAACTCTACTCTGGCTACCCACAAATTACAGCAGTACATGCCACGTGTCAGTTTACCTTGAAAGGCTGCCGATGGCCTCAGCTAAAGCTGCCTAAATGTCAGGTCGAGGTGTGAGACTGCCATGTACGTCTGGAGGAAAAGAAGTCATGGTGCAAGCTACTTGCTACTTTCCTTAATACGTGTCTGAGTGGGGTTAACCTATTGCTGTGGTAGAATTGGTGCAAGAACACGGCTGGAAAAAATAGCGTTTCGAAATACAGCTCAAAGTCACTGTGAAAGCTCACACAGAAATATCTAGACATAAAGAGAATTAAAATATGTAGTTTTAAACTGTACAATACTACATAAAGTATTGTACTGAAGATGTACCCATGAACTGGTCCTTAAACATAGCTAGAACAGTACAGTACTGATCTTAAGGAGTGTGGGTAGACATACAGTTACCAGAAACGCTACAGCTACAGTCTAAAAGTGAGAAAGTGTAATCCTACACCTTGTTCCTATATACATTTCCCTTTGCAAAACATCTGGATAAAGCACAAAATTATACAAACACTACACCATGAAACAAGAATACAGAAAATTTTCTGCACAGGCTTCAGTGTTCACCCCTTGCACAAAATTTATTCATTATTGGCATTTCATAGCCTGTAGAAGTAAATGAATGAGCAATGCTCCTCTAGTAAACCATCATGCCTTTGGATGAAAGACAGTTTTGATCTGAGGGCTCTAAAGTAAGACATTTCTTATGCTGTTTCTGGAAAACTCTAAAGGACAGAAATCCATAGCATGAGGATAACCCTCTAAGGAATGTTCTGGTCTTCCAAACTTCTTTCCAACAAAGAAACCTTTTATTCATTTTATAATCAAGGCTGGACAGGCCCACTGTACTATCAGACAAGTTTGCATTGGCATACATTTCTAACATGAAGAGCATACAGGAGAGGGAGTATTCTTTTTGGTGCAAAGACACATTTTAAAGAGGTGCAACACTTTCTGTGACTAGCATAGAGTGCTGCAAAGAGCCTGAAGTATTCTGCAGCCACAGAAAGTTTCTGGTACTCATTACGACAGGCATCCCAGTTAATTTTTTTAAACTTTATTCTAATATACATTTAATAATGTAAATGTACACATCACATAAGCCCTTACACCCCTAGGTAACCTAAGTTAAGCACATGCTACCTTATACATGCAGTTCCATAAAAATGATCCCCTTTGACAGCTATTCATCACAAGCTGGAGTAGTTAAGGCCCCATCTTTTTAATGGGAGGTGAATAAAAAATTTAAAAATTATTAATAGACATTCTCAGCTTATATATCATAAACTACACAAGTCTAGACATCTTGCCTAGTTAGACAAGACCTGACAACTTTTAATTTGGGAATCTTTCTGAGAGATGTCTATAAATGAAAACTGTATAGTCCATAGTGCAAATTACTACCTCATAAACTGCAGCATAATAATACTTTTCCTTATGGATCTTCTTTATGAAGAAATTTATATTTCTGTATAATAATAATAATAATAATGCATTTTATTTTTACACTTATGAGGATGATATTGCACTTAATGGAAAATGCTTTACTGAGTAGTAATGTCTTTAAGCAAACTTGTGTTATAAGCAATTTTAATTTTCTTGTGTCTCCCTGAATCTTCACAGAATTCTTAAATATTTACTAAAATTCCTTGGTTCCAAATTAAACAGTATTCATAATTAGTGTGTGTTTTTAAAAATGAAACAATTTGGCCAACACACCATAATACTATAACCAAACTGTCTACTCCTTTCTAATTTTGAAGCTATTGAAGAAGAAGTAATTATCTGCAAATTTAATACCAAGCAACTACAGGGGGATATAGAATTTAGTAAAACACTCTGTGATTACAGGTTCAAAGAGGTGTGGATAGACAGTGTGAAATATAGGCAGTATTTCTTTTAAAATGGTTGAATACAAGAGTCCAGCAGGACTCCTAACATATAAACAGATTCCAAAGGCTGAGTGTTTTTTTCAGAAGTGCCATACACTATTAAATCCTCAATAATACCTAGCATTTATATAGAACTTCACATTTTTAAAGTGCTATACAAATACTTTCTGGATGGGATGTATTCTCCAAAGGCAGAATACAAATCCAAAGTGAATGCTGATCAGATGAATGGCACCATGACAGTAAAACGTAACGTAATTATACAGAGAGGAACTAAGTACTTTATAATCAGCTCGCTATGCATGAACTGTCATGGAAGACCACACACTGTACAAGGGAAATGTACAGATATAAAATTATTATCATTCATTAAATAGGCTCTATGACCACAAGTAATTGACAGAAGAGCTGTAATTGGCTCCACAACCTTAAAATGCCTAATTCAGCAGGTGTAAGAAACATAAGGAAACCCTTCAGTGACAGACAGGCAGGTCAAGTGCTAGCACAATCCACCTTTAAAAGCCATTATTCCTATACATCAATGCGGATTCCATGTTTTATAGACATTAATTCTCTAGTGCCCGTTAAATACATAATAAATGAACATAGATGAGGTAAAGATGCTGTAATTGCCACATACAGCCAATACGGCAAGGGAGGAGTTTTTCCAAATGGGCAGATCCAGAGGCCATGACGAATCCCATCACGGACATGATGAGAAGTCCAGGATATGAACAACATCCAGGGAAGAAAGCACCATGAGTCCTTAAGCCTGAAAAGCTGCATGATAAACTTTAATGTCAGAGCCACCACAGGAATCACAGTAGAACAATGAAGAAGTGGTCTCCGTGGAAGAGTCAGAGCAGCCTGCAGAAGAGAAGAATATTACTGGCAATGGCTACAACTGTGACAAGAGAAGAAAAGTTAGATGAGTGTCTACAGGTGCACTGCCAGGTGACTAAGTGGAAGCAGAAAGAAAAACATACTGTTCCTTTCCATTGCAATTAATTTAAAGCCAATTTTATGCATGAGAGTTGTGTGCTGCCCTGTCTCTCTATTGTATGATATGAATCATGCATCCTACTAAGTACTATCATCAACAAAACAGGGAGGGAGAGGGATGAGGAATCCTATTTGTCACATAGTCATGTGGCACACAGGAACTTGTATCATCTGCTGCACTGATTATATGTATTTAATTTCAAGATAATTGAAAGGAAAACAACCATGCAATACACTTGTAATATTTAATATGTTTTACTTGAAATAAATAATGTGCTTTAATGACATTTACTTCCAAAAATACATCCTGTATTTTACTACAGTTGTGACCTGTAAAAGTTGGTTCAGTTGCACAGTGTTTAAAACAGAACAATAATTTCAATAGGACAAAAGTATGATCAAAGTTACATGTATTTTGATCACCTTGAGACAGTATTCTTCGTGGAGAGGCAAAACAAAGTTCATATACCAAGATCCGAAACACTTGTGACTGTTTTTTGTATCAACAACTTGTTTAACAGTAACTCAGTTGAATGCCTGATATCTGGTTTTAATAAGGTCTAGCTAGTGAGATTAGATTTAGCCATTTTAAGAAGTGATAATGTCAATTTAATATACACGTTTGAGAAGATATTCTGTGGGTATACTCAGTAGCAACAGCTACAACCATCACCAAAAATTCAAACACAATAAAAAAAACCATAATGGTTGTTTTGGATTTTTATTTGACAAATAAGTAGATTCTTGTGTCTGTAAGCACAGAAGAAACAACAGCACCTTACTAAAAGGTCTACAGAAGTGCTGATGTGATATTCATTGACTCAATTCGGATACTGGGGAACACCTGGAAAACCTGTAACAAGTCACCAGAGATGTGACAGTGTATCTTTGCTGTGTGGAACACAGCCCTCGCTGCACCTACTGCAGAATGCAAACAAAGCATCCCTAACCTGTTCATTCCTCAGTTGTGTTAATCCTTGCAGGATTCAACAGCAAGGGGGCAGTGGGACTCTGGAAGAGGTTCATCAAGTTCATGCATAATTTAGATAACTACATGGAACACTTCTTCGATGCAAGGAAACTTTGATGTAGCCTTAGCCGGTTTATTAACTAATTAGAGATGGGAAGTTACAGACTACCTTGAAATACAACAGCTCATGCTTCACACCACAGCCAGCATTAAAAGGCCTGCAGAAAGCTTTGCTCTATTAGCTTCCCACCACATGCTTGTCCATGACTCTCCTCATCAGGTAATGGGATTAAAAAGCTCACAAACTGTCTCAACGATTTTTAACTCTAATGTTGTGGATCCAGTTCCTTTAAGTTGGAGGAAAAGGTGTATTTTCTTCAACTCCAGTTCTGTTTCACACAAGCAGATTGTTTACGGATTAAGGTAGAAAAATCTTGTGATGGTGAAATCGTTTATCACCTGCCTTACAAAGAGTCAGGTTTTTGTTACTGTCAACAAGAGCCTCAAAAGTACACGCTGATCTAATTTTGAAAAAACCTGAATAGTGATATGTTTCGGCAGATAATCTATTGACTGGGCTCTATTTCTGCAATTCGGAAAAAAACAGTAGCAAAGTCTAAATTAGTCTTTTCCCTTTGGCCTATTAAGGTTAGGTGCCAACAGCAACACAGTGAGTAAGGAAAATTTTAATGTTACTTATGTACACGGTTTATCAGTATTGGTGCCAAGGTGATGCTTAAATTCTTTTAATATAAATTTCAGGTGGCAAAGTTGTTCATATAGCAAACCTGCATGTTCAATTTTAGCAAGAGAAACTCCTATTCTGTAACTGCAGTACAGCCATCAAGCTTCTGATACGCTGTTGCCCAAGGTCTGAGACAAGAACAGTCTGTTTCGTCTTTTAAATTCTGTGGCTAAAGGAACACTTACATCCTTGAGTTGCCAAATCCTGGAGACAGACAGGTAGTTCTGTTTGCTAATATAAGCTGCTATACTCTCTTTCTACTAACAAGCAAACTTGTTTGCCTTCAGAAAGCACCGGATTTAAAAAAAAAAACCCAAAACAAAACAAAAAACCACATAACAACAAAACAAAAATAAGAAACACCGCAAAAAACCCAAAACCCCAAGTCTTTTCTGCCTTAAACCTCTTGGGAAAAGTTCCGAAGAGAATTTATTTGCAAATGACCTTTTCCATTTGCCTACATGTTCAATCAGATGCAAGATCATCTTGCAGCTGCTGCTCCTCCAGCCTCGCTCACCACAATGAGCAGCTGGAGACAGGAGACAATAATTGCACGCAGGAGAACCCACGCAAATTATCTGCTTTAATGCTCATGGTGACACCATGGACGTTATGTAACAACAGATGCTCCCTCATGGATATTCTGTGGTGCTACACAAGCCTGAAGTCTTTAGTTCGTAGTAACATATTCAATGTAACATATATTATAATAGTAATATTAACAATATAGTAACATATTCAATGCTGTATTAATTGTGCTTGTGCAAAGCTTATTCTCCAGTTCCAGAAATGCTCCCGTACAGCCCAGGTCAGTCATGGGGGGCACATTTCCCAGCAGTCTTATGTATGTTTGCCACCGACTGCATGTTCTACACTTCTAGAATTTGGTGAGTCTTTAGCATCAAGACAGCAATTTCTGCATGTCTGTTCTGCAACATGAGTGTGTGGGCTACAATCCTGGTGGAGTCTGGGAGCAGCCCATCAGGTCATACCAGCACTCCTGACCGAACACAGGCTGCAGGAACTGCCACCTTTGGAGCAGTCAGTGAGACAGGTTCTTCTATACTTGTGTCCACAGTAAAAACCACATGGAACACAAAGAACTACAAATTCCAAGTAGTGAAGTCATTGTAGACTTCATACTTGTTGCAAAAATAATGTGGGCAAAAGGTCAGATCACATGGTACTTGGTACACAAGTATTTATCAGAGCAAACATATAAATACCACAGGTGACTATTTACCCTGAATACTGCAGAAAAATAATGGTGACCATGAAAAACAGAGCAATGGCCAAACAATCCAAGTGCTGAGTGGCGTCAGCAGGAACAGAAGTAGGTGACTAGAGTAGTGGGAAGGTAGCAATTGGAGACAGAAGGCAGTACCGCCTTGTGCTGGATAGAAAGGTTACCCCAGAAAAAATAACTCATCATCAGATTTAGAAGTGATGATGATGAGCTTTATAGGCCATTGTGTACAGTAACGTGAAATATACTATTAGTACAAATTAGTAATAGTGGTGTGGTTAGTTAATTAGACATTAATTTATTAGTTATTTAGTAATGTGTTGCAAAAGCAGTAAACATGTTAGTCTCTCAAAGCAGTTATTCTCAACCAGGCAATTTAAAGATGAAGAATGAGTCTGTAACTACCAAATATGTAGTAAAAAAGTATCACATGAAGTAATAAATTATATAGGTGACAGCCTGAAATTATGCCAAGAAACTGAGAGGCACATCATGTTAAGCCAAGGAAAGAAAAATTACGTATTACAATCAGATCTAGCTGGCCAGACAGCACACAGAAGAAAAGTTTATGGGATTACATTAACAAATTTACAATGGGATTGTCAACAAATAACAATGGGATTATGGTAACAAACCAAAGGGACTCTGATGGCACTGTCAGAGAACAAAACCTGTAACAGATTATTATTCTGTTTTTGAAGGACAGAAACATTGTACTTTTGTGCCATTGAAAGGAATTAAACTACAGTATTTGGCTCAAATGAAGTCTCACCTAAAATACTACTTATGGTTTTGAACATGACCCTTTACAGGTAATTTAGGCAAAAAAGCAATACAGAGGAGAGGAGAAAAATAGTATGAGATTTAGAAAACATAAATTTACTCCCTTAAGATTTTTTTTTGAAGTTATTTAGTTGAGAAGAGGGCGTTTGTATAGCATACTGGCTTTGCAAGTTGTAGTGATGTTTTTGCTCTAAGAGTCAAGAGACCTACACCTAAGATTACTTCCTTTATTAGCCCAGTTAACAGATGGAAAGGAAAAGGAGTTAGTCGGCAAATCACTTTGAAAAAACCTTTGGGCATCTTGTCTTCTCCTTAACTCAGCTAAATACATGTTATGTATTTAAATACATAAAAGGGCTGTGATTCTACATGCTATGTTTTGTGTTTCTGATTTGAAAAACATTTTGGGGAAGAGCACAGAAATCAGCTGTCTTTTGGAAAAAAAAAACTTAAAGAACAAGAGAACTAGATCTAACTGTCATCAATAATTAGAAAATGAACTGCTATCTGCTTGGGAACTGAAACAACACAGGAAGAAGTTAAGTCACAAAATCACAAAAATGTACTTGGTTTCACATTTTAGGGATAGGCTAGGCTACACAAACGTTCCCCATGATGGAAGGTGTAGGTATGTATATTTAACCTCGCCGCACTGCCGAGTGGCAGGTCACCTCCCAACTCCGTAACACAGCTCAATAGTCAACTTCTCAAACCGACATCGGTGGAGTGTGACATCTAGTGGTTGTAATTAAGAAAAATACTGCTAATCATCTCAAATGCTTGAAAAAGCAGCAGTAAAACTTTAATACTTTCTAACAGCTAGCCATTCATTTCTTTGCATTCACTTAATTTTAAAATAAGAAAAAACAGATGAGAATAATTAGAGATTTAAATTCTATTCCATATTGGTATTCAGTAACAATATTATACAACCCATTAATGAACCAAGCTAACTTTCCTTTTCTTTACATAGTTTTATAATTGGACAGCATTTCCACATGCAAGACGTACAGAAAAAGGGAGAACTAGGCACTACTTAGGGAAGAATGATGCCAGGCACCAGGACATGCTGGAGCCTGACTGTCCATGTGGCACAATGATGGTCAGTGCCATCCTGGACTGCACTGGGAATGTGGCCAGCAGCTTGAGGGACCCGATTCTTCCCTTTCTCCTCAGCACTGGTAAAGCCAAGAGGGGAAAACTGACCCAACACACAAGTAAGAGGCATCTTTTCTCTACAATAAATAGTGATCATGTACGTAAACAAAAACAACTTTTCTGTTTTAAGTCTGACTTTTACATCTCAACTAAAAGCAATATTTGCCTTTTGCACTCAGCTGTCACCTAAATATTTTTAAAAATTGGTAAACTATTGTTCTTCTTCCCTTACATGAATATAAAGAACAGGAATCCCTTCCCTTCCCTTCCCTCTTTTCTGCCTTTTAGCTATTTCCCTATGAATAGTTAGCTATTCCCTATGAACATAATAGTATTATGAACAAACCAGAGGAGGAAAACTACTGGAAAAGAGTGCCATAATCTGGTAGTACTAGATCCTACTGAGAATCTGTCCTAACAAGCAGTTCTGCAAATAGATTATGATCTATTCACTGCTTAACAGGAGCCAATTCACCTTTTTACTTTTATTAATAAGCTGATGCTTGCTTTCCTACTATTTTTTGGTTTGTTTGTTTTCTTTTCTCCGATGAACTATATTTAAATGCAACTCAGAGTGCCTTTTTAAGGGTGACAGCTCACATATCCTTTGTTTGTGGAAGAAATATTTAGGGCTGGCTAAAACCAATGTATTAGTCATAATGACTGAATTAAATTAAACAGAAGCTCTATCATTTACATTTCAGATGTTTCTACCCCACATTTCAGGTATTTCTAACCCTTACTGTAAAGAGAAGTGGAATAATCCACTTCATCCACAGAAGCATGCAAGGTAGCACTTAACTCCTTAAGCTGGACAACAAATCAACTATGTGATACATGTAGAATAGCATGTACATGTGCAAAACTCTCTTTCTTCCTTCTAAGTAGCAGAAACTGAATAGTAGATGTAAAATATTTTCATATCTTTAAAAATTGTAACAACTGCATACAAACATAATTCCTGTATATCTATCATATGTATTTAATTAAATTATCAATGGAACTTTTTTTGTGTAGGACATGGTAGAAGAACAATAACGTAAACAGGGATAAGTTAACGAATTACTGACCTATTGACTTACCTTTAATGACAGAGATCCAGCAAGAAAGAAGTGGTCCACATCAATGACAGAGGCAAGGAAGCCAGCCAGGGTGACCTCAGTGAAGTCACTTTTCTTCCTGAGTCCAATCACTATTGCCCAGGACCACATCCCCAGTATACCATGCACTGCATTATCAGATAAGGCTCGGAGCCAGTCATTCTGCTGAATGAAGGAAAACTGCAGAAGTCTGTCTGCTACAAAGCAGAATATCCCCAAACCTAGACTGGAAATAACTGACGCTGTGCTGAAAGTCTGGAGAAGAGCGTGGGCCTTTTCAGTCTCAGATGCCATGACAAAAGCCATGTCGCAGCACACAAAATGTCATCAGGATACACGCTGTGCATTGTCCTTTGTATCGCCAGTTGTCCTGTAAATGTCAGAGATCAGAAAGAAAACTATTAAACAAAGAAAATCCATTTGCACAAAACATTTGTTACCACAGCTACAACTCGGCATTAAGACCCCAAATTCAGTGTTTGCATTTAACACTCCCAGGGAATTTTTTATTTCAATTAGTTTATTGACTTGAACACTACAGCTCTGAATTAAAACACCTGCCCTGTTTTAATTGGAACCAGCACAAGTAACACAGAAAGCTCTAATTCCACTTACTGAAATGTTAAATATTACAAAATAACTTGAAACATATCTATGATAATACACTGAATGTGTTTCAAGATTCCTTCTGATCTTAAATACATGATTTAATCCAATTAAATACTTTACACAGTAATAATAAAAGAAGATTCAGTTTGGAGGATTCTTAGGACAGATGCTCAAAATCCCAGATTTCCCTATAGAACAACTGTTTAAAACTGAGCTTTCAATTTATAATCCAAACCACTCCTTTAATTGACATTCTTTGCTACCATATGTAGTATTCCCCTGGTACTCTTTCTTGAGAAATGCCTTGTTTTGTTTGGAGATAGGAACGCAGAATAAACCTTAAGAAAACCAAACCCACTGAAATATCTTCGCTATTTATAATAAACACAAAGATAACAACCACTTAGTCAAGCAAAGTAATCAAAACCACCTCCTTACAGAGCAAAGCTACCTAAGCTTTTCCTCAGCATGTGCTCCAGCAGACAAGTTGGCCATTACTTTTAGGACTTATCTATTGTCTGCCACAGTACCTCCATAACTCCTCTTTGTGCAAGAGAAGTTCTAACAGTCCTACCTGTTATGCTAGTCTTTTTGGGAAGCTGTAGGGACAGACCTCAGTTTTAAAGCCTATATCCTGCCTAAAAATGGATACTTCCCATGAGTTTGCCATTTTTGTGCAATACATTAAATCTTGACAAGCCTTCTTTATGAGGTAAATTCTTATTCTGAAGGGCCTTTTTGAGTGTATTAGACTTCCTAAGTTGACATATAACAATTTATGGTTTTAAACATACTATAAATCTCACAAGATAGAAATGTTTCTTCCAGATTATTTACATGCCTGCCTGTTGTAGAATTATCCACAAGACAGAACTACTGACAATCTCTGCAGGAAAAGAAAAAGCCCACTGAATCATTCATTTAGAAAACATTTTAAAAAGTTAAAGAGAAGAAAGCATGAATAATACATGGACTTTGCAGAGAGATGAAAAAAGTGGGTCCAGTTTAACCACGACTGTGCCTCTTCTGAATGAATGTGTAGACACAAAGTACTTCCTGAAACAATGGAAGTGTGCTGTTTTCTGGTGGGTGACCTTATGGTACACAGGACGTTGCTGAATAAATTCCATTTTAAGGAAAGAAACAGCAGTCTCTTCACAAATGTTTCTTCTATACGGCCATCATGTCCGATTGGATTTCACTTTAAACTACCATAAAGGCTCTGTAAGAATTCAATCTGTGAAGAGCTGATGTAGCAAAAGACCTTTAAAAAGCACACCAGTATTCAGGACCAAACTACCCCTGGGACTAGGAGAACATTTTTTTTTCCATCGCAAGTGCCTTACTCCAGTAGGAAATGTCTATGGTCTATGCCCCAGTGTTGAGCCTCTGTGCTTTCTGAATCCAGTCTGCCCAGTCCAGTGCAGGAAATACCAAACACCATTTGTTCCATTCTAAATAAAAACAAACCAGGCACCAGTAAGCACTGATTAGGCAAAACAGCATACAGAATATGAACAGAATATGAACAGAATATGAACAACAGTAAAAAAATCCAGAAAGAATAAACATATATTTAATTAATTTGTAAACAAATAAAATTGAGCTAAAAGCAACTTCAGCTAAGCTTTGAAGCTCTGTGAAAGTAAGCAGAAAAAAGACTGTAAACCAAGAGAAGAACAGAAATAAAACCGGAACATGACAGTAACTAAAAGATAATAGAACATAAAGTCCAAAAAGAACTGTTCCAGTCTTCTATGTAATTGCATTTCCACAGATAGAGCAATCCATTTTTATAGATTTCCTTTTGTGCCTGGAAGATTCCCACTTAATGAAACATTTATGAGTCCCATCCAGGGATCTCTTTTTAAATTCCACCCCATCGCTTAGTGACCTTGGAATAGATAAAGAGAGATCTAGAAATTAATATAGCAACAGAGGTCTGTGTCAGCTCTGTGTTAGGCTTACACTTTTCCTATGGGTAGTATTAGCACGTGTTCCTTGAGCCTGAATGAAGAACAGGATACAAAACTGGCTTCAGGTTGACCATAGTCAAGAGCCATGTCCAACACTTCTTTTTAAACCATCTGTTTCAGCCTCCTTTTGTGACAAAAATGAGTGCCACCTGTGTAAAAATCAACTGACATTCCCAGGTACAACAGAATTTCCCAGAAATATTCAAGAGGAAAATCATACCAGAAAAAGCAAAACTCTGGTCAAGCAAAATAATCTCTGAAATTATAAATTTTAATGTAAAACTAGAACATTTTTTCTCCCTGAAAAATGATGCTTTTCAGGCTCTTTACAAAATATCACAGTAAAGCATCAATTTTTCCAGCCTACAAATCTCAGAAAGCAGTTGTGCAGCTTACATTCTTGCTAGAACAGAAAAGTGGGGAATAATTCACACAAGAACCCTTAAAAACCTCTGTGTGGTCAGTCCAGTTAACATCCTGAAGGAAAGTTCTAGGTTGGTTTTACGTAAAACACAACAGCTGATAGAGTATCCCAGCTTTGAGTTGCGGTTTCCCATGACATTTTTACATGAGACAAAGCACTAAGCATAATCTCTGTCTACAGTCTCAAAACGGAATTTTACAGATATGCTTAATTTAATTTAAGGAAATTACCAAAGTAATTTTTATGAACACACAGACAACACTTTAAATTACTGTCACAAGAAGATATTTAGGTCAAAACTGTAAATATACTTCTGGGAAAACAGCTGACACTAAAGAGGCCATGGTGTACCAGCAAAACAAAAATCCAATGGCTAAAATAACCACTTAGAAATATTGCTCTGCATAATTTTTGCCCCAGTTTTGCATTACGCTATCAGATACGCAAATACATATAGGAATTTAATGCATGAAGTTACAGAATCACAGAATCTATTAGGTTGGGCAAGATACCTGACAGATCAAGTCCAACCTACAACTGAACACCCTGCCAAGTAATACAATTACACATTCTACACAAGAAGTTAAAAGATTTGTAATCCCTTAAAATTGTATTATCTCCTAAACCCCTCATTATTTGATGTTAATTTATTTTAAAAACTGCGTGAGGCCGAATTAAGACACCAGCTCAAACCTTAAGCATACAATCCCGTGGAAAAGGAGATCCCAGCCTATCTATCAGTGAAGAACTGACAGTGCCAGCATTTTTGGGTCAGATAATTATAACACATTATTGGAGTGATCATGCAAATATTTTTGGGCCAGATAATTATAATGCATTTTTGGGGTTGGAGAGGGCAAAAGCCCAGAAGGAAGCGGTAGGATTTTACCAGGACGCTGAAGAACAAATTAAATTAAACCGAGCAGGAAATTAACCTGGAAACCCGAGAGCAGCAGGGGCGTGAGGGGAGGCGCGGGGCCTCGGCGGGGTGAGGGGTGAGGGGCGCCGGAGCCGCCGCCGCCCGCCCCGCCCGCCCCGGAGCCCACCTGGAGCGCGGCCGCCGCCATCCGCCCTTCACCCCATGGCGCTCAGCCGCCCCGATCCCGGCCGGAGCGGGCTGGGAAGCCCTGAGGCGGCGGGCTGGGAAGCGCCTCAGGGAGCCGGTTAGGAAGCATGCGTGGCCGCGGAGCAGGCTGGGACCCGGACCCGCCTCGTCTCCTCCCATTCCCGCCCGGCGCCGGCAGCGGGGCTTGGTTGTGAGGGAGAGGTGTTTCCAGGATTATTAAATGCAGGATTTGGGTGTTCGCGCTTTGGCTCCTTTAAGTGCTGGGGGGGAAATCGATGATAAGAGTTTAGTGTTTTGTCATTAAGGACATGGTGCGCCTCTGACAGACCACAGAGCAGAGAAGTGTGTTCTGCCCTGAAATTAGTACTTATTTACTCAAAGAGAGCACTATAGAAAGCATTTGGGAAACATTTTATTCGGTATTAAGACTTCTTGGTGTAAGCATCTGAATAAAAGCACGTTTTTACAGTGAAAACTTCCTGTGTCTACCCTGGTCATTTCAGCAGCGATCCGTCAATCAAATTGATTCGAACATATATTCATACATTAAAAGCAGTACTGTCAGGTCAGGCCTGATCTATTTATACAGCAGTGCTCCATTATCTCAACTATTCTTTTTGCCTATACAAAATATAGCACAGGTGTTATTATTGATATTACACTGGCCTGGCAGACTTCACCAGGAGTATACTGGCAACTTGTCCCTCTGGCTTCAGCCTTCATTCCTCTCAGAGCTTCCTCAGACACAGCTGGGACAGCTCCTGTGAGGACATGGAACACGGGGCAGTGCTTCACCTCCCAGAAGCAGCAAGCAGAGATTCAATATCCTGAATGACTTTAGAAGTTTTTTCCAAAGCCTCCAAGACACAACCTTCACTGAGTTCTTCTGTCTCACCTCCGTTTTCTTTTTTTCTGACAGTGATATCAGATGGATTGGATTTTGCAGCAGATGTCCTTTTCAGAATATTGCTATTGTCTAATAAAACTAGTGTTAATTTGTTAAGAAAAAATTTCAGACTCTTCCTCCAAAAGAGAAAAATTAGCATTTGTATTCATCATCTTGCCTTGCAAAGTCTCACATTTTGTAGCATGGTAATTACATACAGCTAAAAAAAGACAATGACTGTATTACTTAAAATGTCTACAACATTTATAGAAAAATGTCTTTTAGACTTCAATTTATCCAAAAGTTACTTTGAGAAGAAAACGGGTGTTACACTTCTGTTTAACAGCATGCACTTTTCATGCTAATAGAATTGAACACTGGCTTAAAGACAATTATAGAGTGGCTTTAAGCAGATTCAGCACAGTGCACATTTTGAGCTAGCTGAACACAATAGAACAATACTGAAGTAGCTGATAAACAGAAATATACTGTACTGCAACAACAAACCCAAAGGCAACTGTGTTGTTCCTCTTTCAAGAACAGATCAGCAGACGACGCTTAGCAAAACGGATACAATACACATTAAAGGGCTTTCTTTTCTGGTGACTTTTCATTTTAGTTTTGTACTTTTGACACTGTTTTTGTTTTTGTTTTTTTTTAATCTTTACCACAAAATAAGTGATAAAACAAAAAAGATAGGTAAGAAAATGAGGTTGTTTTAAGAAGTGAGACAGTAAAAGAAGGTAAGATCAGGATAGAGAGCCTTTGATGATCTAAAGTGCAGATTTGAATATGCAGATAAACAGCAGAATATAAAAGTGAAAAAAAATCTTTACAGCTTTTAAAAGGATACAATTAAATCTCTGTATTTTTTCAAGCTCAGCATCAGCAGACCTGTCAAAGAAAATAAAGGTTATTTCTCAAGGATATTTTCTCCTTCAGATTTTAATTTGGAACAGTTTCCACCAATACTGAGGATTAGATTAGCAAAAAAAAGCATTTTCTCTTTGATACCAGTGTTCAATGGCTGATATTTGTCAATCATTTGTGTTTCCAAAAATTGTGTCTCTGCTCTAAGAATAGTCTTTTTGCTGTAAGTATGTATAAATATAGATAGAATTTTCATTTCATCAGCTATAAAATGTATCAGCTGAATCTGCTATAATTTAAGTAACAAATGCAACTGCAATTGATTTCAAATAGAACATTTTTAATATCCCAATATGTTTGCAGACAATGTCAGTAGATTTTTGGTCACTGGCATGTATTAAAAAGGACAGATATGTCAGCAAGAGATACAAGTGTCATTAGGCAGTTCAAAGTATTGTTTTGGACGCCTGATGTTCTTTTAAAAACTATCTTTCTTAGTCTGGTATCTTTTCTTTTCTGCAGTGTCTGCAAGATACTATCTTTGTAACATTAATTGTCCTTTGACAAAGTCACCATAATTCTAATTTTTAAGTAAGACAGGCAAAGCTCAATGAAACAACTGTCACCTGAAACTCACTGAACATTTTAAACACTGAACAAAAAATACGAAACCATATACAAAATAAGTGGACTTTAAAAATAAATTTTCATTTTTGACCATTAGGAAATGCAAGATATAAAATTCGAAGCTTATAATATTTTTAAGTTTTGTTTTCAACATTATTTATAGTCAATTATTTGTGATAAAGATTAATACCAGTTTTCTTCAGAGTGTGCAGTATATTCAGCAATTTCTTTCCTTTCATTCAAACTTCTGCACCATTCTATTGCTGTTCTGATGTACCTGTGTTAATATGAAAATTCAAAAAAGTAGTTAGTTATATGAGAAATAAATTCCATTTTCAAGCAAAAACCAGAAGGCACTAAGGAATATACCTGGATCTGAAAGAAAAAGCTATGATTCAAAATCTAGCTTTTTCTTCTAGTGTGCCTTGCCATTTTTTGTCTAGAATCTTCTTCATATTTAGATCTATACAGTTATAGTAAATTATAACAAAGCTGTATGATTTGCAATGAATAGTGTACAGGTGTTAATTTTTGTTTGTGAATATCTGCTTGCTAAAATGCAGCACAGAAAACTTCTGATGATTCCCATAATGAGGCTGTAATTAGAGCAAGCAGATTAGAAAGCAATCTGCAGGTGGAGGTCAATATCTGTAATAAAGCAAAAATTGGATAAAGTGCTGTTCAGTTCTATATATCAGCTCTATATAGGACAAATGCTTTTGGGTTTGTTTTTTTTTTTAATCCACTGAAGTAAATGTCAAGTTGCAGCTCTAGTTATTTTCTAAAAAGACATTGCCATAACAGTTATAATGGAATCACAGAATGCAGTGGCCCTGAGTCACACAGGTCTTGAGTATTTGCCAGGAGTAAGATGGAGCTTTTATCATGGCATGTTTTGTCCATCCCTACCAGTATATTGTCAGTAAATACTGTTTCTTCATATAAGAGGATTTATAAAGAATCATTTCTATATTTAAATTGTTTAAATTAAACAATTAATTTAAATTACCTTTCATAGACTCCAGGATGACTTATTTGTATTAGCTGCTGTAGCCCATCAGGAGTTGTTAACTTACACCAACCTAAATCTTCATTTATCTTAGAAGAAAAAAAAAAAGCCCGAATATTAATTTGCTGCTGCAGTCCAAAGGAAAAAAAAAAACAAGTATAATATGCCAATTTAAGAATGAAATATCTATGAACAATCCACTTTAAAAACTTGCAAGTCTGTGGTTTGCTAGGGATAGAATCTGCTATTGTCTGCTGTGACAAATGCAGAGGAGAAACACGTAGCAAAGCCCCAACTCTTCCTTTGTGCTATTCAAGAATAAATTATTTCTAGAAGTGTGTAAAAATGTCTCCAAACCTGTAAAATTTTCAGGTTTTTTTTGTTTTTGTATTTTATTGGCATCAGAACTTTTGTTTGGTGCTCTCATTAGATTCCTAGTAACACTTTTTCATGGAAAGTTTTAGGAATAGTCCTTCCTCTAAGTCACACATTACCTGGATCTCACTACGGGAAGAGCTGGAATCCCAAACCATAGTCAGGGTCATCCTATCCCAAAAAACAGCATGGACTTTATGATCTGAATACACAAACAGTCTTCCTATGCTGGGAACAACCTTTTCATGCAGCAAAACTGGCAACATTTCCCGTCCATCAGTCTCAGATACCTAGAACGAAAAAAATACATTAAAAATTTTAAGAAGGCTATTTACATCATTAAAACTGTATCTGTTCCAGATTTTTAATTCACTTGTTTTTCCAGATAACAACCAGCTCTCTTCATCATGCAATTGCATCTTAAATATAACTTTTAAATGCATGCTTTTGGTTCCCAAATATCTGCCTTCCGATCTGTGAGGATACACTCACCATTCTTCCCTTGAGATGAAGTCCTATTCTCTATAGCCTGTATAATCATCCTTAAAACACTGCAAGATTTATAAATTTTCAGCTACATACCACTTTCCAGCAGCAGAGATAATAATTATGACTTAGTGACAGTTTCGTTTTGCAGCAGTACTGAAGTATTCTGAGGAGAGAAAAAAAACCAAACGAAGTATTAAGAATTTAATTCTTACTATGTCTTCTAAGCACTTGCAAATTTTATTTTGTAAGTCTAGATATGCCCTCAGTGCTAAAATAACTTCTTTTAATTTTTATACTTAAAATAATAAGAAGCATTTTGTGTAATTTTAACTCCTGTCCTTTCTAAGTCAGTGGAATTAATGTAACAAAGGTAAAGTTACTTGGTTGCCTGAGTAATAATGGAGAATATAGAGTATGGATGTCCTGGCACATCTGGAGGTAGGCTGCTCACTGAATACATCTTTTCTTCCACCTGAGTAAAGAGCAGAAGGAAGATGAGGTAGTTACAGGAAATAGCACGAAAACAGAATTAAGAGCAAATTATGAAATTTCTAACCTCCCAGAAGCCAACTATAATCACATTTAAATCTGCCAAAGAACAGAGGCAAATATCTAATTAAAAATTGTATCCTTAAGCCTACATCTCTGTGAAGAAATATTCAAATATTCAGTTTCTTTACACTCAGTAAGAACCAGGAAGTTCTCTTGTCAGACCATAGACTACAGGTCTGATTACTGAGTGGCAATGTTTGACTACAAGTTAAAGTCTGGGTTCCAAAAGTACAAATCTGATCCTTAATTCTGCTTTAAAAACACAAGGTGCTGCTTTAGCACTTGAGAGGACCTCTCCTCTGGGGGACTTTAACAGACAGACACAGAGGCAAAATCCTTTTTCCAGCACTAAACAGCTGGTCCGCAGCAAAGGCAGAAGAAAACCTGCATCTTCAAGGTTCTGTCTTCATAGGGTAGAAAACTTTTCCAAGTACAAAGAGATTAAACTCTAATCAATACATTAGCTTCAAGACTAAACTTCTAAATTAGCGAGAAATGGTTGTTGTAGAATCTTACTCTTGAGTTTGATAAAATAAATGTTACAATGAGGAAGAATTTTCTTATTGTGTAAAATTTACAAAAATACCTTCTGAAACAAAAGGAATAATTTCATCTTTTTGTATGACTGATGGCTTGATTGAGGCACTATAGTAATTAGCAGTGTAGGGACTTCACTACACACTGCATAGCCAAATGTCTTAAGGAAGCTGCTAATTTGAAGGAATTTGGAAGATACTTTTAAATAGTTTTAGTTTTTAAATAGTTTCGTACCTTTTTTGTTCCTTTTTGGATTGCATAATGTACGAAATATTTTCCCAAAAATGCTCCCTCTGACTTGAAAAATGAGTCATCACCAGGATAAATTTCTGTGATGTTTGTCCTACCATGGATAAATCTAAAAAAAATAGTAAGATTTTTAGCAAGTATTTAAAATGCTGTGTCAAAGCAAATTTGCTTTTGGACAAGCAAAACTGGTTATTGCACCTGAAGAAAACAATAAGCAGAGACACATTTTCAGCAACTCACATGTGAAAAATTTCTGCTGTCTCACAAACAGTAGAATGTACCAATAATGTCTTTTAACACAGAATATTAACATTACTAGGCTCTTCGTTGTGCATTACTAGGCACATGTGCATGGGAGTGTGACTTAAATAAGCTAAGGAAAGCTTTTTTGTATCAAGGTAAACACCTCTCAAGAGCTGCTCATTCCACTGACCACAAAACATAGCGATCCTGAAAAGAAAAATCCAACTTTCTTAGCAGACCAGCCACACCTAGTGTACAGAGGAAACTGCCACACTGAACAATTCCTGAACAATCTGAAGGTCTTAATTGAGACAAAAAGCTCTGAAAAAACTCAGAAGTGCTGCTAAACATTTTGTTTAGATGAGATGAAAATTTAGAAATTACACTGAGGAAAAATGAAGAACACTCAGCAAAAAGATTAAAGGTTTAAACACCAGTGATGCTTTTATCAAAGACTTTTAGGTGCTAATAGCAGTTGTAGCAATTTCAATTTGAAAGTCTTGTTGTTGGTTGTTTTCTTTCTGTTTTTTTTTTTTTTTTCTTAACCATATGAACAAGGTGACTTGCCAGGAAAATCCACAGCTGAACATGTGAATTATGTAGGTCACCAAGACAAATATTTCTAAACTATGATATCTTCAGCAGCAAGGAGAAAACTAATTTGCAAAGAAACCAAGTACCATTATTTCAAGTGAAATCTGTGGGAACTCCAGTAAAGGTTTACTGGACAGCTGTGGGAGCTGTCCAGTAAACCTTTAAGAAATCGGATTATTAGATCACTTAAACATGATTTCAGATTCAGACCTGATAATACACCGTGCTAGAAAATGTGAAGTCCAATGAACAAACAGCAGTAACAGACTCTGACATGAAGATTGTGTTCCATTTCTCAAAGAGTAAGAAAGGGACAAAGTAAGACATTTCATCTTAGATTTTAATTCCCATACAAATAAAGTCTTCCAGATTTGTAGATGATCTCCTACATACCTGTAGAAAATACCCTGGCACCACACAACTTGAATTAGCTGATGGAATGAATACTTGTCTGTATCTTCATTCTGAAAGAAGTCACAGAATGTCCACCTGTGTGTAAAATACAAATCCTCACTAAGTCCGTATGTTGGTTGTTTTTTTGTGTGTGTGTGTTTGCTGGTAATCACTTCTTTAACTAGAACTGATGCATGCACACTCATTCAAATGATAAATGAATGCATATTTTCAGAGTCCGCCAATTCCTTAGCAATCCACTTTAGTTACCAAATTAAACTTCTCTATCTCACAAATGTTTTTTTTATTATCTTTAGTGATGCTGACAGACAACATATGCCAGTGGCCCACCTCAGAAATATTATCTTTTCAAAACTGAAGAGGAAAAACCAACCCACCCCAATACAAAACCTGTGTTCTTTTTTCAATATTCTCTTTATCATTTACATATTCATACAGCACGTCAGAAAATATGTTTTTAATCGGAACTAATTACTATAGCTTCATTATAGTAGGTTACACAATGTTGGTTTTACAATGTCATGTTTCAAGAAGTTCCTAAAAACCCACAACTGATAATAATTTTAAACTTTTTTTTTATAGCTAGGATTCAATTATTTTGCTAGAAGTTGAAAACTTCAGAATTGTAAACTGCAGGACTGTAAAGCGTATGTTAACAACTACTAAAATTACCTGTGTAGATGTGGGGCTCTGCAGCTGAGTGGCAAAGCTGTAGGTAAACAAGAAACTATTCCATGTGTTTCAGGGTCTGCTAAAACATCACCTTCAACAGCTGCACAGCTGTTTGTCTCATATGTCTTTATAACATTTTCCACAGTACGTAAGTTAGAGCATTTTAGTGCCAAGGACAAAGGGTATTTCCATTCTTCTGGGCACAAGGAAACAGTCCAGTGCTGTGTAACCCATGTGTATTCAGAAGAACAATCTGTGTGGAACAAAGGGGCTCCATCTCCACCTCTGTGGTCCTTTGATTTTGTTGCTTCCCTATATCCATGTTCAGCACAACCACGTTTATTCCTATTCTCTACTCTTCTTTGATTTGGTAAGATTTCTGCAACAGAATTTTTACTTGGTTTTTCACGCTGATCTCCACTTTGATAGTTGCTGTTCTTTTCAGAGGAGCATGAGGATGCTGCAGATGACTGGCTGACTTTGCATAAGAACTCCACTGTAAATTCTTGCTGCAATTCTGACAAGTAGAGGTGAGCATTGCCATCTACAGATGAGATCTTCACACTGCCATTGTCTAAACATCTTGTCGGATCAGCAGTCGCAGGGTCAGGCCATTTAATTTCTAAGACGTCACTGAGAAGAATCTAATACAAGAAAAAGGATTGTAATGTGCAGCAAGATAAAAATGACCTGCCTCCCAGAAACTGCATTTACATTTAAATTAATTCAGTCCTTCTTCAAGGTGATGTATGGCAAGAAATGTTGTTCTGTATTTTTCTGCGTGTATGAACTCAGAGGAAGCAAAACATCTAATCTTCATATCTGCTTCCTCCTGTACTAACAGGATTCTATCTAGCAATAATGTTTTAATTTAATCCGGTCATAAATTAGTAAGGTACATGGGAAACTGACCAGGCACAACTGTACATGTTTGTGTTTCCAATGGCTTCTTCAGAAACAAGGGAGAGAATGGCCAAATTATCTTGTTCATAGCAATTATCAGTGAATTTGACAAAGAATTGCAAAAGGACACTAAAAAATAATCAATACCAGACAATAAGGATGCAGGTTAAAATTTCAGTTGAGAAAAACATAATGTGCTCTCAATGGAGAAAGGCAATCCTAACTATATATAGTTATATATATTTCTATATAGGAGGATGGGCTCCGAGCTGACTGACACCAACCAAGATCCTGGTGTTGTAATTCTCAGTCCCATGAAAACACACACAGTGTTCACCAGCAATTTAATCAGTATGAAATGTTTGAAAGTTCTAGGAATGGAACAAGAGCAAACTGAACACATAGCAATACCACTGAATATATATTCACAGTTAACCTGCACTTTGAACGCTTTGAACAGCTGCAGTTCTGAACAGGCCAGATCACTGACAAGATCCCCCTCATGGAGCTGTCTAGACATGTGGGTGGTTGTAGTGGCCAAAAGAGAGCCTAAGCATACCACAGGAACAGGTTGTTTTGAACTCGAGCATAAGGCAAGTAACACAGTCTAAGTCTGTGCCCATTAAAGTATTGTCACTGGTAGTAACAGGCCTCAGGCCTGCAAGGCCCCAGGCTGGCCTGTCAGGCTCGTCAATAATTTGTTATGAGAGTTGGAGCTTAGTAATTCTTACTTTATTATGGTGGACTGCTGGAGTGTGGGGAACAGCAAGGGCCTTGAAAACATGGACACTGTTTGATAACAGGCCATAGAACAATAAAGTGACAGTAAGTTGCTGGAGAAGGACAATTTCAGGAACTCTAAAAAGACTGTTTTGGCTTTAAGAAAAGCTGGAGTTTTTCTCAAAGTGAGGGGGAAGAAACCAAAGTAACAAAAGAGGTGTGTGGGGGAGAAGCCAACCAACATGGTAAGGTGCTTGCTGTGGCCTAGGAAAATTATTCTTCAGCATCCTGAAGCAAGTAGTCAAAAGGGATGCTATAAGTTAAAAACAGTCTAGAAACCCAGCCAACCTCCAAAGGAGCTAGATCTTTCAAGGCCTGAGAGAAGGTGGAACTTACTCCTCAGTGCTAAGAATACCTCTTTGCTGCTGTACTCTGCACTGAATGCATGACTGGTAAGGAGTGATGTCTTTGAATTAAGTATATAGTGACACTGAGTGACAGTGCTTTAGGCAGCTAAACATCAGCATGAAGGGTGTTACTAATGAAGGGTCAGTCTAAAAGCTTTAAAACTCGCCTGATTAATCAGTTGTCTTAAGATTCCCACCACGCTGTGCAGACACTCATATTCAGTGGAAACACCCAGAGAGATGCTGATCTGGAGCAGAGCTTCCAGAAATGCTAAACTGGTCTCTGCATGCATGTTAAGTCTGACCTGGAGTGGCCATTTCCACAGGGAGACACTTTGCTCCATTCCTCTCACAGACCTCAGCAGCACTTGTACATGGGTACTTCAATCGGGAGACCTGACAGCCTCAGAAAACACCGTCCTGTTGCACTGTGACCTCCCTGAAAAGTTTCCACTGCCAAAATGTAACAATGTAAAAAATCCTACGTTTTACCTTCCCTCTGAATAAACTAACTTTGAGTGTTTCTTTCTACAAAGAAATTGCATTAACAGAGGTCTAAGTGACAGTTAAAACTGTCATTTAAAACGGCAGTAATTTAAGAAAGATGACAGATCCATTAGCCAAACTGAACTCGGTAGATCTCCACGGCCTGTACTCACACATAAGCATGTGAAATTATATTAAATCCGCTAGAGAAGTTTGTTTTTTTTTTTTGGTTTTTTTTTTTTTTTTTTTATGAAAGCATTCCATGTGTAATGTGTAATCCCACCTTTTTTCTTTCTGGAGGTATAACACGGGAAGGCAAGTACGGGCGAGAAGAAAACGCATTTCGGAAATCTAGCGCTCGTAGAAGTTGCTCCTGTTGAAGTGCAGAGAAAAACAAACCCTATTACGAGTTTTTACATGCAGTGATAAAATTTTACGCTGATTTCATACCTTTTTTGTGGAGCTGAAGCTATGAAACCCCTGTTTTTTACAGAGAGAAACAAGAACTCCTGCTGGGGCCGTGATCCCCGGGCCGCCCCGCTGCCGACTAGGGAGGCAACCCTGGCACTGCCCAGGGGATGCTCCCCGGGGCGGCGCAGGGACGAGGGACAGCGCTCCCGTCCCCAAAAGCGCTGCCCACCGCATACCCGGTATGCACTGACGACAAAGGCGACCCGCTGGCGGGTGGTTTCCGCCGGCTGGAGCGGGTGGGCGGCCGCGGGGAGCGCCGCTTCGTACAGATACTCGGAGCCGCAGGGAGACAGCAGCAAGCGGGACCCTCCCGCATAGTGCACCTCCACCGAGTCGTCCTCGAACAGCACCATCAGCCTTTCCGCCTCCATCGCACCGGAGGCCGAGCCACAACCGCGGCGGCGCTCGGGCCGAGACGGCTGAAGCGGCCGCGCCGCCGCACGGCGGGAACCGCGGGATCGGGCGAGCGCCCGAACTCCCGCCGAGCTCCTACCGAGCCCCGCCTGAACTCCCGCCGGAGCTCCGCCCGAACTCCTGCCGGGCTCCTACCGAGCCCCGCCCGAATTCCCGCCCGAACTCCCGCCGGAGCTCCGCCCGAACTCCTGCCGGGCTCCTACCGAGCCCCGCCCGAATTCCCGCCCGAACTCCCGCCGGAGCTCCGCCCGAACTCCTGCCGGGCTCCTACCGAGCCCCGCCCGAATTCCCGCCCGAACTCCCGCCGGAGCTCCGCCCGAACTCCTGCCGGGCTCCGCCCGAGCTGCTCCAGAGCTGCTGCCGACCGGCTCTCGGGCTCCGCCCCAGCTCAGTGCGTCGGTGAGGTAACCGCGCCTTCCTGCTCTCTCACGGCAGGTGAGCGCATTCCATACACACATCTGTACAATAAGCTTGAGGGAACAGCACACGGTGTCTTTGTATTTTTTTTTTTAATAAGTTTTAACCTAAGTCTTTTTTGCTGCTCCGGAAATAAAAGTTAGCAGTACAAAGGCCTCTCCCCCCACTTACTCTCCCGCGTCCCTATGCAGCAAGCCAGCTCAGCAACTGGGCATTCGTTCCTCACCTCCCTGGAGCAGCACCTCTGGAAAACCAGGAGGCAGACTGGCCATCTACAACATAGCCTGGAGACAGACTACAGATACCTAATTGTCTGGTGACAGCTCCATTCACTCACAGGGCAGGCTGAGCCAACACACAGCTCTGTACCTAGAACTGGGCAATAGAAGCCCTATCTGAACAGAGAGACCAAGACGCCAAAGGACAATTTTAATATGATGCCTAGTTGCCTTTTTTTGACTATTATATACACCCTCCACCCCGCCACCAATACTTAGTTTATTCAGACCTGTTTTAAGTGGATCAACTGTTCACAGCTAAGTGACAATTATTATCAAGCCCCACTCCCAGCAACAGCTAAGTGACAATTATTATCAACCCCCACTCCCAGCACTTAGCAAATGCAGTTAAATATCTGCACTAGTCCATTTGGTCTCTCCTAGCTGCAATGATCGCCCCTTACCTGCTTAAGGAAGTACAGGTTTCTCAGGTCAGTACAATAATTGACTGAGTGCATTCAGTACAACTTCCCATTCTTGACAGCTGTTGTCTCAGCAGAGTAGATCAACACCCAGTCAAGTGACTGCTGACACAGTCATACATCAAAGTAACCTGGTTCTATTCACAATACCCCTTTTTAATGAGTACTACTCTGTTCAGTACTTGTCTGAAGCAAGTTTCAAAGTATATATTGGGATTATGAATGAGTTACAAATATTATTATTTATGGATGATGCATTGTATTTTGCACACAATGTCACTGCTCTGGTTGGAACCCTCAGCACAGGAACTGTGGAAGTAGGCACACAGGCTGAAGCAGAGGTGGCAAATCAGCAGTTCAGGGTACAGTGTAGTATCTTCCCTGAGTTTTCGTTGGAATGTCGTTTTCTGTCCACAGGCATCAACTGGATGATTAGAACTATAATTCACTCAGAGAGAAGTTGCAAACTTGAGCTGTCAGTAATTCAATGAGTTGTGTGTAATAGGAAGGCTGAATATGATATGGAAATAATGTCTCAGTGAAAAATAAAGATTACTAGTACAAACAGACCAAGTGTCACTAATGTTCAGTGTCACGATGGATTATTCTATTGAAAAAAATATCCTAGCTATGTGCAGCTTGTGATACCTGATGTGGTTGGGCCAGTCTTGCTTCTCTCTAGTGGTACAATTATTCTAAAACCCAACAGTTAAAATCCAGTGACCTCAACTGTTAAAAAAAATGGCCAAAGGCTAGTAGCAAGAACTTCTTTTCAGATTTTAAAGGAAAATACTGAAAACAAGCTGACTTCATTTCTGGATGTAAAAATCACTCAACAGCAAAGCACATGCAAAGCAGCAACTCTTGCAGCCCATTTTGAAATTCCTTTAAACAAAGTGTGATTTTCAAATACTAAACATTTTTGCTAAATCAATAATTTGTCAAGAGTGGGAAATAGTGTGCTTACTTTTACTGATCTGCAAAGCCTGGGTCTCATGCTCAAATTCAAAAGTGAAACCTGTTTCTTTTCAGAACCAGTGCTAAAGAACCTCGCTTCATATCTCCCACAAATTTTGCTTTCCATGCTTCTGTGCCTTCACTGATTTACTGTTATGCTATTAAGAAATTACATATTTTTAAAAGGTTGTACATTTGCAAGGCATTGTTCAGAAACCTGCAGATGAGAAACACTTTTCCACAGGGCATTTGAAATTTGTAAATGCTAAAATTCAGGTGAATAACCTTTAAACCTCTCATGACTCGTCTCTATCATACACAGAACAATGGGTGATTAAGAGTGGGCAGACAAGCAGCAGGCAAGGCGATCCTGACAGTGAGAAACCTGCTGCTTTCTTTTGCTCTCCCACATTCACTAGCTTGTATTGAAGTTCTGTGAGATTTAAGACAAGTGGGAAAGACTTAAGTGTTTAATGAAAATATTACCGTTTTCCTTATGCAGCAGGACAAGTTAAAACGAAATTTTCTCTGCTGCAGTAAAGACTAAAAGCACTTACAAAGTTCATATGTACAGACTATAAGTTTCTACACTAGTTTGAACAAAAGTCTCACTTTATGATATTTAGTATTTTCAGTGGAGGAAAAAACCTGTATTGCAAACTTGATCTGAGCTGTTCTCTGTATATACAATTCCTAGTTCCTGATTTTTTTTACCCAATGATTTGGCATGCTTCTTATGTACTCATAAAATAACTGTTTCCACAAGCTGACAGTACATCTGGAGCTGACAGCTACCTTACAGAAAAAGAAGACTCACCACAAATAATGCAAAACTAAAACATGTAAAGTGCAGTCCCTTCAAGTCACTATTACTTTACTGTAAAGCATATATGAATGCTTGTTCCTTGGGACTTTAAGTTCTGAATAAATATAGTTTCCACACGACATCTGCTTGTAAAGCCAGCAAGCAGACTTGTAAAGTCTGACCTGTATTTAGATTAAAAGTTTTGTATGAAAATTATGCTCAACTTAGAGAATATATATTTGAAAGTCATCTGGTTTTCACATTTCTAGTTTCTGAATTTGAGTCTAAAGACTTTGGAATGCTAATACAGTCTTTATGAACATACTGCATTTTGATACATTTTATTTTTCCAGCAAGAATCAAAAGATAATAGTTTCTACAACTATGTACTTTGAAGAAGACAAAGGAGTGCTCACTGAAGGAGAGATAGAAGATAAAAAATCGTTTTTGTTTTAAAGTAAGAAGACAAGGTAGTGATATTATACCAAAGGAAATAAAGCTAGTTAAATTTTATTTTCCAAAACTCCAATCTAAATAAGTATGTTAAATAAACATCCAGAAAACAGTCACTGCTTACTCTACTAGCAGATGCACAACTTATTTAACCAAACAAATAACAGTGAAATATTATCAGAATTATTTACATGCATATTTACAATGCGTGCTCTTTAGAGTAGCTAACTGTCGGGAAATACTTGTGTTTGTTTTTGGTAAGGATTTCTACTCAAGTCTAACCAGCAACAGGTAACAGGAGACAGTTCAACTGAGTTTGGCAACAACAACAATGGAGTATCCTAGGAATAACATGATTATATGGAGTCAAAAAAAGAGCAGTTGGCTTCAGAATGTTAACATTTATGAAATATGTGAATTTACTCCAACTACAAAATTAAATAAAACTACATAAAATTAGAAGAATAAAAGAAAGTTACAAGGGTTGAGAAAGGTTAGACATGTTAGATACATTATCAGAAAAAAAAAGCAAAAGAAAAAAAGCACTGCACATACTCTTAAGAAGCATGGTTTAGAACGTAACTATATTACTATTGCCTTGAAGAACACAACAAATTACAGAACAGCTTTTTCTTGTAGATTTCAAAATAAGCTTATCTGAACCAAAGATCTTGAAAGCACTTCACTTCCAAAATACTGCTTGCTTTTTCACATATCAACATGTAACATATTTATTCCAAGAAAAAAAGTCCAGGCCTCACCCACATGTGTTTTGAAAGAAGAAAAAGGAAATGAACAAAACAAAAACTCATACACAAAACTTTCACAAGCCACTTTTCATGATTGTGATATACAGAAAAAAAAATTTCTTTCTTATTTGATCATACTCTTCTTGGGGGGAAAGTGGAGGAAATAAATGCAAGATATATTGTATATGGTAAACAGGATGAGTAAATCCCAATATATACTAAAGCAAACAAGCAAGCAAATTCAGATCATTATTCTTTCCCTTTCTTCCTCAAGGGAAGTTTTATGGGACAGTTTCCCATTAAATTTTAATTTCAATTATAACTTTTAAATAATTTTTATTGCAGCCAAAACATTGTTCAAAAACATTTTTCACAAAATAAACTATGATATATACACAACATTTTAAGTTACAGGGCGTAAGTTTACAATTTTTGGCAGATTCTTTTAAACAAAATGGAAATTGTGTAACTTTAGTACTTGGAGAAACTCAAGTTTCTCATTTTGGTACAAATGTTTTGTGTCCCCCTTCACTCTAAACATATCTAAAGTGGTTAAATAAACTAACATTAATACATAACATCTCACTGTTTTCTGTTATGTTCTGATTCTAGACAGAATTTTTCATATGCTTCTTCAATTTCTGGATCCATTTCATCATCAATCTCATCAAAATACCTGAGGGGAAAAAAAAATACCAAATATGTTAAGTTTACATACAGATTTTCAGAGCCAACAGATTTTTAGAATTTGTGTAGATGTCAAGAATAAAACAAAGTTTTATAAATTACTGTTATTTACAACATTTTCCTAAAGGGAATGAAAATGAAAAAATAATGGGTACTAGGAAAACAAATAAATAGAAACCTCAAAGCAGCACAGATATGTTCAAGTACCTACAGTGTTTGCCATCTTTTTAGATCATCTTACACTGCCCAGTTTAAAAGACAGAAATAGTTTCCAAGATGATAGAAAATGCAATCATGCAATCCACGCTTCCCAAAATTTAATTATGCATCTGTACTGATCCAATTATGAAAAACCATAATTATACTAACATATTAGTGTAATTTTGATTGGTCAACATCCTAGTTCAAAGACAGAATACATGAATATAGAAACCCTGCATTCCTGTTTGTTGATATGTAAAAGAAGGCCATAGAAAATATGTAAGAAAAGTTTTTTGCTTCAAAGTGTTGTGCATCGAGGAAGCAGTCTACATATTTCTCATTTGTTCCTTCGTTCTTGTAGAAGTGTAGCCTTCAGAAGAAAGAGCACAGAATCCTACTCCCTGGTGTCATCATGAGAAATAGCTGACAGAGAATCAGCAGACATTTGTCTAAGCTTTTCTTAAGCCTTCAACAAAGAAGGTTACAGTCACCTTGCTTGAAGGTTGACTCAGAGTGTTCTACACGTCACTCTTAGGATTTGCTGTGTTTTTTAACTACTGTCTGTCTTCAATTTGCATTTTTCTTCTAAGCAGAGGTTCACAAGGGTTTCTTTTTTCCCCTTTGGTATGAGCTTGTTGATTTCTGATGACATCTCTAAGATATCTTCCAAAGTTCTTGACATTCCCCTCAGCTAGGTACAAACTGAAAGTTTTCTAATTTACTAAAAAAATACTGATCCAGGCCTGCACTCTTATCACACATAAAAACAACACTGAAACTGTTCTTGTGTGTCAAATCATGGTCTGAAAGTCCTCCTTTGTGAGCATAAAGCTTAGAGCAATTTATTTTACACCACATTTCTCCTACTTATTTTACATATTTATTTCTTGTAAACTAGTGCCAAAATATCAGGTTATACTCTCAACTATTGCTTGCCTTTTTGCCATTAGGTTGCTTTTCTTGCTCTGCAGGAATACTGAGTAGCCCTCTAATTGAAGGGAATAGTACTTAGGCTGGGGAGACAAAGTTAAAACTTTCTCCCTTTTAAAGACACTGGAAATTCAGTCATCATCTCTTGCTAGGATGTTCATGCACATCAGTCAAACAAATTTAGGTCACCTCACTACGAACACTTGAAGGCTTGGTGCTTCATTTTGGTTGCAAATTTTTTCTTAACTGCAGAAGTATATTTGTACATGTGCATAAACATCTGAAATGTAATTACCATACTCAGTAGAATAAACATGAAATAGGTTTCAAACTTATGTGACTCAAAACCAATTTAAACCCAAATACATCCACTGTAGAACTAAGTAACAATTACATTATTTAGTTTCATTTTTGTCAACATTGGAATCCTAAGTCTGCAGCATCACAGTTAAAATAACTATTATTAAAAAATACATCACTAAAAAAGAAAACATACAGCTCTCCAGGTCCTGACAGATCTGCTCCATTTTCTTCATAGTATGGAAACAGATCCTCTCTTTCAAGCAGCTCTTGGTATTTTTCTTGATAATCTGGCAAAGAAAAAATGAGACTGAGTAACATGTACGAGTAGCCTGCTAAATTAACAGAAATATGTAAAGTTTGAAAATTGGCTGGTTAATGAAGTCATAAAAGGCAGGAAACCTGAACAGGAAAAGATCCTTCTGCAATGTTTTCTCAGGACATGAATGGATGTCTAGGAATGATGCCTAACTTCCCACATAACTGTAATGGTTGTGAAAATGTCTTTACCTCGAATAATGTTATGCCACGTTGTGCTCAGATTACAGATAAAGAAACCAAGGATTTTGATTTGATTTTGTTTGTCTATCATTGATTTTGAACTAATGATAGACAAACAAAAGAAGACTTGAATATTTCTGGCTTTCTGGAAAGGCCAAATGCTGTGCACTATTGAACAAGTTTTTCTGACCTATATGAACTCAAATGCACATTCTCCATTTCAAACATCTACCTTCTTTAATGCAGAATAAATCATGTACTCTACCAAACCAGGAATTCAGGCAGGATTTTGTCTTTTAAGTTGCATAGGTTTTAGATTCTTGAAGAATAACATTTTATGTTCTTCAACAGGCCATAAACTTAATTACAACTTTTTAAAGAAGCTTGAGAAGACAGGTAAGCTAAACTTGTGCCATACCTGGGTCTGCTGCAGTGAAAGGAACACCATCAGAAGTGTAAAATGTTGGTTCATTCTAAAAATAAAGTCATACAGAAAGTTACATGTATTCAGAGAGAAAGAGTTTGTAGTTTTGAGTAATGCAATTGTCTATGAATCAAACCAAATTCATATGAAATTAAGGAATTGAAATGTCCTTATATTCTTACCATAAAGTAGTTTGGGTCATTTTCAGGGGTAGCTTCTGCATGTGGAGTTGTTCCATGAACTCTACCCCAGTTACTAGATCGCAGTTCTACTAGTTTCAGAAGCATGTGTTTCACATCTCTGAAACAGAGAAGCACTACAAAAGTTAGAATGCTTTGTGCCAAGCAAGAAATTTGGCTTCTCTTATTGTGCAAATACAAGATAGTTAAATCCACCGAAAAAACCAGTTCAAGAAGGACAAAATTTGGTCCATTGTGTAGACAATTTTGAATTCAATTTTACAACTGCAAGTCTGGACGCTTTATGTGTCAATTATGAGATATTCACTCTCTCCACTTCCTCTGCTGTTAAGCAAGGTGCTCATATGGAAAACGAAATTGCTGTAGTTTTTATTGAGATGCCACACCTTGCAGTACAAGTTGAAGAACACAATCCTTATAGATAAAAGGATAATACTGGGAAAAAAAGGGAGATGATCTTCAAATTTTATTTTAATTATCTATTCTATGCTCCTAACTTTAGTCTTCTTCATCATACTGAAATGTTTTAGTCAAAAGTAAGAAGTAATGTCCCCAGTACATTAGATACGAACACCCATTTCATCTCTAAAATGAGAGAAAATGCCTTCTTCTTTTAAGCTAGTCTATGGAGAAGAGTATCATTAAAGAATACATAAATAAATAAATTTTTTAATTATTTTCCCAACTGAAATTGATGCCGAATTGATTTTTGCCCTTTTTTTTAATATATTCTCTATATTCTGTACACGTATATTTGTAGCTCTGTAGCCTATTACAGTATTTGCAGCTAGCATTTTATCTACTCTATTAGATAGAAAGACAGAAGAAATTCCTTAGCAGCTGGTGGTCCAAGGTTAGATTCTCTGGGAAGCCAAGGTTGAAACCAGCTCTCCCAGACACATTTTGATAAACAAAGTTTAGTTCCTGTCTGAGGGGGGAGGAATGCAGAAAGGTTGCCCTGGGGGGAATTACCTCAGCACTTATGCCTCTACCTGGGGATCCCTGTCAGTTATGCTAATTTGTTAAACATACAGAAATTATATACTCATTATGCTGGGTGTGCATCTTCAGTGCTTTTCCCCTAGTAAGTTGTGCACCTAGGGATCCTTATGAGGATAACCCCTTTTTGTCACCTAACTCTGTCTGGCTCATGACCTTAGGACCAGCAAAAAGGCATCAAAATTAGTTTGTTGTTGTTCTATATCTTTGAAGCCTCAGCTTGTGCCATCTATTTTGGTTCCCGAAGCAAAAATTTCCTCATCCTCCTTGGGGGCAGCTCAGTTACAACCCACAGATGTTATGAGCTACTCTTGGCCTCCCTCCATATGGCAAGAGATCAGTGCCTGAGCCCTCCACAGGGTTTTAGTAAGTTTGCACGAAGCTGAGGATGAAGCGCAGCAGAATCAGATAACCTCATGCACACAGGAGGTTTTATGACAATTTTATGATTAGTCAACGACTAATATATTACTAATACATTAATCAACCACTTATTTTTTTCCCAGACTAAAGACCTTGCCAAAAAGGTGTGCTCTCCAGAAAATAAAAAAATCAAACCACAAAGTATATTTCATTTTGCCTTCACATTTACGGTAATTTGTATGTATTTAATACTGCTACATATTTAGTACTGTTTGTATGTATTCAATCCTGTTCAATTAAACGAATAAACTATGTGATATTGCCCCTATTTTCTCTTTGTGTATTACTTGCTTTAAGAGCCTAAAGCACATATCGAAGATATCAAAACCTAATAGATTAAAAAAAACGAACCAAACAGTGGAACTTGAATCTCTATTAAAAACTAAAACACAAAAACCCACCCAAAACCAAAATCAACCCAACTGCCAAAAAAGCCACATTACCCGAAAAACTGAAAAGCACATTTTCTTATTTTTTTCTTACATGGAAAATTACCTACACATCACATTAGTTTTCATAAATGTAAGTTTTAAAGATTATTTTTTGAACCTGTTCATTATAGTTGAATATTTTTCAACATGTTATGTTTCATATAAACAAAACACTGCACATAAACTTATCTTCTTACCTGCTACAGTTTGCATCCAATACAACATTTTCAATCCTTTGAATCACTTCCTCCATATCATTCTTTCCTTTTTCTTTCCAGGCATCTTCTAAAACGGAACCTGTCAACTAAAGACAAGGAATTAGTATTTTTTTAAGAAGAAAATTAGAAAGCCTTAATAAATAGTCAACTTAAAGAGATTCTGTAAAAATTCATGACACTTGGACGACCTGATGGCTGACACTTCCAGCTGCCTGTATCTCTTTGCTAAATAGATTATTAGATCTCATAAATAGTTTATTTTAAACTACAGACAGTATAGGAGCTCCATGTCCAATATTTATGTTACCTCGAAGTTCACAGCCACTTCTTTCACTCTTGAAATAGGATTTCGAAACAACTATTCAGTGACGTCTTACTTGATTTAAGTACATACTACCATCCTTTACTTCCTTTAAATCTTATTTTTGCAGCTGATTCCATCAGTTTACATGACAACAGCAAATACTTTATTGGACTTTAGAAACACTTCAGTCAACTTGGCCAGCATCACACATGCCAGAGAATTTCATCTGGGTATATATAAAGGAGACCAGAATTATCTGAAGAAGCCAACCTGAACTTTAATAGATAAAAGTCTATGAGGCTAAAGCTGATGCCAGGAAAGGTTTAGCAGGAGTCAGTCTAGAACAGCTATGGATGAAAGCCTTTTACTACAAGAATAGGTACTTCATTGCCCAATAATTGCACAGGAGGAGTTAAATCAGAAAAAAAAAATTGTTTGCCACTAATAGCAATCGCCTCCAATAGCGTAAATATTACATGATCAAAAACGCTTCGAATAGCACTTAATGATATAAAGGGATAAAATCCCAAGAGAAAAGCAAGAATATTGGTCAGCATTTGCTCGGCATTTGTAGTATTCCACAATGGTCTCACCTTAATCCTGGATAACTAGGTAATAGCATCAAGATTAATCAAAAATAAACATATTGCACAGCAAACAGAGAAGAACCTCTATCTATCACTGTATTAAATGGAAAAGATAAAAGGAGACATTTATTGCTTCAAGTAGTGAAACCAACTGTTTCATGAGGTAGCCCTGTCTAGCTACATATATACTCAACATTTGTAGATACTGTAAAACATCAGAAAACACTTGCATGAAAAAACAGAGTCTCTTTGTTCTGTAACACCTTTTAGATATAGCAATGTGTCATTAAACAACTTAGATTACTGGTTTTCTTCTTTTCTTCTTTACTGCACTGTAAAGATTCCTGATTTGTTTATTGCTTCTTAAAAAGGTTCTTCAGTGGGCCTTGTCTCAGGGAAGCACTGCCAACATAAGGGCTGACCACAGGAGTGAATGTTCTCCTGTGGTCAGGAGTGTGAGATTGAACACTTCTGTGTTCAATCTCAGAACTCAACCTCTGTGTTTGTGTTCAATCTCTCTGTGTTCACTTCTGTGTTCAATCTCTCAACACAATAGAGATTCTCAATTGTGAGAATCTCACACTTCCGTGGTCAAAAGTATGAGATTGAACACAATCTCACACTTGCTGTGAAGCAACCTCCTTAAACATCCAAACTACAAATGAAAGGTTTAAATTACAAAAATCTCTCTTCCCTACTCTCTGTTTATAATATCAAAAGAAGCTGTCAAAAATTAAATTTAAGATAGGCTGAGAAGCTGTGGAGTATGAGGAAGGGTAAAGAATGAAGAAAAACAAACAAGCCAACCAAAAATCTTCAGAAAAATACTATTTAGCACTTAACCTTCATTCCTAATTTAAACTGTTTTCCCAACTACAAGTATAATGATACCTAGTGAAGATATGAGTTTCTCCTACCTAGAGGCTAACCATTTTACAAGAAAAGGTATGGGTTATGAGCAAAGAGCTTTATTTTCAACATGAAAGAGAAATCTATGTATTTCTACAATAATAATGACACAGAAAGCACAGAATGAAGTAACAGATATTAAGAACCTTTTGCCACAAAAAGTGGTGGACACCAATGGCCAAGTGTCCTTCAGAACACAGGGCATACCTAAGTTCTCACAATTCATTCAGACTGGTTACACTTTTCTCCCACACCAGAAGCAGCAAAATGGGATCTAGAGAAAGCACTTACTCCTTTGCACCTTAACTTCAGTTCTATTGCTCATTTGTACACAAATGGCCTTGAATTTATTTTTAGGGCATCTTGTTACTTTTTTTACTGGCTCAGTTTCCTAATGGTACTAAGGAAAACAAAAAAAGTAGTTTGCTCTGCTAATGCTGTAATGCATAAACGCCTATAAATACTTCCTGATTTGCAATTTACCCTACTATTCCCTATATTAAAGCTAGGCAGTTTAAAAAACCTGTTTTTTTTTCTTTTAAAACTACTGTCTCACCTTCAGCAGTTTCACTGCACATATCAAATTACTGTCCACAGGATTAGAGAAGAGTGCATTCAGTAATTCCCGAAGGCCTTCTTGAAGAATTTCTGCCCGTGTAACCTGTCCCTTTGTTCCTTTAATCTGCAAAACATATACAAACCCCCCCAATATTTAAAAGACTTAAGTTTTAGAAATTAATTTAGGCACATTTTCTCTCTTGAATGCTGTATGATTTGGTTTGCGATCAACATAGTTGACATCTATATGCCAGATGCTGTAACCATTTTAGAACACAGATTTTCATAGAATCATAGAATGGTTTGGGTTGGAAGGGACCTTAAACATCATCCAGGTCATCACCTACCTCAGTCTGCTGACCACACATCTTCTGATGCATGTTATGTTGAGGTCCTCATCCACCAACACCCAAAACTCTTCTCAGCAGGGCTGCTCCTGACTGATTCTCCACCCAGCCTGTATCTGTGCCTGGCCCAAATGCTTGTTTGCATGGTCCCACCTCCCAAAACTCTCTTGGTCCCTCTGGGTGGCACCCCTTCCTACCAGCAGGGTGACTGGAAGGGTGACTGCACCACTCAGGTAGCTCGGTGTCAGTGGAAAACTTACTCTAAGTTTTTTTTTTTTAACTCCTTGCAATTCTGGCATAACAATGCATGCCTAGAATTTTGTCTCTCTGCTAACAAATTGCTAAGAAAAGCTACCAAATTCCTGTCTAATGGTCCAAAAACTATCAAGTTCCCAGAACCTTATGCTCTTTTCTACACTGCATTACATTATTATTACATATTCTCTACAGCAGTGGCAGCTTAGTTCTAGAAGGCAATCTTTAAATAATTAAAAATTTACACAAAATGGTTTAAAACCCAATGGTGTACTCCAAGGAATATGGTATAGTCAACAAATGGACTAGTTGCCCTATTCCAAAGTCTTTGAAAATCTTCATTTTTTCTTCTTGCAAGTGAAAAGTAGATTTCAAGGACCACTTATGGTCCAAAAATGGAAGAGTCAGAGAAGCATTTTCCTCATGCCAGCAGAACATTTATATAGTGTTTGCTTAAATCAAACCACTGAAATAATCAAGTCAAACATGTATTTTTAACTACACTACAACAGGAAGTGAACTTCGTGAATGCACAGGCATAAAAATAAAAAAATTTTGTACACATTTTTGTACATATCACAGATACAGAAAACAAATCTAAATACAATATTGCATACTTCATGCATGAGCCAATGACTCAACCATCAGAAGAAATATCTTTAAAAATCTGCATTTTTAATTCCTCATTTTGAGGATTTTTACATCTGCCTCAAGGGCTTGTTAACACCTCTTATTACTACCTGAATACATGAATTACATGTGTTATTCATATCTGCTTCTGCTAGGCATTTAATAACATTTAATATGTTGGTTAAGTATAGTCATCTGGGGGTTTTGCCAGTAAAAGAAAATACCAAGAGCTTCATTTCAAAGATGTTTGAGGTTGGTCCTTCCCACAAATTCTTACACTTTAATTTTTATACATTTATTTTCTAATGATCTTGTCCTTTTCTTTTTATATGTTTCTTGGACATATGCATTCTAATGAAACTGTTCTAAAGTTCTTTTAATTTACTGCCCTCTGCCTTTAGAAAACCACCTCAAATTATGGTCCATTTCAGTGTTTACCTACACACAACAAAAAATGTATGAAGAGCCATGTGACAAGCCAACTTTCTTCTTACCTCTAGATTAAGATAAAGTTCAGCTAAGAACAGCACAAAGGCATGAAATTGTTTTCTAGTAGTCTCATCCCCTTTGGTAGCTTCATCTCTGTTTTCATACTCTGTTCGACACCTGTAAAAATTAAAACATGATTATACCAACTGTAGTCATTCCAACATATGTAACGTGCTACTCCTTTAAAGGAAGGCTGAGAACTTAAGAACTGCATGAAAACTCTTACATGCTGAACATTGAGATGTGTATGATCTGTGAAGGGAATGAGAGGCCTTCACAAAGAAACAGTGGATTTGCATCCTTTTACAGGAACACATATGATTACATGATTATGTCTTTAAGCCCTGAGATATCTGATGCAGCAAAATTAAACAGAACAACTTACAATATGTAGAAATTAATACAGTTACACAGTTTATACAACTGAATATGGGTCCAGGATGTGCAACAGTAACACAGGCAGCCAATACCCGAAGAAATGAAGTAGACATGTTCCCCTCTTTTACCACATTGTCTTAGATGCCTTTACACTTATTTGATAAAATCTTGATCTCGCCATGTTAAGTGGCAGCGATACATAATTCATGACACCCAGCTGAGCGGTGTCTAGTGACACTCCAGATGGAAGGGATGGCACACAAGAGGGACCCTGACAGGCTTGAGAGGTGGCCTTGTGCAACTCATGAAGTTCAACAAGGCCGAGTGTAACGTTCTGCATTTGGGTCAGGGCAATCCCAAGCATTAAGAACAGCTTAGACAGGGAAGTGGTTGAGAACAGTCCTGCCAAGAAGGACTTGGGGTGTTGAGTGATGAGAAGATCAATGTGATAGTGCATGCTTGAAGCCCAGAAAGCCAACTGTATCCTTCATTAAGAGCCCCGTAGGGAGCAGGTGAGAGAGGGGATTCTGGCCCTCTGCTCTGCTCTGGTGAGACCCACCTGGAGCACTGCATCCAGCTCTGGGCTGCTCTGAACAGGGAGGACACAGATATATTGAGTGAGACCAGAGAAGGCCACTAAGTTGACCATAGGACCTTAGCATCTCTCCTATGGGCACAGGCTGAGGGAGCTGGGATTGCTCAGCTGGGAGAAGAGAAGGTGTTGGTGACACCTTGTAGCACCTTCCACTACCTAAAAGGGGCCCACAAGGAGCGGGAGAAGGACTTTTCACATGGGCATGTAGGGACAGGACAAAGGGGAATGCCTTCAAACTAACAGAGGACAGGTTTGGACTAGATGTTAGGAAGAAATTTTTTACTGTGATGTGGTGAGGCACTGAGACAGGTTCCCATAGAAGCTGTGGATGCCCCATCCCTGTTTTTAAAGCCAGGCTGTATGGGGCTCTGAGCAACCTTGTCTAGTGGAAGGTTCCCTGCCCATGGCAGAGGGATTTGGAACTAGATGGTTCTTAAGGTCTCTTCCAACCCAAATAATTCTATGATTCTGTAATTTAAATATAAATACAAAAATAGGATTAACATACTATGGCAGTTAAGTAATTTTTCTAGTATTTAGCAACTGTGCCAAAAATACACAAGTTTACGTAACAGTACAAAACCAAAATTAAAATATATTTGAGATAAAGGAAACCCAGACAAATTTTAATGTATTCTGAATGACTGTGTAATGGAGTGAGAAAAAATGGAGAAACTGAAAAATCTTAAGAGCTGAAATACAAAATTTTAGGTAGAAACTTTGTTGAGAAATAGAAGATGACCTCTGTGGTCACATTATTATGTTGTTTATCTGCACACACTCTCCCTGCTCCCAATTTCATCCATATTAGCAAGGAATTCATAAGCAACTTTAAATTAATGGCTTCAGGGTGCTAACATTAATGTTATCCATTGGGTTTGCTTCAAAACCAAGAAGGAGAAAATGCAACATTAACAGGGATTTCCTTTCATGTTCAAGTAACACACAGTTAAAAAAATGATATGCAGTAACTTTCTGAAAGACAACAAACAACAACAAAAAAACGTGAGAGAAAAATGAGTATTTTCAGCTTCTGCATGCCCTGGTTTTAGCTGTTGCTTCACAGTGTTTGCACTACATCAAGGACTCTTCTGCTTCTCACCCCACCCCACCAGTGAGGAGGCTGGAGTGAAGATGAGGGGACACACAACTGGCCCCACTCTGGCCACACAGATATTCTGTCCCATGTGGCCTCATGCTCAGCACATAAACCAGGGAGAAGGCTGCCTGGGGGCTGCTGCTCAGGAACTGTCTGGGTATCACGGGTGGTGAGCAATTGCATGGTGTGTCTGTTGTTTTGTATATGCTATTTCTTTTGTCACCGTTATTATATTCCCATGCTTTTCTGTCCTAATAAAATATCTTTATCTCAACCCATTAATTTTACTTTCTCTGTCCCCAAATCTCTTGCCTATCTCATTGGGAGGGTGGGAGAAGTGAGTGAGGGGCTGCAAGGTGTTTAGCTACCTGCCAGGTTAAACCACAACATTCCACTCATGATAAAAGACCATTGGAACACACTACAGTAAAAGTTTATCACACTTTTGCTGGACTAAGTAAAAACTTTTCAAGTAAGAGGCAAACCTGAAGCTTAGAAAGCCAGTTGTCTTTAAAAAAAAAACAAAAGGCAAATTGCTAAAGAATTCTGAAGTGTCCAAGAAAGTACTCCTTCTGATGTCATGCAGTAATATTTGAAAGGATATATAACAATTTTAAAACATTGCATTTTTGTCAACTACAAAGTCTAATCATTATTAAGCTGAGGTCCCCAGAAAACTGCAGTAACTGAAACTGAAGAAATTTATCCTTCTGGATTCTATATATCTATTTCATAGATACAAAGTCAGTTACTCAATCAGTGAATAAACCTTACACAGCAATTCCAGGCAAAAAACAAAAGCACTAAAGAAAAAAACCACAATTAAGTAAGTACTGGCCAGAGTCAAAGGACAAGGACAGTACATATACGTGCATTTAGTATACTTTTAAAGTAGATTAACTTTCCAATTTGCACTGTTTTGGAGATCAGTCTAATATACTTAGTTCAAAAGATCCCACAGAACTTCAAATGGAGTCTTATTCTTATATTTAAAAACATTAAAATATTTTAAGATGCATGTGTTCAATACCCAGCATGTACCTGTGTTTCAATACGCCTCAATCTGTACTACTATTTCAAATAAGTATCATTCTGTATGCAACAGGAAGAGTTAACACACAAACCAGAAAGATGCAACTGAAGAGAATAACAGGCTTGAAGTGACTGATACTGACCTTTGAAGCAGCAACTGTCGGAAGTTCCCACTTTGTGGACTAATGGTTAGATGGTGAGACAGATAGTTACACAACCGTGCTCCCATGTATGAAAAATTTGGGACAGATGTGGCCTTCCAAAATAAAAATGAAAAAATAAATTATTTACAAAACTAATGATTAGGCTATCAGGAAATATTTTTAAAAGCTTTTTTGAAATCCATGCGTAATGTTGATCAGACAACTGAAGAGCAGAAAATTAACTACTAATAATTAGTATTTGCCATGTTCCACTTGTATATGCCTTTTGTATTGCTTCAACACGTTGCTATATGCATTTCAGCAGAACTTAAAAGTTCATTATACCATGATTCTGTGGCTCTAAGAAAACAACCACCATCACGCCACGTGTCTTCATGTAATTCTACTTCTGCACTCTGACCTACAACTAAAGAGTATCTCAAAGTCACTTACAGACTGCTTACACAAAAAAAATCAACAGTGGACATCAAGACGCTTTTTCAAGAACACATACTCTCTCAAGGAACAATAAGTACGTTCAAACAACATCATAAAAAGCTGTCTTCTTTCAGTCGATAAGTCATTTATTTCATGATCTCTTTTTGCCATGGTTAATACCCAAGGAAAGAGTGTAAGAACAAGGCAAGTAAAGAGAAATACATTCTCCCATACATGCTCCAGCAATCTGCAGAATAGCAAACTTGTGAATCAGAGGGTAAGACTAGACCATTACAATTAACAGCTCTTGATGGATCCTTTATTTCCTAAAACAAGTCCTGTTACTGCTGAACATCTACACCTTTGTCATCTAAAAAAAGGTGGTAGGAATGATATTGTATAAAAAATATTTTGTTTTAATCTGATAATTCAAACTTAAAAGAGGCGGAAATTTATTTTGTTCACTCATTTTCAAGCCTCCTCTAACAACACCTGAATTTCAGATTATTTCTCAGATGCAGTTTCAGTGAAAAGAGGTTCTGCTGCAAATAACTTCACCAGCTCTGCCCAAAAGAAAATGAGGATACTAAGAACTCAGCAAACTTCTCCTTTGGCTTTATCATCTTTGAATACTTTTTTTACATCTTGATCATCTATCAGCTATAGATATGTTTGCCTGTTTGAACTGTTCCAACATGTTCGAAAAAAAAGTCTTGCTAATGCAACTATGCCTAGCTACCTCTTACAGGTAGAGAAAAATACGTAATTCTACTATGTGCATAGAGTTGCTGGAAAAAAAATTAAGTGTCTTTGGAAGATACAACAAGTTTAAGTAATTAAGACAGAAAAATGGAACTCACTTTCCAGTAAGAGGCATGTGAACTACCTAAAAAGACTTGGGTGCTTTGGTTCAATCAGTTGCCCTGACTAGAAGAGGTACCCCTTTTTTATAAGGTGAGCCTATTTAATACTTTTTCCTAAAAAACAAAAAAAACCCAAAAACAAACAAACAAAAAAACCCAACCCAACAGACCCCCAACAAACAAAAACTTTAACACCCAAACATCTACACAAATTCTTAAAACCTCATCTGTATTTTTTAAACATTATCTTCCTTATTAGTTGGTCTGTACTTGTGGTTGCACCAAACATTGAAATAACTAAATTTTACGTATTATGATCTGGTGTAGCACACACAGACAAAAAAAAATTCCACCCTGTATCTTTGTAATAATCAATCATTACATTGCAAAATCATATTCTTGGAATAATTTTTGCTGGTAACGCCACTTTATCTCCAATTCAAAAAAGTCACAATCTAAGCATGAATGCTAATCTACCAACACATATCTTGAGAAACTGTAGTTGCTCTAACAAGAACAATCCAGTGCATTAACTAGACAACAGTCAACATAATTAAACTATGAAGTCAGTGTCCAACTTTTGGAAGACAAAAGAACTGGCACTTCACCCTGTTCAGACATAAATAAGAACATAAGTATATAATTACTATTTATAGACAGGCTAAGATACCTTACACAGAGGTGATGGGAAGGCTCTATAGGACTTGGATTTATTTCATTTCAGTGTATTTCCTTTACAAACCTAGCATCTGTAAATCTGCTTAGTTAGGTCAAATTTGTACCAATGAACCAGATGCTTATAAATTTCAGCAATTTTAATTGTTTTGTGAAAAACCGGGAGACAAATGCTTGAGCCTCTGTTCAAGACAGAAGAGTAATAAGTGTAGTTGGCTTTGCTTAAACACTATGCTAGCCTGACACACAACATATCTAAAATTAGATGCTTTTGGATACTAGCATAGCTTTGGCATTAAGCTTTATTTTTCATGTAATTTCAGACTAACATGGAACTTCTCAGTTGAGGAAGTCACAGTAAACCCTAACACTGATCTTGTTTTTAAAGGGGGGCAGAGAGGAAGAGGCAACATTAAAGACTTCTATTAAATGCAAGTCAATATATTTAAAATACAGGAAGTTAAAAATAGCATAAAATCCTCTTTTTTCCCTTCCAATAAAGTTATGTGGAATATTTAAATCTCTTTCTAAACTATCCTGCATGGGTTCAAATAAAGAATGGGAAAATAATGCTGCCAAATGCAGCACAGGTGATCATGTCTAACTGAACTGGTGTCAATTAAATTTGCATTAATTCTGTATAATAATGAGAAACCTGAGACTCTACAGTTCTGTACAATGACCAGCCAGTCATTCCACTTCTACATATACTAGATTAAAATATCCTGCAGGTATCTGCACTTAAGTAAAAGTCTGCTTTTTTACTTTTATTCAAGGTAGAACTTGAAAGCAACATACCTATGACAGACACCCAACATAATAAAGAGCAAGTCAGAGGCATGGCTTCCTTTTCTGCAGTGAGCCCAAAAAACAGTAACAGCAGCTCATTTGCTAAGCAACTCATATTAAGCTGTTCTTTTCAATGGCTCCCCCAATTAGTGCAGAGTTCAGCTCAAGGTCTCTGTCCTCATTTCCATGGCCATCAATGGGACTGGAGGTAGTTACGCTTAGATGAGCTTTCCTTTTCTCCAATTATGATGTTCTGAGATAGGTATATTTCAAATAAAGAAAAAAGCCTGGCAGTAAAGAAGTATTTCCCAAAGGGTGGTGTGTACAGTAGGTATGAATTTAATTTTTTTAAATACCAAGGAATTAAAAGTATCTTAGGACTATGAAGAATATCTTTTGCACAAGAGAATAAATGTGTACAACATTGTATAAGTTTCTTCAATCTTTACTAGCAAAAATTAAAATACAATTTCCTTTAATTAAGTACCATAATTTCATCTGTAGGTACGTTACCCAGGAGATAGAAACACACAATAAAGGAAACAGAGCAAACTGGGAAAATGTATACAATTCAGGCATCCCAAATCTGAACTACCATTTCAATTTACTGAGCAAAATCCTTCCCTATATATTTTGGTCTAAAAGGAAAAAAATACCAAATCATTAAAATACTACATTGATACAATTAAGTAAAAAATACTGGAATGCCTATCTTGGACGCTGGGTAACAAAGGCATAATGTCCATCTTGTAATACATTACCTGCTGATAGATGAGTTCAACAAGTTCTTGTAAAGCTTCATCTGCAACAACCCAGCCATTCAGTGTTTCAGCAAACTGTTCTATTTCTGTTTCAAAACAACCTGGTTGCTCCGTGAGGTGGTTTAGGAAGTCTTGTACATATTCTGCCAGAGTCAGATAGCCATCACATCTATCTTCAAAGGAAGAATCCTGTAGAAGTGAAAGAATATACCAACTACTTAAAAACAAACTTGAATAATTGTTACACCTTCTGTCTCCAGAAATAACCATACAGCCCTTGGTTTTGAGTCTCTGTATATTTCATAGTGATCTCTATAACACAGTTCACTTCAACATTTTTACAGAGCATAGACCTCAACACCTCCTGGAGTGTAGACCTCAGAAGCCTCCTCTAGTCCTATCACCTTAAGAACTAGGCAAAGTATTTTTACAGGTCTCCCAGTAAAATACATAAAAAGATGGATTAAATAGAAGTAAGTTTCCCAGGTTGGTTGCAAGATTAACAAACAAAGTAAGTTTATCTGTTAAGGGTGGAACTACCAAACTGACGCTCAACACCCATTCCTGGTGTGGACACTAACCGTACTGTGGGTTTATGAACCGTAGAAGGAAAAAGAACGGAAAATTTGAAGCAAAGTATTTTGGGCTTAGATAGTGTGTATAGTGCTCCAAAAATATGCAGAAGGAAGAGTAATTAGAGAAATACAATAAATACATAGTACTGTTCCCATGTAAGAAGTATAATCAGAAAAACTGGTATTTTAAAGTCAGCATATTTGCATCTCTTGGCAAAAGATTAAAGATTATAAGGCATGAAATGAAACTATTCAAATTGAATTGCATTAATTTACATCTACGGAGGTTTAAAACCAGACAAGACAGTAAACACACTTGCTCTCTAAACTGAGCAGAGGCCACCCAGTATCACTTCATTGATATTTATGCTCCCACTAATGGAACAGAAGAACACTGATTTTGTCCATTCAGAAATGAACCTAAGTGAGAGTATCTAAAGTCAATACTGTTCCAGATGATTGTAATGCTGGTATATGAAGGGAATAGCAAAGAAAGCAGCATACTTTGTATGTCACTAGTAGTAAGACAACGCAAATAAATCATTTTGTCACACGACACAAAAGGTTGTGTAAAGCACCTCCTAGACTTCAGATGCAAGGAGGAAGCTGAAATGGCACTTCTAAGAAAGTGATTTACAATTAACAATTCAAGACATAAGAGTAACATAAAGAAAAACAGAATTCTCAACTGTTCTACCATTTAAAAATGCTACAGGATATCTACAGTAAAGCTGAGCTAAAATGATAAAGCACTTTTCCTTTACTCAGTGTACATAAATATATTGACAAGGATTATAACTATATTCTTTCCCTCCCCTTTCTACTCCCTTAATAGGGATTTTTCATTACTTTGTCTTCTAAATGCCTGTCTCTCCTCTACTGAGAAGCAATATGGATATGTGAAAATTTTCTAGCTGGGTATGAACTATGAGGAAAACAGATACACATTGTTGAAAATCACATCCTGATTTTAATTTCATGACTTGTGATGAATGTGTGGGTAAAAACAGCAGCCTTTCCAAAATCATTTAGACACATCATAAGTTAGGGAGGTGGGGCACACATCAGAGTAAGAAAAGTAAAACTAGAATGATTTCCTATGATATTTAATTAAGTAGAAGATATGCCAGTTAATAACACTAAAAACTAAATAACTTAATGTTGCCCACCAGAAATAGGAAAAATCATATGGGTTTATAGAAACAGAGGCAAATTATTACTACATAAAGCCTTTGACAACCTGAGGATTGGAGCATGGGCACTTCAGAGGTCCTTTCTAACCTAAAGCTTTCTATGATTCTAATGGCTTGGAGCTTACAATTCCAAAAAGTAAAGGCTAACAGGCCTATGTATGACTTGCTAAATACTCTGCTTCACTAAAGGAAATCACCATTTATAAGGCAATTTCAAACAGCCCAGTAGGAGTTCTGTACAATAAATTTAAAACTAGTTTGTTTCACAGAACTATTACATTATTGTGCAGCTACTGCAGCTTAATCACATACAGCTGAACTAGCATCTCTCCAAACAACCTGTCTGAAAACTCTCCAGCCAGGCTGCAGAGCATGCAATTGCTGCAGCTAGTAAAAGAAGCTGCTCCTTCTGACAGCCATCAGATTGTTACAAGATCCTCTTTCAGCAGAGAGGAAGATATCTTCCTCTCACACTCACTTGGCAAGAATCCAGTCTTGGAGGACATCCTTGTTTTGTAAGGGATCCCAGTACCATTTGGTATATTGGTGTCCCTATTGTATACTCTTATTTTCAGTTCATAATTAAGAGGCTAAACACAGAGAACTAAACTCTGTACCATATTCATCTACCTGTACTAAATAAGCAACTTCAAAAGAAGTCTAGGTTTCAGCAACTATGCCAGGGAACTGAACAAACTGGAGAGAAAAATGAGTACTATAGAAATTCAGAAACATATAACTCTATTAAAATTATTTATACTTGATACTTTAGAAATTAACTAAATTTAGCCCAATAGCTCCTAGACATAAAGTACTCACATTTCTCACTGTCAGATTTTAAAAATTTAACAATTAAACATAGAGCCATGCAATGTGTAAACCCAAGGCAAACAAAGCAAATGGCTGTTTATTATTTTTCCAGAGGAGTTGGCTAACAGAAACCTGTAAGATTACACACCACTACAAAGTTATAATTTAAAGCCACAAAAATCAACTAGAAATTTTCTGTTAATTTTAATAATTACTCCAAGCTGGTGCTCCAATTTCTTTCTCTAATCTTCGATAGCTATAGGATGGGATCCTGATTATTCACAACAAAAGAGTAAGTGATGAAAAGATTATAGATTTGCCTCTCTTTTATTATACACCAGTTCATGAGTTTACATACAGAAGAGTAGAAGGCTAAATAGGTACTAAAACTCCTCTGATTTACATAAAGATAAACCAGAAAGTCTATAGCAAAGATTCATGAGACAAATCTGCTCTTACTCAGTTTCTGTATATGTACTGATGGCCATTTTCCTTTATCTAGTAAATTCATATTTCCACTTACAAACTTAGTCACTAATAACCTGATCATTGGTTTGATTTTTCCTTTAGACTTCTTAGGAACAAGCTTTTTTTCCCTTCAGTTCTATGAACTCAACAAGTTTCCAACAAAGTTATTGCAAACCCAAGTACAAAAAGACTATTGCATATACAAAACCACCTGTACATGCTGAATGAGTTTAAGTGGCGCACTCATGCTTGGTCTTCTGATTGAAATTACTGAAGTTGAAAAAGAAAAAAGCAGGAGGGGAGGATTGTGGAACACCAAAATAACAAAAATCTCACTCCTAAAGCTATGAAGTAAGAATGCCATCGTGTCCATCTGATGGACTGACAGCCATATTGTTATCATACAGCCATTCCAAGGAACAAATCTCATGTTTCCTACTGGCAATTCAAACCTATCTAGTCACTAGTTCTGCTGCAGACATCTACAATTTCCCATGGGTTGGACTCTGCATGCAAACAGAGAATTCCATGGAGGCCTTTCTTCAAACTCCTGGTAAAGTTTTTCTGAAAATTCTAGTAAACCTTGTAAGCTGTACTCCTTAAAACCATCTCCTTAATTGATAGTTTTGAGCATCAAAAAACTGGAAAGACTGAAAATCAACTGACCCAATTTCAAATGTTACATGGATAGACATAATAATTATAATAATGCACAATCAAACAAGAAATCAGCACTATTTTTAAAATAATGTTTTTTGTTATTGCAAAACAACTATGTATTTAATGAGAGAAATACAATATTTCAGATCTAAAAATTCAGGGATCTTTAAAATTAGTACTTTTTAGCTTTAATTTATTAAGTAAAAAAGAAGTGTTTCAAAACTTCATTTTGATTCAAATTTTAAAACTCATAGTAAAAATCAGTGTAACTGTAAAACTGTACAGTGTGCTAAATTTTTTATTTTTATTACAAGTGAGCTTATAAAAGTCCTTCAGTTACTAAACTAAAAAAAAAACAACAGATTTTGGTGAAGAATGAAAGAAAAATACCACTGTTTTATGTGTATCATATTCTGATTAGATTAAAGACCCTGCAACATGTTTTGCTAACATTTTCAGAGGTAGTTTTATTAATAGATGAGTCACATTCATAGCATATTCCAACAACATAGCAACCAGGAACTCCCACATGCTTGTGTGTTTTTGCAAAACAGCTGAAAAGCAACATTGTTTGCATTGAAACTTTGCAGTTTTAAGAGTGCACTATGTATGCTATTGGAAAGGTTGTTTGGGTTCTTTCTTTGTCTTGAAACTGAAACACTTTATTTATAGAAAACATGTAACCAGTGCTGGGGCAAAGTAGTTATTTTCCCCCCTAGATTATCAATCCACCAAAGCACGTTCACATTGGCATTGTTAACAGTTGTATGTTTGCTGTGGGCTTTATTATACAGGAGAGTAACTACATTCAGTAAACAGACAAAGCTGGTAACACTAAGGTAACATCAATTTTACTGGTGATAAAAAGATTTCAAAATACCAAACCACCATATTCAGCATTCAAATGAAGTATTTTTCTACCAGTTACTAAAAATCTATTTTATTCAGCATCCCTTTTTTTTTAATCACTTGATTGTATTCATAAAAGTTCCCACCTGTTTAGATATAGTACGAGAGTTTGACTGCTTGCATAACAAAAGGATATGCCAAGAATTCACAGAGATCTTCCCTGGAGTAGAATACTGAACAGAATACTCAAGCAGAAACATGGAAGACAATGGAGTAGAAAATAGAAGTACCAGCTTTTATTACATGATGCATCTACAAATTGATCTGAGTCTGGCTGGAAACACATTTCTCATTAGGTGTGTTGGTAGGTAACTCCTAGGAATGAGCCTAACGCTTTTTTTGCCCTTTGGTGATACAACACCACCGATGACACATGATGGTACACCAGCTTAGGCAGTCATGACAAATGGTACCTGTGGCACAGGAAATTCAGGAAAGGCAAAGCCTGTGCTCAGAAAAGCTTAAGTACAAGCTTTCTCCCATGCTTTCTTCAAAAAACTGTGAATTCTGCGTGAAAATGAAGTTACGCTTTCACTTAAAATTCACTTAAAAATGTAACTACAACAGAGGTAGTCACCAAAAAAAGCTTACTCTCACACTGGATACCAAATAAAAGCTTACTCTCACAGGTAACCAATGCCTGGTGTAGTCAAAAAGTAATGTGGTTATCTGCAGCAAGCTTCAGCAAAATATCCCACAGCAGAAGCTCTCACGTACATCATAATATTCACCCATTATCACTTAACATCCTGGCTGCAACTCTGGAGGTTATAATCAGAATTTTTACAATCTCTTCAGCAAATACAGCATTCAACTTATCCAACATAAAAGATTTCAAGAAAACATTATTAATTTGAATGCAAATAAACTGGCACATACCAAGGAATTAAGTTAAAACACTCACTGTGAAATTCTGATTGAAGTTCTGGTTGTATCCTGATGGGTAAAATTCAGGTGCTTTAGCAGACAAGTTTGATGTTGCTACAGGATCCACAGCTAACTGAGGTTCAGCCATTTCTGGTCTACAATCAGGAACTGAAACTTTATCTTGTGATCCAGATGGAATTCCTGTCTTTTGCAGGTGTTCTGAAAAATTTTTGTTAACAGCTTGTCTTAGAAATCACTAAATTAGTATGTATTCACACAGAGTAAACACAGAATATATATATACACTTCTTTTTAACTTAAAGTATGGTTTTACTATAAATATACTTCCTTTAAATATATAGGCTTATTTTAAATACATAGGTTTTATTGTTTTTTCTTAGGTATGGATATTCATTTAAGCACACTCAAGGTGTCTTTCTACATGATAGAAAGTAAACAGTGCTCATGTGCAGGTGAACAAAAGAAGGGGAGAAGGGAAAAAAAGTTCTTTTCCATGTAAACACGTTTTCTAAGGGTTAACCTAAGCAACTAGTAAATCTGCTTATAGTACATTTGATTATCCTGTGATTTTTCATAGATTTTAGATAAAAATACAAGATACATTTGGATGGTCAATAAATGACAAACATCACTGATTTTTACCAACAATCATTTTCAACAAAATGCTCAAGGACACTTGGCTATTGTCGTTCTTATATACCGTTTGCCAAAACATCCAATTGAAGTGTTTTTAAAACACTATTTTCTGAACCTCTCTTTACAGACTAGCTCATAAGTTTATTGAAAACAGAACCTGATACCTACCTGAAAAATCTGACCAACAAACACTGCTTTGTGTTACTGTTGGGTTGGGTTTATTTTTTTGCAAATAGGCTGGAATTCTTCAGTAGGGAGAAGGCTGAGACCATCTGCAGTCAGATTAACAGATGGATAAAAAGCACACTCAGATGTGGGGGCACAAAAGGGGGGTAAGGACAGAGAGTATTGCAAGCAGCTGCAATACAACATCACACCTTTACCTGGTCCACGTCCATAACCCAGCACGCTGGTTTCAGCTGGGACAGAGTTAATTTTCTTCTTGCTAGCTGGTACAGCACTATGTTTTGGATTCAGTATGAGGTAAGTGTCGATAACATGGGTTTCCCATGCTCTGATGGTGAGCAGATGCACAAGAAGTAGGGAGGCAGCAACGACTGGACAGCTGACCCGAACCGGCCAAAGGGATAATCCGTATCACAGAATGGACGTTCAGTATGTAAACTGGGGGGGAGTTGGCCAGGAGTTGTCAATTGTTGCTGAGGGACAGGCTGGGCATCGGTCAGCAGGTGATAAGCGACTGCACCGTGCATCACGTGATTCTCTTTGGTTTTCTTTCTCTTATCCCTTCCTAGTCACCCAGGTGTCCGCCGGCCCCCAGGGCTCACCACGCTGACCCGGCCTCAGCGCGGTGCGCGCATCGCACGCCCGGGAACAGGACCACGCTCCCGGGGGCAGGTGCCGGTGCCCCTGCGGCGCCGGGGGGAGCCGCGCAGCTGCCCCGCGAAAAGAAAGAGCGGGGAGAGCAGCCCGTACCTGCCATCCCGGTGCCCAGGGGCGCCGTCTTCGGAGGCCGCAAGGGTTCCTGCTGCGGGAAGAGGCCGCCCGGCTGGTGCTGCTGCTCGTCAGCCGAGCCCGAGCCGCGGGACGCGCTGCCCACGGCGCTCTCCGGCGCGCCACACCCGCGGCCCCGGCCGGCACCCGGCGCTCGGTTGAAACTCTCCGACATGCTGAGGCCGGGCGGCTCGGGCGCTCATGGGAGGGAGGAGCGGAGCGGAGCGGGCGGCGGGGGGCGGGCGGAGCGCGGGCCCGCCCCGGCCCCGCACTTTCGGTTTCACCCCCGCGCAGCGCCGCGATGGCCGCGCCCGCCCCGAGCCCCCGGCAGCCTGGAAACGGCGTTTCCAAAGGCACCGTATTCCCTGCGACTGCATCTCCACGGTAACGAGCGGGGCGAGGTGACCGTGGCAGGGCCAAGGCTTCAGCTACAATAGGAGACCTGCAGCCACAGGTGCATCACGCCACGCTGTGCATACACAGATGTTTCCACCAGAAAGGGACGGAAAAGCTGCAGGCGAAATCCTAAATTTAACCCCATAATGTTAAGCCTCCAACGTGATCATATTACCGGATGGTTAGGGCTACGTAATAAAAATGTTTGTTCAGAAAAATCTATTTTCATGTATAATTTACACATGATGTGATAACAAAGGCTCTTCTGACTCATTGTTTAACAACCATCTTCCACGCCAATAGGAACCAACTGAAGAACACGGTCCATGTAATGCATTTTTCCTAATGTTATCACATGAACTGTGAATGGTTCAACTCACACGTCCATTTACAATTTAATGAATCTACTCTTCAATTTCAGTCCAAAGTCTTGCTCTCATTTTGTTTTGCAAACTCTGTACCACAATCAGCTTTCAAGATGAGGAGTGAAAGTGTAATCTGGTGTGCCATAAATACACCTCAGCTGATCCTGATGAGGGAGTTTATGTTTTGTCTCCCTGAACAGTCTGGTGTGTGCTGTCCTTGCCACTTGCTTCTGCCACACAAAAAAAATCAAAAGATTGTGTGGCATTGGGTTCAGCTCTGTTCACCACTCATGAAGAAGTGAAAAAAATAGGCAAGTATGTATAAAACATTATTAAAAATCAGAATGGTGCTGTTTTGTTTTTTAAAAAAATCCAATTGGATTGTAAAATGGTGCCTTTAGAAGTCAAGTTCCTATTGGGTTTATTATTACATGTTAACATTTTAAATTATTAACAGGGGAGGGGCAGGGTATAAAATATTTGTTAGTTCCCCAAGGCATGAATTGGACTGATGTTTGGCAAGATAAAAAGGTAGCCAGACATTAAAGGTGTCACAAGTTAAAACTAATGAGGCTCATGGGGAAACTGTTCCTAGGCAACCCTTTTGGAAATATAGAATGGTAAACTAATAAATCTATACTCTGTAACTGGAATGTGTGCTGATGCAGGATGTTTTGAACAAGTCTTAAGAAATTATAATACTTCACTTGTGTAAACCATTGTCAAAACTAATTTAAGCAGTATTACCAATTCTTGAAAGATCACAAATTAGCTACTAAATTTCTACATTAAAAATATTCAGTGTTCTTGTGTTATATCAGCTCCACTTTTAATGCCTATATTGTGACCTCTGTCCACATCTGTAGATTTTGCTTTACCAGGAGGAGAATGAAAAGCTTGCATTAATGTGAAGACAAAAAATTAAATTCTCCATCATTATATGCTGGGATCACTTTTGAATATGCCAGTCTTTCAAGTTAGCAAATCCCATTCTTTAAGCTATACACCTAAAAGGAACCGAATGCCTTAAGTTATTGAACAAGACAAGTTTTCACCTTTGGACATAAATGTGAATTCTTTTCACTTAGCAGACATTTTATATTATATTAATTTAATAACCATTTGACAACTACTTACCATTTAAAGTGGAATGCGAGCCCAAATCCATATTTTTCTTACAGCTGCACTACTTAAGTTTGCATGAACACAGTTGTGTTTCCTGGGGAACCCAATTTCCTCTCCCTAGTGTAGACACCTAAAACAAAATTAGGAAAAATAATCAGTAGCTCCAAAATAACAATCCCCAAATACTACCTACAACAGTACACCCCTTTAGACTGCCTAACATTATGCTTAGAAGGTTTTGGCCCAGTTAGCTGAAGTCCTGTGAATTACTTCAAGCTTCTGAGACCACACAGCAGAACCCCTGAGATCACTAAACGAGACAGACCTAACCTAAGCACCCAATGACTGAATTAAAACTTTCACCAAATACAATGAATGGATTTAAAATTTCACCAAATTGTGAACACTTCTAGGCAGCCACTAGGAGATACCTGCTTTGTCCAAATATCTTACCTAATAATCTAAAACTAAGCTCAGAACCAAATCCACACACACCTTCAGTGCCTGGTGCTGAGAAGTCACACACTTTAACCTTGTCACTATTCAGAACTCAGGCATTTTTACATGCTCTGGTTTTTTTAATGCTGATAATGTATTTCTAATTAGAAAAAAGGAGAAGACTGGTTCTAGCTTTTGAAGTGTAATTTATTGTCAATAGCTGGAATTATTCCAGTTGCTACCATACTGATGAGGCATGTTGTTGTAGAGTCAATGGTTATTGAGCCCAAAACATAAAGCACAGTTACAATCTGTAGCTCTAAAGCTCTACAGATTTCACACAAGCTTATTTAAAAGCACAGTAATGAACATTTAGTAATTACTCACAGGGTAACTCTCATGTTTTCAGTGCTTACCTTTAGTTGCTCAGTCACCATTTACAAGTCTGGAAGCTGTATGACACTTCCAGCAACACGTAGTTTGCATGGGCAACTACAGAGACTTAAGTAAATTTTAAAAAACCCAAACAAACCAAAATACGCCTAACTCATACATGGAATCCACAGATCGTGTGAAATAAGACAACGTATGCAGGATGGTGTGAAGACAATATATGGGAGCAATGGGCAGTGTGGCTGGCTGTCCTCTGGAGCTGCCCCTCCAACCCTATGTGCTCTTCATCCAGCCATGTATTATTTCAACAGCTATAGAATCACACAAGCACAGAATCGATTAAGTTGGATAAGACTGCTGAGATCATCGAGTCCAGCCTATGACCGAACATCACCACGACAATCAGACCACGGCACTGAGTGCCACGTCCAGCCTTTCCTTAAACACCCCCAGGGACGGTGACTCCACCACCTCCCCGGGCAGCCCATCCCAATATCTAATCACCCTTTCCGCGAAGAAATTCCTCCTAATGTCCAAAGCTGACACAGCTCCCCATTTTCTGTTCCCGTACTGCACCTACCTCTCCGACACCTCGCTGCTTTATCAAGCATTTTAAGAAGTAACAATAATGAAGAGGACACCACCTACGTGCTATGGCGCTAGCCCCTCGTCCAACACGCGCGTTTCAGCACTTCTCCTCGCCAGCCCCGACCTTCCCCTCGCCGCTGCGGCCAGCCACGGACGAGTCGGCGCGGTTATCCCGCTCTCCCGCTGCCGGCGCCGCGGGCTCGGCCAGGACCGCGGCAGCCCCGCGCCGCCGCCCCTCAGACGCCGCGTGACGCGGCCGCCCGACCCCCGCGTGCCCCTCAGTCCTTCCGGGTTGGCGAGCACGGGCCCGCCCCCGCCCCGCCCCAAGGTCGGTCGGAGCCGCGGCGGCGGCACCGCGGGCGGGAGCGAGGCGTCGTGTGGTGTTGCGGCGGTGCGTGTGCGGGGCTGGGTGCGGGGCTCCCTGTGGAGCCCCGTGGAGTGGGGCTGTGTGGGCTCGGTGCTGGCTCGGCGCGGGGCTGCGGGCGGAGCGTGTGCGGGGCTCCGTGCGGGGCGTGTGCGCCGCGTCGTGTGGGGCTGCTCTGGCACCGCCTCGTTCTCCCGGTGCGTGTGGGGGCCAGCCGCTGGTGGGGAGAAGGCAGCGGTGCCACGCTGACGGGGGGAAGGGAGGGAGCGTGGGGGGACGGACGCGCGGGAGGAGGCAGGTGACTCGAGAAGGGGCCCGCGGGAGCGGGGAGGTGGCGTCTGTGGGGTGTCCCCCGAGCGGGGACAGTGCATGGCGGGGGACGAGCCGCCCGCCCAAGGTCATTCGGTGGCCGCGGGCTATAAATAGCGATGGGAGAAAGAAGGGGCCGCTGCCGCGGGGGCCCGGCGGGGTTCCGGGCGAAGAGCACATTCCCGGCTCCCCTGCCCGCTGCCCGGCGTGTCCCGCCCCGACTGCGTGCTCTGCTGAGCCTCCCGGGCGCCTGCAGACTGTGTCCCACCCAGGGTGACTCCTGAGGGAGCTGTGGCAGGGATTGGAGTCGTTTGTTTGGTGCCTTGGGGCGCCGCGGTTTTCCCGTACCACAGTTCCTGTTTTGAAGCAACAAAGTGTAAAGACAAAATGGCCTTGAACCACAGAAATGAGATCCCCAGGTCGGCTGGTCACGCCAGTTGCTTTGGTTAAGAGCTGTCTTAATTAAAAAAAAAAAAAAAAAAAGATTTTTTCCTAGCCTGAAAGATAAAGGTGGTGAGGAATGATTGTCTCGTGGCTACTGGCAGTCAACTGGTCCTAAACCTGCTGCGTTTACATGCCTTCTGTCCAGTGTCATTAATAACTCGTGATTTGTTTTCACATTTGCTGTAGGGGTTCTGTACGTGGCAAGGAATTTATTGTGAGGTCTGGGTGCAATGGCAAGCCTTCTGCGTGTTGCTGTGAGTGGGTGCTCAGCTCCTGTTTTTGGCAATGTGTTCCCACCTAAGGCGCGTTCCACAAAGATGCTGTGCTTGCGAATGTTTAGAACCCACCAGGTACTTGGGTCTCAGGCAGCTCCAAAGCCAGGTAAATTGATTAAAGTACTGTAAGCAGTCTTTTATTTTAAAATATGGATTTAAATGGTTTCTTCTTTTTTTCTTTCTTTCAGATCTGCATTAGTACAGAAAAGACTTAAAATAGAAAGAACACTCTTAAGTCATGTCAGCAGCATACTTGAATCAGTTGCAGCACAATTTTAGGCTGGCTTTATAGGGCTTATGCAGAAGGTGTTTGTGTTTATTATGAATACTTTGGATCCACATAGTTTTTGTGGTTAGAGGGTCTGAGCTCCTGCTAATACTTGCCTTGCTTGAAGGAAGTATTTAAGTAAGTGCTTTTCTTCGTTAAAAGCCTGAGTTCCCCATTAGTTTTGGCAGTGCAGCTCTGTGTGCATATGAGAGAAAATACAGACCTCACAAAGACAGCATCTGCTAGCATGAGTATATGTAGACATTATTATCCCATCTTAAAACAAATCTCTTAGCTTTGTTTAGGAAACACCTACATTGTATCACTTTCAAAAACTATTGATTTGTATCTTCATGTGTAGGGTTTATTACTGTACTTGCACAAATTGCATTTCAGCAGATAATGGACAAGTTCAGGTATTTTCAGGAAAAAAAATCTGGGAAAGCGGGCACCCTTGTTTCCAGTTTCTAATATGAGCCTAGTATATGAAGATCAGAACTGACAATTTTGTTCTCTGTTCTATGCTGTATATAACCTGACAGTTGGAAGGAAGACCGAAGAATATCCAATGCAGGTTTAATGCTATTTTTGCCCATTATTACTGCATGGGTCATGTCTCACTTGGAATTCATAGACCCTGCTTCTGTGCAGATGTAGGATCTTAGTCTGCAAAAGATTAATGTGGAGAGTTGGACTGATTGCATGTATGATATTTTGTTCTTCCAAATGTTGACAGTAGGTAACTGCATTAGGTACTTGAGAGTATAAGGAAAGTAGTGCTATTGGAAACAGAAGTGTCTGGTGGTGAAAACATGGGACACAAAAGTAGCATGTAGTACCTCAGAGAAGCCTGTGTTGCGTAGAATTTATGGCAGTACTAACAATGAATGGTGCATTTTGTGGTCCTTTCAACTTGGTGACTGAAGATTCTGGAACTTCCGAAGAAATGTCGTGAGGGAAAGTTTCTTTACTCTGAGGGCTCCTGATAAATCTGTATTGCAGTTGCATGCTGAAACCAGAATTTCTTTGATAGATTTGAGATGCTCTCAATTTTTTTTCCCATGTTAAATATCTGAATGAAAGAGACATCTGTCAGTCTTCATAGGGCAGATTGTCCCTTGGTTGGGAGTATAAACTGGAACATAGGAAACTAGGTTCAAAGTTCTTTCTCAAATATCCCAGGTAAGTGTCCTTGTTTGAGTTTGGAATCAATTTTGTATTTGACTTTGACCACAAATTTCGTCATGAAACTAAAGAATTTCTTCTGTTTTACTGAAATTGTTATGCTACTCTGTGTGTGTGGATTTTCTCATTTTTAAGAATAACTTCTGAAAAATTTTCCCACAAGGATGGAGAATTCTGATTAGTGTCATGTTTAAATGCTCAGTGCTGCCCCTTCAAATCTGTTGTGTGGAAGCCCTTATTTAAGGATTAGTAGTATTCATGAAATGCAGTTATTTAATATAGAGAATTACAAGTTTGCTAGTCTTTTGGTTGATAATTAAGCTGTCCTTGTAGTATGCTTTGGTAACATGTGATTTGTCATTCAGTAGAGGACAAATCAAGGATAAAATGGCAATTTAATGACTAAGTAGAAGCAGGGCTATTGCTTATTTTTACTTTCTAAGTGCTCTTGAATCAAAATGTAACAGATACAAAATAACTGTTTTATTCTTTCAGAAATTAGCTGTGATTATTAGTAACACTTGGTAAAATCGCTGTATCACTGAGAAGAGTAAGTTTTCTGAAAAGACTAGCATCACAGTGATTCTTCTTAAGGCTGTAGTTATTACTTTCTTTGTCTTGGATTATCTTTCATTCCACCCAGGCTGTGTTATGTACAAGAACAATAGCTGCTTCAGAAGAAATATGGAGATATGGAGACAGCTGAAAAGTAAACTTGGAGCATGGATAATTTTATTACTGTCAGCTATTATGCTGCTGCTTGCTTATTAGAAATATAGGAACTTTCATACAGGTGTAAACAAGTATTCCCATAATCTGTGCCAGATAGTCACTAGGACCAGCTGCTTCAGAAACAGATAAAAAACTTTCTGAAGCCATGGGAAAAGTTCCTATGGACTGACTGATGCTGAGCTTCCTAGTATACTTCCAGATTAGTTTGTCCTAGAGCTCTGTGACTTTTATCCCTCCCTGTTTTGGGATTTTAGATATCCTTTTTATTTTGATGTTTATTTCTTAAAATTACCTGTTTTTTTCTAGACCTGTAACAGTTCATTTTCAATTAGTTCTCTAGGTAAGCTTTATTTTATTTATAAAAAAGAAATATTCTCCTTTAATTTCCTTTTTTTTTTAAATTCCTTATTTATGTAATAGGAGGGATCAGGTGTTTGTTTAATCTTCTGTACCATTTTTTTTTTGCCAACATCATATTGCTGTTCTTCGGAATATGTCCTCATCTTCAGAACAGGTGAGATGGTTTGTTTAAAGGTTGTTAGAGTAACATAAAAAATAGTCATCCTGTTTTTAATCCCAGAACGTGTGGTATATATTCAAAACTTCTCCTTTATCTTTTCTCTAAGTCACTCTCTATTGGTTGATACTATTTTGTTGCAGACTACTTCCCAAAGTCAGGTTAAGGAGATCAAAACCTGTATTTTCTGCTATTTTCTACTATTTCTTGACTTAGAATCTTCTCTAAGATTCTTGTAGGTAGACGTTACATGGAGAAAGTCACTGTTATAGTTTTGTTTACTTGAAGTTTGAATATGTCTTCATTACATGGTTAGGATTATGGTAAGGGAATGAGAGTGGCTGCTTACTAGTTTTGGAAGTTCTAAGTTATGTATATGCCACAGCATTCCACTGGAATGTATATTCCATTCTAAGACCTGTGAAATTTAATGATTCTACTTCTGATAGTTGCAGAATCTAAATACTGTGTATCTTCTACTCAATATATTAAAAAACTTAATGAGTCAAAAAGGTGCTCCAGTGTATATCAGTCAGTATTTGGAAGATGTCCATGATGTTGTAAAGCAGTAAGTCACTAAAACACTCAAGGCAGTTCTTAAAAAGATTATCTGACATGACGGATTAGAGAGACAACTTGTAGGCTTCACACTCTCATGTAACTTTAAACCTCTGGCTAGGATGGCAGATGAGCTTCCTCAAAATAAAACCTAAATCAAGGTCCTAAATTTATAATCCTAGACTTCAACCTTTCAAAACTATTGACTTTGATGAAATTGCTGAATTCAACAAACCAAATCTATGTTAATCACAAAGCTTCCTCCAGCTAGAGTATTGATCATACCCTGTTTGTGTGTGTCAGCGCAAACATGGAGCTGGGAAAGCCACAAACTCACGTCTAGAATCCAAAGGGTAAACTTATTTCCTTTATTTTGCTAACGGGGTAATGCTGAAGTAGCACCCTGGCAGAGGAAAACAAGTGGAGACAGAGGCACCAGTAAATCATCACAGACCCGCTGTTCCCATAGGCTTATCAAGGGTTATTTCCAGCTGAAAGGGAGCTTTGCAATCCTCCGTGCCAGTGTTCCACTTTTTAACCCTTTCCTCCCAAGACCTGTACTACAGTTTTAGGATAGGTCTTTGTTTTTGAGCTGTAGATATCTGCTCCATTTTGGTGCTGAATCATGTGGAAGCTCAGGGCAGCCTACTTGAAAAATATCCCATACCTGCTCTAATCTATCTAATCTATCTAAAATGTGGCAAACTGACAGTTTGCTTATGTATTCATTTGCTTTTGTATTTATGGGTTACTGGAGTTCTGGTAGTGGGACAGAGAAGAAAAGTAGATGAGGCAAATGAGACTTTTTGAGTATTTATCTTGGATTTGATCTCCCAAAGCTCTGGAGAAGAGCATGTTCCTCAGTATTGGTCTCTGATCACTCTGTTTACTAAATAAGGTGCAAATACTTCCTATCTGAGAAAGTTGTACTAATTTTTATTGCATGCAAGGTGTACCAACAAAGAAAGAAGTGAGGAATGAGGAAACACATCTGGCATCTAGTGAGTGTATATTTCTGTCCTGTTACTCCTAGCCATTTACTCTTTTATTCTGATACTCCACACAGAAGCAAATGAGCAAAAGGAAATTAGAAGCACCTAATGTCATTTGAGCCTTAGGAGGTAAAAGAAGATTTACTGGAGAAAAAGAAAAGCTTTTCGTCAAATGTCTTTGTGCCTTTAAATTTGCAGTTATCTATTTCCTTTATGCTGTAATTTATTCCTTCCCCTGTTTGCTCCTCCTTTCCCCTCCCTTTTTTCCTCCCCCTTTTCCCCTTGTTTTTCCCTTCCCGTATTTTCCCTCATGTTTTCCCCCCTCCTTTCATCCCCTTCAGCATTCTTGTGCTACAAAAACTTCCAAAAGGAGAAAGGGAAGGTAGGACTCTAGTTCTTAACTGTTCTCAGTGCTTTTTGAAAAGCGTTTTGCATCCTATCCTACCCTAGAGCTACTTCCTCTCTGAAATTCTGATTGGTCTCTGTTATCCTAACAAATTTCAATCTTCTAGGTTTCATTCCTGCTTCTAAAAGACAAGAGAGCTCATTTCCACCGAGTTGATTTAGTGAAACTCAGAAGCAGGACTTTATTGTGTAGTAATTAGAAGAGATGAGGAGAAAGTCTCTTCAAATGACAAGGGTAATTTGAGTGACAGCAACAGTTACCACAGCTGGTAACAAGTGGTTAGTGCTGCTGTGGTAGGTATGGCCTGAGCTGCACGATGATGTTTAGATTTGGTGTTTGCTGGTGGAACAAATAATTGCTAAGCTCTGTTACCTTTGTAGATCTGTTGTTTTAGATGTGCATTTTTGCTCCTGTTGTGACTTTATGTTCTATGAATGTATGTTTTTCTGACTTTGAATGTTGTCTTGTGATTCAAACATTTAAAATGTTCTCCAACATATAATACATCAAAACACTTCCGTCTTCAAATGATTTGTTGCTATTTTATTAGTCAAATTTCAAAGACAAAGCTACAATGAAAAAGTAGAAGTAGTTAGAATAATAGAATCATTAAGGTTGGAGAAGACCTATAAGATCAAGTCCAACCTTTGACTGGACACCACCTTGTCAACTAAGCCATAGCACTAAGTGCCACATCCAGTCATTTCTTGAACACTTCCAGGGGTGATGACTTGGCCACTTCCCTTTAGCAGCCCATTCCAGTGCTTAATCATCCTTTCAGTGAAGGAGTTCTTCCTCGTGTCCAACCTAAACCTCCTGTGGCTCACTCTCCTGCTGCAGCAATTAGAAGTAATGAACTTCTTTGTCTCGTGAACTTTCATTCTGTCTTGTTGGATGTGTTAATTTTTTTTTTAAATGAGTTAGTAGGCTGAGAAGTAAGTAGGTATTTAAGTGCCATTTCTTAGAACTAGTACTGTTTTTTCAGAACATAATAAGTTGACAGTATCTTGGAAGTTTCTAACTGAAAACATTTTCAGATTGTCAACTTTAAGCACATTGTAGTCCAGGTTCAATTTCATAATTGATAATTTATTTTGATACTTTAAATCTAAATCTAGTTCCTCTAAGCTTTTATATTGTAGTATGTTTTTAGCTTTTTTTTTTGCTTGTTTCTATCTCAAAGGGAGGCCTTCCTAAAATTTGCATTCTTTGCCTGGTAAAATTTTTTGTAGCACAATACATAGTATTATTGGACAGTTTAAAAAGAGATTTGTAATTTTAAACAAGCCTCTCATCCACTTCCTCCCCTTTTTAGGTTTGAGGTTTCTTTGGTGGTTTTTGTTGTTGTTTTTGTTGTTGCTTCATCATTAATATGAGCGACTGCTTAGACTGCTCAAATTATAGTTCATTAATATTCATGTGATGTACATGTCTTGCATAGTACTGTCACAATCCAGGTTTTAATTCTGGATAGATGTCAGTGAAAGCTGGTGTGGGATTCAGCCTATGTGTTGGGCTGCATGCTGTCAGTGTAATTGAAGCAATGTAATAGTTTTATGTATGAATATTCTGCTTGAGCTTGTGTATTCATAAATAATGTATTTAAACACTTGTTTGGATCAGAGAAGTTTACCTCCCAGATATGAGACTGAAAGCTCCCAAATTGTACTCAAATGAAGTTAGATGTTTGTAATTTGAAAACTAAAACATAAATTTCAACATCAGCAGTTTCCTGGTGTTACTTAGTGGAGCTTTGAACAAGTTAAGACTGGGAAATAACCTTAAAGAGAAATACTTTTGAAGAAACTAGTAGCTGGATATTCCATTATTCTTCAACTACTTCTGAATTCATATTTTTCATTTCTGTGGCAACTTTTAGAGTAACTTATTAATGTAGTTAAGCCTTTCAGTGTAGTTTGTGGTGCGTATGTTGCATTAAATAATGGTGATTTGGCATAATTTGATATATATTACAAACTGTAATGTATATTACAGCTGTAATTTGATATATATTATGAACATATTCAGTTAAAATGCAGTTCCACTGTTCAACCTCATTTATTTATTTCTTCACAATAACCTGGAAGTGCCTGGAAAGTGATTTAAATTCTGGCCTGAGGCTGATTGTGTTATCACCTGTACACCAGGTATTGTGTAAATCAGAATGCCAGTTATACAATAAGAACTGTGTAAACGACAACGGGTATGAACTGCACCAAACACTTGTTACTGCTTGTGTGGCTCATTGTGCTCGCCTGCTGATCGCTGAGAGAACAAGAATCTCTAAGAAGATGGTGTAATTTAAAGAAATGTAAACGACATTCCTAGAAAATAGCATTCTGCTTCCTCTTCCCTTAGGAGGGAGAATTGCTAACTGTGACATGTGTCTGCATGTGTCTGTACAACACTGAAGATTGTCCCTTATATCAGTTAATTAGTATTTGGTACAACTAATGCTGTCTTATCTGTGACTCTTACAGGAATTCCTTATAAACAGCTGACTGTGGGTGTCCCCAAGGAGATATTTGAGAATGAGAAGAGAGTGGCTCTGTCACCAGCTGGAGTTCAAGCCTTGGTTAAGCAAGGCTTCAATGTTGTGGTGGAATCTGGTGCTGGAGAAGCTTCCAAATTTTCTGATGACCATTACAGAGAAGTTGGAGCAAAGATCCAGGGGACCAAGGAAGTCCTGGCTTCTGATTTGATTGTGAAAGTAATTGCTTCATTAGTATATTTCCTATTACATTGTTTTTGGAGAAATGTATAGGTAATTTTTTTGTGATAATCTGTGAAAAGTTCAGTAAATAAGGTCCTCTAAATTAGTGTTTTCCATTTTGAGTTCTGATTCAAGTTTTGTAATTTTATTTTAATAGCTCAGGTGTGCACCTACACTTAAAAAATAGTAAATGACAGCATTGAAAAAAAAAACGTGGACAATTTCCTAGCAAGTTTTTAACTACCTAAGAGTTGTTGTGTTTTCTAGAGTGAGGTAGACTAGTTCTGGAATCTAATCAAATGAGATCCATGCTATAAGAAATCTTTTATCCAGAATTGGTAACATAAAACTCTAGTTACTCTTTAAATAGAGTGGTTTGGGATTTTGAAAATATGATTCTGTAAGTTTTCTGAATTCCACAGCAAAGGTGTGTTTAAAAAATTGAGAAGACAGCTAAAATCAATCTTACTTGAGAGGTCTTAGGTTGTGCAGAGTCCTGATGGAAAAAAAAATCAAAGATCTTTACCTTACTGAGGCTTCCTTCAGTTGCTCTGTTTAAAATTATCCCATCAGCATTGAACATAGAATTTCTCTGAGCTGCTTTGTGAGCAATGTTCTTGAGTAGGTTTGTCTTTGGATAAAAGTGAGAAACTGAGAAGGGAATATAGATGAAGATCAGTGTCTGCTGGACATCTGGCATGAAATGCCCTGTACGTAGTCATGCACTGCAACCTAATTAGTGATTCTTAGTCTGTAGAGCTTAATTGTCATATCTGTAGAGTAATCATTTTGCTTAAAAATGGTGGGTTTGAGGGTAGCTGTCTGTTATAAAAGCAAGTGACTGCTAGTTAGAAGTCATCAGATCTTTCTGAAGGTGTGTGCTGGCAATTATTTTCCTGTCACTAATCCACCTAGAGCCAATTCCATGACGTGGACTGCAGCTGCGAAGTGCAGTTACTCAGTTCAGTTGTGTAAATAGCCTTTGATATACTTTCTTCCTTCTGCACTTTCTGGGTGGGAATGGACAGACTGCAACCTGGGAGAAAGGAAGTGGAATGTGTTCTGATTTCTTTCCTCTGATTAACTTGGAAATTGCTGTCTTTTTTCAGGTGAGAGCTCCTATATATAACTCATCTCTAGGTGTACATGAGGCAGATCTTTTCAAGACAGCAGCAACCCTAATTAGTTTTATCTACCCAGCACAAAATCCAGACCTCCTGAAAAAACTTGCAGAAAAAAAAGCTACTGTCCTGGCTATGGATCAGGTTCCACGGGTCACCATTGCTCAGGGATATGATGCACTTAGCTCCATGGCCAACATTGCTGGGTATGATTTTCTGGGTTTTTTTTTTTTTTTTTTGCTTCACCTTGTGTAGCTGGTTTAAAATAATGTACTTTGATATTAGGTATGCCTAAAATGATTCTATATCTCTATTTTTATGCAGAGCAGTTTCAAGTACAGTGGTGGTAAAATTTCTTATGGTTAGCTTTACAGCAGATCAGAGCAATGCTTTTAAAATAAACAAAACTGAACACAATCCTTCTAATTCCTTGACTGTTTTGTCTAGTACCTTTTTGCTCTGAACTAGGTTATCTTGTACAGAGATGGTCTGTCATGGGGATCTGGTGTTGTTAGGAGTTTTAACTAACCCAAAGAACACTCAGTGTGAATGCAATTGCTGTGTCAGTTACAAACAAAAGATCAAATATTGTCAGACCATCTCCATGCTTTGCAACTAGCATTTTAGGTACTGCAGTGAATTAAAATGTTGTACAACATTTATTAGCTTCTTTTATTTTTTTCAAGTTAATATTTTTTACTTTTTACTTAGATGATGTCTGAGGCATAATAAATTGTTGCAAAGGCTGCCAGATTTTGGGCACACAAACAGTGTTCATCCATCCACATGTTAGCTTATTCCCCATGTTTTCATTTGGTGTAATTTTACTGAAATACATAAATTCATAATGTATTTGAAGGTATAAAATACAAAAGGTGTATTCAAAATTTGAGCTAATTTTATGGCATACAGACCTCTATATCCCTCTGCTAGAAATAGGAAAGAGTGGAATGGGAGTGTTAAACCACAACACTGTTAGTAAAAATGCAATGAAATGTGCCCTGTTGTTAAGAGAATACAAAGTTACCCTTTAATCTTTATTTTCAGATAGCTCTACAGGTGTTAACTTGGTGTCCAGCTACCCATTTCTTGGATGGGGCAAATGAGGTAGTAAGGTTAAGCTATTTGCCCTAAGCCATATAGCTCTGTAAAGTTTGGGTCAGAGTACCTTTCTTGAATGTGCCCTTGCTGGCCTAAGTGAGCCAACTGCAGGGTTACTCTGGGTTTTGCAATTACTTGTTCATGCTCCCTTCCATAACAAACCACAGATTACAGCCTTGGAAGGTAGTTTTAAGAAGCACAGAGTTAACTTCTGGTAAGTTAGGCATTTATTTTTCAAGTAAAATTTTATTTGTGAGAGTGAATAGCCATAGACATCCAGTATATTCCAGTCCAGAAATTATGTCTGAAAATGCATTCCATGATTAAAAAAGAAAAAAGAAAAGGCAAGAAATATGAATAAAGACTATTAAGCTTGTGTTCGATGGTAAAATACTAAGCTTGCTTTATCCTACTCATGCTCTGGTCAAATGTTCATCTTTTGGATCGATGTAATGAATGGAATTACACCAATCACTGAGAAATCACTGATATGTGTTCATCCTTGATTGACAGTTACAAGGCTGTGGTCCTGGCAGCAAATCACTTTGGTCGATTTTTCACGGGTCAAATCACAGCTGCTGGTAAAGTTCCTCCTGCAAAGGTATGTACAATTAAACACATACTGTGGCAAAAGAATATGTGAATTTCTGAGCAGAGGTACCTTTTGCTGAAACTATATTAAAAGGCTTTTTTCCTGCCTTTGGGCTGTTTCTAGAGACTTCAGAAATCACACACATGATTATTCTCATAACACTTTTTGTTCACATCTCTTCTGGTTTTGTTTTGGGAATAATAGAATAATTTGAGTTTTATTTAAGTTTGCTTAGTTTTAAACATCAGATTAGCTATATGGGGTTGGATTTTTTTTTCAAAATAGGAGAAGGAAACCATTAGGAAAATTCAGAGATATTGGTATTTCTGGTGCATTGAGGAGTACAATGGAAAGATTCACTTGATTAGAATTACAGGTGGATTGGATTGAAGAGAAATGAAAGTAGAATTAGGGAAGGAAAAAAGGAAGATAGATCAAGGAGAAAACTTGCTTACTCTTGAAAACTCTTTGTTTACTTAGATAAACTATTAGCTACAGAAGTGTTGGCTCTTAGATATGTATAATTAGGATTTACAGCTTTTAAACTGTTGGATATATGGGACAACTCTGCCCAAGTAAATTTGCTTTTATCCTAAGGTATCTTGTTTAAATGGCTGGTTAATGAGATTCATCATTCTAGGTACTGATCATTGGAGGAGGGGTTGCTGGCCTGGCTTCTGCAGGAGCAGCAAAATCAATGGGTGCAGTGGTTCGTGGATTTGATACTAGGTAAGGGTGTGAAAATTGTAATAATCAATCTGAAATTACTTTAAGATTAAGTTGTTTGTGGCTGTATTACAGTGAAATCATTTGTACTGCACTGAGCCATAATTCACTTCCTACCATTTTACCATCATTAGTCCTGCATTTTTAAATTTTAATATCTGTTTAAAACTTCCATTTTTATTTTAATTCCCTTCTTAAGCACTTGGATACTTTTATCTTGAGATGCAAGAACATTTCTGTTTAATTCTCTGCATGTTGTGACTGCTCACCTAACACTGAAATTTATTCTCTTTATTTAATGTCATATGTCATATGATATGTCATATCATATGATGTCATATGATGCAAAATAAATTACAGAATATTAACAAGCCACAACTCCAAACACCCACCCCTGGCAATTTTCCCTGAGAAAATAAGATTTGCTAGTACTTCCCATCTCACAGTTTAGAGACAAGGTCACAGGTTCTGTGTTTATCTCCCATTTTAGGCACCTTAGTTTGGGCTGTAGATTTACCAAGTCATGACAAGACAAATGCGTGAGGAGAGTTAATCAGCAAAGCCTCAGCTTTGAGGTTTTTCTTGGAGCAGCTCTGCTGACTATACAGTAAGCCACAGGCTGCCTTCATTCCTTATTCAAGTCTGTCTGGAACCTAAATTTATCAATGCAATTATTATTTGCACTGTATACAGAAAGCTGAGAATTTTCGTTATGGTCTCAATACTAGAATAAGTTTTACATCTCTTGTCTGAAGATTGCTACTAAAACCACTGGTAAAGTCATAATGTATTTTTAAAGTAGTGGTTTTTCTCTCACCTACAATTTTCTTTTTCTAGAGCTGCAGCCCTGGAACAGTTCAAGTCTCTTGGCGCTGAGCCTTTGGAAGTAGACTTAAAGGAATCTGGAGAGGGACAAGGTGGTTATGCTAAAGAAATGTCCAAAGAATTTATTGAAGCTGAAATGAAACTCTTTGCCAAACAGTGCCAAGATGTTGACATTATCATCACTACAGCACTTATTCCAGGTATGTTTTATGTGAAAAATGCTAATTTTCGTTTTTCTAGGTAAGTTGTCATATTTTGAAGTTGCATTGGCACGAAGATAGAGGGGTTAGTGAATTAATGTCTGTGTGAGTGTGTACCTTTATACTTATGTGATAAAGGCCTGGTTTTAAAGTGTGTCCTTTTTTTTTTAAATAGCTTTTGTTTTCATAGGCTATCAGTATGAATTAAATACCATCACATTTTTCTTACTAAAAAAGGAGTAAATAGTAATAAAGTGAGAATATATAATTCTCTTGCATATCTATTGCATCACTGCTATACTTCTGCTATACAGCTTGTGCTCTGGAACAAGTCTAATTGAAATGGTACTGTCCTTTGTAATTGAAACATAATAAGGTAGGGCTTAGATTTTAGTGCTTGGTATTGCACAATGTCTGTATCTTAATAAGTTAAAATGTGATGGTGGGTTTTTTTTTTTTTTTTGTTATGACTGGAATTGTAAGATTGGATTTTAAGACTTGGTTTGCTGGCATAATCGGACTTATCTTTGGTAGACTACCATGCATAACTTTCTTGTATGCTTTTGAAGCAGGATGTTCATGCACCTCTTCTGTCTTTATACAGAAAAAAAAACTTCTGTGAGTTTTTTTTATCCCAGGTACTGATTACTTGAAAATTTTGCTTACAAAATTAAAGTTTACATATAGAGCAGAGAGGAGAAGTCATCTCCTAAGATCAACAGATAGAAAGCTGTATTTTGTGTTTAACTTGCTATGCCTTGTTTTGTCAGGCAAAAAAGCTCCAATCTTATTCAAGAAAGATATGATTGAATCAATGAAGGAAGGTTCAGTTGTTGTGGATTTAGCTGCAGAAGCAGGAGGAAATATTGAGACTACAAAGCCTGGAGAAATGTACGTTCATAAGGTGAGCATTTTAACCTGCAGTTCACTCTCAGTTCACCTGAGCTTCCATGGTGTTTTGTAAACTGTATGCTGAAAATGAGCAGGTGAATTTTCAACTGTCTTTCAGCTGCTTTGGGCTGAAGTAATCCTTTAGATTTACATTTGGTCACTATTTATATACATCAATTTGAATATTTTTAAAGAAGCTCACACCTTTGTATCATGTTAATTTGGTTGTTAATGGGTATTACAGAATTCTTGCTACTTCCAAGTGCAGTGTTTGTCTCTTCTAAGTAGAAGGTGGGATTTGATATCTATTTCTTGATCTGTCTAAAAAACGCATCAGTAGCAATAGGTTCTTTGATTTGCTTATCACCTCCCATGACTGGAGGTTAATGTTCCCTGTCATAGGTAAAGCTAAGCAGGTTCAGACTCTGTGTTTACTTCGGTACAAAGTCTCTGGCTTACTCAGTACTATTCAGCTTCAGGAGGGTGCTGGTTTTGCTTGTCTTCATCTTCAGCAACAGGAGTGTGTCTCCCATAGAGTATCCAAAGCACTTGAAACCCAAGGTAGATGTAGCATAAGTTGGATCCTTAAAATAAGCAGTTTTGGTCTGGACTGAACTACCTTGTTTTTGCTCCAGTGTTCATTTGCTCAGTTGAGAACTTGTCTTTCTGCATTTTGGGGTTTTTTTGGTACTTACGGGAAGTCTGCTAACAATTAGAGAAATCTGGGTGATGAGATATATAGTAGCAGATTTCCTAGGCTGTAATTTGGTAATGCAAGGTTATAATACCCTTATTTGGGAAGCCTGTAGGACACTGCTGCCATGGTTGTCATTAATAGACATAAGCAGAATTCTGTTTGTATATATCAAAGAATCACAAGTTGCACTTGTCTTTAAGGCTTTCTAAGGCTTTTGATGTCATTGCTTAAAACCTGAAACTGGGGAATGTAGAAGAGAAGTAAGCAGATACTTGCATGAAGAGTTTATATGGAACACTTTTAGTCAGAGGAGTGTTACCCCTGGATTTAGTGTACTGGCTCTGTGCTATGGAAAATAGCAGCAGTGCAGAACTATTAGGATTGTGCCAGAGCATTGCATTAGGAAGCCAGAGTTCTGGAAGCATGCATGGATCTTAGCTGTAAGTTGTGGGAGCAGTGTTTTAACACAAGCCTGCTTTTGAACACCTAAGAGTATGCCAGCCTCAGCTTCCCATTCCTTCCTAAAGCCTGATATCCTTTAGTTCTCATTAGTTCTTTAAGCAGTGAGGATATATTAGGTTACATTTTTACATACATATGAGCTCAGACATACTACTTGCACAGCTCTGAGGGAGCTCCCTTAACTCCACTGGCATACAGAAACTTGTCTCCAGTGCCTGCCTTCCAGAAAAACTGAGAAGAGGCCAAGGCATTAGGCAGATTAATCTGTTACCTGATTGCTTAAAGAAATTAGGTTCTGAGAGAATGTAGGATTTGGAGACGACAAGCTCTTGCGCCAATATATCTTCCTGTCTTTGAAGTCTTGCTGCTAATAGAGTTTAAGGTGTTGGATTTGATCATGCTGGATTCTGTAGCTATTGTGAGTGATCTGTCCCTGACTTAGAAGTGTCAGATCTGCAGGTAGCCAATTTAGTTTGGGTTATAAACAGATAAGTGAAACAGTTTAGATACATATTTCCAGAAGGATATACTGGGAGAGATGATGCTTTTTCAGAGATTGTACAAATCCTTATTATTTTACTTGGATTTTTTTTCAGGGTGTTACACACATTGGGTACACAGATTTGCCTAGCAGAATGGCTACTCAGGCCAGTACCCTGTATTCTAATAATATTATCAAACTTCTAAAGGCTATTAGTCCTGACAAAGAGAACTTCTACTTTGATCCAAAAGATGACTTTGACTATGGGACTCTGGATCATGTTATTAGAGGAACTGTAGTAATGAAGGTAAGCCAGTAAATACTCTCTTCTTAATTTGTGGGCACAGACCTAACATATATCATTTCTGTCTCTTCAAAATGCATTCAGAGATACTGCATGTCAACAGACTTCAGAGGTGGCTTGATGGAGCATGATGGGTAATTGTGTGTGTAATCAGCTGAAAATTCCTCTGTTTCTCTTTAGTCTTGTCTTCTTGTCAAGGTTAAGCCTAATGTGTTCACTAATGAAAAACAGGAAAAAGATAAAGTTGTGTGTTTCATGTGATAAAAACATAGTTACTTAAAACATATTTGAGGCTTTACCAGACCAAAACATTCTTCCTTTTTTTTCTTAAAAAAAAAAGTGTTCCTTTTATAGTAAGAGAAAAAAATGGTGAAACTAGAATATGTAGAATATTTGAGCTTTATCAGAAAATAGTAAAATAAAAACTCAGGGCATAGACTTCAGCCCTCCCAGACCATTGAAGTGGTTTGTACAGCTCAGTGCTGATAGCTCCACAGAGGCCTGAAGATTGACACGAAATGCGGGGTATCATCCTTGGTTCCTATCTGAGGTCTGAAAAGGCTGTGATTACAGTTCACATCTGTAGCAGATTTTGTTATTTCTAAGACTTTGTTTTATTTTGCATAGATGTTTTCCACTTAAGGAATTTTATCTCTGCTTTTCTCTTGTTTCTGCTCTGGAGCACACTCTCTCTGTGTCTTTACTCTTGGACACTAATATCAAATCTTGTCTGAAGAATGTATAAACCAGTATGATTAACTTGGTCATGCCTTGCAAACTTCTGCTGATGCAGAAAAGGAGCCTGTTCCTGGGCATGGCTGTAGGATGTTAGCACTCACCTGAATTGCAGGATTAAAAAGAAAAGGCTTCTCTAAGTACTAAGCATCATGCCATAACTGTAAATATCTCTTATCAGGATGGCAAAGTGATTTTCCCAGCACCTCCACCAAATAACATTCCTCAAGGAGCACCAGTGAAGCAGAAGACTGTAGCAGAGCTGGAAGCAGAAAAAGCAGCTACTATTACACCTTTTAGAAAAACCATGACTACTGCATCTGTGTACACAGCAGGTAGGCAGCTTCCATAGCAGCTTCCATTTGGCTAATACTTTTGAATGACCCATCACCTAAGTCATTCAGTTGAATAACTGTCTAGGAGAGCAGTTGATTGGCTGGTGTATCTTGGTGCAAAATCAGTATAGTGTAAGAATTGCTTGACAGGGAAAATAAAACTTCTGAAATTTTACTGAAAGTGTTTGACATTTCTACAAGTGCTAATTCTCTGTGCATTTATGTGTGTTTGACTCTACTTAAATATTAGTAAAATGCTTAAAATTCTGAAGGACCCCTGCCAGGGACTGTGCCCATACTTTGCAGGAGAATCAGTTCAATGTCTCTGCTTTCTTCAGATTTTACTGTATTATGTGAGACTTAAATGACCACAGTCTACTGAAGTATCGGAAATAGGACTTTACTTTGACAAATAAGTATTGGCTCTTCATTTCATTGGTTACTCTCAGTGCATCAGAACTTCTGCATGAGGTAATTAATGAATTCAGTAGCCTTAATTTTAATCCCTGTTCTTCATACATATGCTTTGATACATCCAAGTAATATCTCAACACAATTGTGACTTCTACATTTTTTGTATAGAACAGGAGAGTGATAGGAGTCAGTGTTGGTGTGGAAACCTATCTTTGCTGCATTGTATGCATGCGTAACAAATACTTGTGGATTATATATGGTTTTATTTTCTGTTACAAAAGAAACACTAGCACTGAAAGAACTTTGTGTATTTGAAAAAAATTATTTCCCTGATTTTGAAACTAGTTCTTGCAGAGAACTCCATTTTGCTTTTGTGTCAGTACTAGGCTCCTGTTGTATACAGTTTAAATGTAAGAAGTCATTGAAAAGTTACAGAGTTTTCATGTGCTTTCCTTCTAGGTTTAGCTAGTATGTTAGGGCTGGGCATTGTAGCACCTAATGCTGCTTTCACACAAATGGTGACGACGTTTGGCCTCTCTGGAATAGTGGGGTACCACACAGTGTGGGGTGTGACTCCTGCTCTGCACTCCCCACTCATGTCCGTCACTAATGCTATCTCAGGTAAGTGGCTGTCACACAGCTCCTGTTTTCTACTTGAAGTAGGCACAACTCCTTTTACCTGAAGTAGTACTGCTGTGCATGTTTGAGTTTACTTTCATGAATAGCAAGGCATCTGAAACAATGTATTTCTGAGAGTAAGATTTTTTCAAAAGAAAGGCAACTGTGATGCTGTATCCTTTTAATTTTCTTACGTAATTTTTACACTTGACCTATTTGCTTATAAGTTTGTCTTACTTGGAGTGATGCAGTCTCCTTTCATAGACCACATCTTTCGTCCCATCTCTCCAAAAGATTGCTCTGAAAATAACTCTCCTATTTTTTACATTCTTCTATTCATCTCCTCAAACTATGTATTTTGAAAGAGGGGAAAAAAGAAAAGAAATCCTAAAATACCCATAAGATTCATAATTCCTATAAATAAGATTTTATGCATCTGTATTTGGCTATATGTGGCAGGTCACAAGTGATCTACTCTGGTTGTTATAAGCAAAGTTTCTTTCATTGAACAAGTACTTAGCTAACTCTGTGCTTGAGGCACTGTTCTTCAAAACTACATTCATATACTGTTTGTTTTTTTTCCTTTTGAAACATGTTTGTATTTCTGAAAAGTGGTAGTCTTCTTTTAAGTAAGGGTAAAGTAGGAGTCAAAATTTGAGTTGACTGGTATTTGTCCAACAGTTGATAGGAAACTTCCTATAGCTGTAGAGCCTTTTAAGGTTACACAGTAACCTTTTCCAGTAACACTTTTTTCTCTTTTAAATAGGTCTGACTGCAGTTGGTGGGCTGGTACTGATGGGAGGACACTACCTCCCTCAAAACATTTCCCAAAGCCTAGCAGTGCTTTCAGCCTTTATATCTTCAGTTAATATTGCAGGTATGAATGTTAGCTTTTCTCCAGAGGATAACTTCAAGTACTAATGTAATTTTTAAATTTCTTCTAGCTCTTTAATTGTATAATTCCAGAAATACTAGTCTGAGAAAAGAATCTGAGAGCATTTATCAATAAAAACCCATTACCCCTCCAATTTTCATAATAGTTGTTATAGGTATGTTGCATACCCTGTGGAGTAACCTTTTTTAGGAAATACTTAAATGTGCATTTTCCTTTCGTAGTATCCTTTGGGTGAGGATTACATACCATATACTATTTTTGTGTATAACCCAAGAGGGTAGTTGTAGAGGATTTGTACTTGTATTAATTTTCCTACTTGAAATACATACTAGTGGCATAGAACAAAATTCTGTTTCCTTGAGCTTCAGAAATCCCAGCTTCAATAATAAAAAGACAAGAAAGTGAGCAATGTGATTTAGAAATACTCTAGCAAAATGCTTTTGCCAGAGCATGTGAGGAAAAGAACGTGGTCATAAACTAAGCTGTGGCCTACAGTCAGTGTAGAGTATGGAGCCAGAGCAAGTCCTCCTTTTCTTCTGAATTTCTTCCAAAGGCTAAAAGAGACAGTAAGATCTAACCCTGATTATACCTTTTTTCCCTGGTAGGTTTCTAGGTTACTAGCTTTGTTGGTTGCTGAACTGTGTAGTAATATGGATTACTAAATATTTCTCTTATAACTTGGCATGTGCTTGATTTCAGATTTTATTTTTTTAAGATTGCTCCTTTACTTTGTCCAGGTGGTTTTTTAGTTACACAGAGAATGCTGGATATGTTCAAACGTCCCACAGACCCTCCTGAGTACAACTACTTGTACCTGCTCCCTGGTGGTGTATTTGTAGGAGGCTATGCAGCTGCTCTCAGCGGTGGCTATAACATTGAACAAGTAAGAAGATAACTTTATGGCTCTTAGCCCAGTGCTCAGTGTTATGTTTCTTCATGCCTGTTCTGTTGAGGAGTAAATAACAAATAATCCAAGGTCTTTCCATCAGCTGCATGTTCCCACAAGGCCAATCTGAGGCTGATTAACTGTAAGCTTGCAGTCACATAGCTAACATACTTTAAAAGCTCTGTTGGTTTTGTGTTAACATAGCAGGTGCTTTTATTTATTGCACTGTTTTCCTAAATTGCAGTGTAAATAATACAGTAACTACAGAAATCAGTCTTTGTTTTAAATGTTTCTGAAAGTTCAACTTGGCATGACAATTAAAAGAGGATGGGATCAGTTTTCAGCACAGGGGGATGTACAGGGATTTTACCTATAACACCTTTTATAGTAAACTTTCATTTACATTTGTTTTAATAGTAAGAAAAATCAATCTGTATTGCCTTGTGCATTTGGAAAAAATGAATCCACGCATACTGTTATGGCAGGGACTTGTAATGTATTTGTGTTTTTTCAATTATCTGGACATGTGTAGCTCAGTTCATGTAAGTTTGTTTATACTTTTTTGCAAACAACAGTTATAGAATGCCACAGAATCATTAATGTAGGAAAAGACCTTTAAGATCATCAAGTCCAGCTGTCAGCCTTGCACCACCACCATGGTCACCACTAGACCATGTCCTCAAGTACCGCATCCACAAGTTTTTTTGAACATTTCCAGGGATGGTGACTCCACCACTTTCCTGGGCAGCCTGTTCCAAAGTTTGGCCATGCTTTCCATGAAAAAAAAAAGTCCTAATATCTAATACAACCTTCCCCATGAGCAACTTGAGGCCATTTCCTCTTGTCTTCTCACTTGTTACCTGGGAGATGAGACCAATTCCCACCTAGCTACAATCTTATTTTGAGGAGTTGTAGAGAATGATAAAGTCTCCACTGATATTCCTTTCTCCAGACTGAACACCGCCAACTCCTCCCTCATCAGACTTGTGCTCCAGACACTTCACCAGCTCTGTTGCCCTTCTCTGGACTCCAGTGTCTTTACTGGAGTGGAGGGTCCAAAACTGTACATAGGACTCAAGGTGTGGCCTCTCCAGTGCTGAGTACAGGGAATGATCAGTTTTACTTCTCTGGCCAGACTATTGCTGGTAGTTTGGAACTGTCGGAACTATTTCTTAGTTCAAATTTGCCATAAACAAAATCTGGAACTATTCCTATAATGAACGGGACCATATAGCTTTGGGTTTGTGCTAAAGGAATGGTTGCTTCTGAACTGGTGAGGAAAATTGATTTGGCTCTAGTTAATATTCATTCTGCAGATAAAAAATGGTCATCAAGTGACGGAAAAGCTTTATAGATGTCACATTTTAATTGGCCAAAACCACATCTTGTATGACAGTTTCTTGACTTCAGTTAAGAATTGTGACTTAAACACATTCTGGAGAAATCAGCCATTTTGTTTAATTATCAGAGATGTTTTTATAGCAATGTAATTTGTCACTACTTCATACTGATGGTTTTTCTTATTTTAAAGGTGATGTATCTGGGCTCAGGACTGTGCTGTGTTGGTGCCCTGGCTGGTTTGTCTACCCAAGGAACAGCTCGTCTTGGAAACGCTTTGGGTATGATTGGTGTTGCAGGAGGTTTAGCTGCAACCCTTGGAAGCCTTAATCCCTCACCTGAATTGTTGGCACAGATGTCAGGTGCAATGGCACTTGGTGGGACCATAGGTATGTGTATGCTGAACTAACAATCTATGTTACATGCATGCATATATGCAACCTGTATATACATAAAATACTGTATGGCTCACAGGTGAATTGACTAACTGACATATATGGCTTGTGCAAATTTATTTTGCAAATATGTGAACAAAATATCGTAACTTTTGGGGTGTTTAATGCTTGACAATGTGATAAAGAATGGGCTGATTGGTGGAAAAGCGGGACCATATCATCTCTGATAGGGAAACTTGTGTCCAGAGGTAAATGATCTTGCCCAGCTTCATACTTCTGTTCATATTCCTGACCGAATACTGCCAAATTCTCTCTTTCACACTGTACCTTTGTCACAGAAAACAATGAATTTCTCAATATTTAGTGAAGCTTCATAGCACATGTTAGGCTTTAATCTTTCTATTTTTCATGATGCACGAAATACACATGTGCAGCCTTCAGTTCAATGCCATAGCAATTTCTAGCTGGAAAAGATTTCTGTGTGTGTAATCATTGAACACTGAGCCATCCTGTACTAATTTCTAGCTGAACAGGTGGGTTGTGTTTTCTAAGACTTCCCTTCTGTCTTCAACTCTCAATAGGTCTGACAATTGCTAAACGCATCCAGATTACAGATCTGCCTCAGCTAGTGGCTGCTTTCCACAGTTTGGTTGGTTTGGCTGCTGTGCTTACCTGTGTAGCAGAGTACATGATTGAATATCCTCACTTCGCCACCGACCCTGCTGCAAACCTCACCAAGATTGTGGCATATCTTGGCACATACATTGGTGGAGTGACTTTCAGTGGTTCTCTTGTTGCATATGGAAAGCTGCAAGGTGAGACCTCCTATTCAGAATTAAATATTTGTTAAAGGATTTTTCTTCCCCCAGGATTTAGCTCTACTTTTAGACTACTGTGTAGTTGAAAAGAAGCATTGTATTTTGCACCAGGTAAAAGTTTGTGTTTAATTTTTACAAGTGTAGTTTTTTGTTTCTAATTCTGTTTAATTTGCGTGCAGCTTTAGTTATGAAAGGTTGTCTTCAGTGCTTGGACATATTACTACTATTCATCTTGTCTAGAAATAAGTGTTGCTTTGCTGTTAAGACACTACCTGATGCTTTTTCTTGAATTTATTTTATTGAACTTTTATGATCACAAGTTTGTATTCTCTGAGCAGACATTTTAATTGAAACTCTCGTATTGCTGGATTCAGTGAGCACCAGTAATACTTTTAGGATTTTGTTCTTAACACTTCATTAAGGTAGGCAGCTTGCAGTATTGAGGCTGCCTCACTTTAAACCATTCAGTTCAGTCTGTTTACCTACTGTGCAAACGCCATGCTCCATGCCTCTTGCTGTTTTAGCATATATGCTTTCTAAGATAAATATTCACTAATTCCTGATTCTTATGCATGTAAAGGTTTCTTTATTGCATTTATTTTTTGATTTTGTAAGCATACAGCTTTTGAGAAGCTGAGGTAATACTTGTACTAAGAATTTCAGGCTAAGAACTTCCTATTACTAATCCTGTTGTTAACTTTGCAATAGTTCCTTTGGGAAACATCTGTTTGCTTTCTTCAATGTTTGTGAGACCAGCCATTGAAGGAAGAAATATGACAAGGATGGAAAGCTGTCTTCTGTAATAATCTTTTGAAGGATTTGTCAGTAGTATGTATTTCTGATGTATCTCTGCTAAGTAGTTATTAATTTATTTCTTCTTGGTTATTTTTTCTCTCTCCATTGTACCCCCTCAGTGATTTGTGCGCATGTCCCTGGTGAACTTCACTGCCTGTTTGAGCCTGCTCTCCTATTTCTGTTTACTTTTTTCTCCCTGCATTTTTATATCGTCATGGTATGAAATATGAAGCTTGTCTATACTAGTGAACTACTGATCCTATGGTAAAAAGTCACACACTTCAACTCCCCTGCCTGAGACCATCAGTTCATTATTTCCCTTGAATTCAGCTTTTTTCAAATTTTATAAGAAAATTAAAATTAATGAAATGAAATTAAAATGAATTTTAAATGATTTTTTTTTCTCAAATTTAAATGAGACACTGTTATTTCTGATGTAAGTAATTACTGGGAAACTTGCATTGTTTCAACCCTTTGTCATGTGGTTTGGAAAAGAATTCTAGTATGAAATAACTGTGACTGTCTTTTTAAACTGAATCACACAAATACTGAACCCCCTTTTCCCCTCAAGTTTCTACAGACGTGGGAAGCTGTGGGAGTTCTGTGTGAGTGAGGGTAGTTGTAAAGTTAATGCACTTGAAAGCAGGAGTGTTTTGTACTTGGTGTTATCTGTAGTCATGTTTTTTTAAGCACACAGTTTTTGAGAGACTGAGATAATCCTTGTGTAGAAGTTCCAGCTAAAAGCTTCCTTCCACTGTGTGTCATATTCAACATACAAAGACCTGGAAACAAAGTGAAAGGATTTTGTTGGAGGAAAATAAAAAGGCTTTTCAAAAGGAAAAGAGATTTTTCTAACTATTCTGGAGCACTTCAGTGAAATTAGGAAGTAAGAAGAGTTTAAACAAGAGTATTTGAGAATCTAGAGGAAGTTTGAATGTCTTGTAATTCTGAGTCAGCAGATCTCAGCTTCAATTAACTTGTTTTATCTTCTGCCCCTCCCTTTTTTTCTTTTTTAATTTTTCTTTTGCTGAGTTATTCAGTCTTCTCTGAAGGTAAGAAACAAGCTTCCCTGAATGTACATGTTCATGTCTGAAAATGCGTTTGATTGCAGGTGTCCTGAATTCTGCACCTCTGCTCTTGCCTGGTCGACATGCATTGAATGCAGGATTGCTGGCTGCCAGCATTGGTGGGATGATTCCCTACATGATTGATCCTTCTTACACCACGGGAATTACTTGCCTGGGTTCTGTGTCAGCACTCTCAGCTATAATGGTAAGTTGAGGAATTGTAGAAAGTGAAACAAGTTACACAAGGAGATTATTCTCCAGTTTTGCAAGTTTCCTTTTTACGCATTATATTTTATATATATATCCTGAGTCACGGTGGCCATGGTGCCTGCCTGTGTGGTAACTTGCAGTAGCAAGTAGCAACTGACTTTTCTAGATGTAGCTGTAAACCAGAACTGCTCCAGAGAACTGGAATACATTTTTATGCTTACTTTTTGCAGCTATTGATTAGTGAAGCTTTTTATATGACAGAATGATATTTGAGAAGACTTTTTGGGATTAACCTTTTGAAAAGTTAATTTTAGGGATTAACTTTTTGAAAGTTAATCCCTAAAATACTTAAAAGAGCTCTGGATGTACAGATTATTATGATAACTTCTTAAAATGACTTCCATGTGTAACTTCTGCCATTCACTTACACCAGTGTACGCCAGTGTTGCAAAATTTATCTTGAATATTGCCATTCTGTAAACTGAGTCTTGCAAAGAGTGTTCAATATGAATGCCATAATGATATGAACAGTTCCGTGGAGCTGGTAGGATAATTTTGCAAGTAAAAAAATATGTGACTAAGCAGAGCATGAGTATGGCAGTGTACCTTTCTGTCCTCTCTGAAAAGGCAGATATGGTAAGTCCAGTCCTCAGGCCACAGCCTGAATACTGTCATGGTTTGAGATGGGGGTGTCTCAGGATGTGACGAATTGGACATGCCTCTGTGAAAACACCCATGTTAAGCTGGGAAAAACCCAGGGGACTTCCTTTCCCTGTGGACAGCAAAGGAGGTAGGACCCAGCTTGGCCCTTCCTGACAATACCTACACTGAAAATACTTGAATAGGTTCTAAGTAACTTGATAGTTGCCTAGAAAGGTTGTGGATGCCCCATTCCTGGAAGTGTCCAAGACCAGGTTGGATGGGGCCATGAGCGACATGATTTAGTGGGTAACATCCCACGGCCATTGGAACTGGCTGATCTTTAAGGTCCCTTCCAACACAAACCATTCTGTGATTCTGTATTTATTTTTCAATGCTGCAGGCTGAGTGTCTTCTCTGAGTGTTCTCCTTAGTCATTGCTGACATGAAGTGTTTTCTTTCCTTCTCTAGGGTGTCACTTTAACAGCAGCTATTGGAGGTGCTGACATGCCTGTAGTTATTACTGTCCTGAACAGTTACTCTGGATGGGCTTTGTGTGCCGAGGGCTTTCTCCTGAACAACAACTTGCTGACCATTGTTGGTGCACTCATTGGCTCCTCTGGGGCCATCCTCTCTTACATCATGTGTGTGGTAAGAAGTCAACAGAAACTGTGCTAGTTTGCTGAGTAATAAAAAAACTTTTTAAACCATGTTTTTTAGGAAGATAAGCCATTGGCTCTCAAACTGTTAGATGTTTATAGACTAGAAAATTCTTGATTGAAATTGTTGGACTAGATGTCAGTCATTTTTTATTGGTTTGGTGAGAAACATATGTCAAAACTGAGGAAAGCCCTTACATTGACTTAAGCATTAAGGGCTTGAGTGTGGGTTCAAAGAAGTATGATTACTTGTGGTCAGCTATTTATTTTTTAGTAGCTGAATGAACCACATTTCAGCTTCTGAAATGTGGTTAAATTTAAGCTAGATTTAATATGTAGCAGGAGATACTTTAAGTAGTGTGTTTGTTTAAAAAGCGATTGGTTAGGCAATGATTTACAGTTTGGTTTTTGGAGTGCAGAAAGGTGTGCTCTTTTCTTCAGAGCAGCTTCTTTGGAGTACCACGGGGTGGCAGCAGGCCTGCACGAGTTCAGTGCTGATGCGCCTGTGTGTCAGCAAGCTTGAGCTTCAACTCAGTGTGAGAGTTGTATTGCATTATTAGTAATGACCTCTTTTTCTCTGGAACATTTGTATAAAAGTCTTGTATTCAAAGATGGAGAGGTAATGGTTTAAAGAAAAGTGTTTGCAGTGCAGCCGCTGCCAGCCTTCTCATTCTCTGTTGTGTAATTCTGCTTTATTCCTGCCTTTGTGCTGTTGTGTGATTGGTGCCACTGTTCTCCTGTCTGATGTTTTCCTCTGGTCAGCTCTGGTGATCATCTTTTACTTCATCTCCACTGATAAATAGTATTGTTACCATGTTAGGAATGTTCAGTATCATTCTTTTTCATCCTTCTTGGGGAAGAATTTCAGAAAAGCTTAAAAAGTATGCTTGTGCAACTACATGAAGGTGAGTTCAAATGAACAATTCCAGGTATGAATGTCAAAGAATCTTGTTCTTTATTGAACATCTTATGTGTCCTTATGAAAAGGAAATCAAATTATGTAGCTTGTATTTTAGTTGTATACATTCAGGAATTTAGTCCATATCAGTGGAAAAATAGTGCTTAGGGGTAACACAAATATGAAAACTCTGTTCTTTAAGGATCAAATTCTTGTAAACCTTAAGGAAAATGTGAACTGTTTGGTATGTATTTACCAGTAATCTATCTATACCTTCATTTTTCTTTTACTGTCTTCTTCCTTTCTTAATACTGCTCACCTCTCTGAGCACTCACAAGAGAGTTTTGAAATACTTACAGAGTTGGAGGAACCTAGGTAAATAGGGAGCCTGGGGGAGTAGTTAGCAAAATAGTTAGGCAGTGACAGAGTGGCTTTCCTCTATGCTTCTCAGATTACAAGAAGTTTAGTTTTTGAGGTAGTGTCTAGAAATCTTGTGCTGCTTTATATAAGCTTAGACAACTGAAGTTCATCACTCAGTAAATGAAAATTATTTTGTATGATTTCTGCACAGTAAGCAGAATAATATGCTCTTAGGCCAGAATTTTTCTTTTCTGCTTTACTTCCTTTAATGGAAATAATTACTTTTAAAAGCATTGTTATAATCAGGGGATTCAGTATCGTTGTCTTGAAGCTGCCAAGAAGGAAATGCTCAAGAGTTTCAATAAATTCTGCTCTTGGTGTTTCAACCTGTGCTAATGAAGCAACAGTTTTCCCTCCCCCTTTTTTGTCTTTTCTTTTTTTTTTGTTTTGTTGTGTTGTGTTTTTCCCCCCCTACTTTTTAGTATGATTTCTGTCAAAACTAGTATATTTATTGATACTTACCTAGCACAGGTGAAAAGGTATTTGTGGAAACGTCTTAATAGTTGAAACCTTATTTTCAAATATTTTTTGAAAAGCAGGAAAAACAATATTTTTCAAATAATTTTTGTGATAAAACTGTAGATTAATCATCAGCTAGTCTCTTAAAGCTTCAGTTGATAACTGAGTTATGGACAGAGAATTTAGCTTCAAAAAGCAAAGCCCTCTATTGTTTGCTCATCCTGTGAATTGCAACTCTTCTAAGACACCAACACAATGCATCTTCTTCAGAACATTTGATTTTTAGCATGTCCTTGTCCCTCCTTTTTCCCTCAGAGGGAATACTTAATGATAGCAATTCTGGTATTAGAATCATTATGGGATGCAGAAGAAACTTAAGGTTGAAGAGGAACCATTAACTGGGTTGATGAAACAGAGCAAGAGAGGGGAGAAACTGTGTTAGTCCTACAAATTGTGTGCTGGTCATTCATGTGTATTAGCTGTGCAGTTTCTGTGGCACAGTGGAAGAACTTGCAATTCCCAGGCTCCAGGCATTTGATTTTCCCTGGACTGTAAGCGCCTAACCATTGTTGTTACTTGTCTATACACAGCATAGAAGGCTTTTTGCCACTTGTTGGGTTATCAGTGGGTGATGAAGCTTGCACTTTATACCTCTGTATTTGTGGTCTGTGGTGCTAAAGAAGGTGGAAGAGGCTACAGAAGAGTTTTCACACTGTCCTAGCTATGTTGGTTAACCATTGCTTGATAAGGTCTCAGCTCTTCTTTGCCTTCCACATTTTCTCTTGGAAGTTCTTCTTGGCTATTTGCAGTGGAGCCACGCAAGGGTGCTTCAATTTCATGCTTGCTTTTAGCTGATTCTCAGATTTCTAATAATATTTTATCTTCTTTTTTTTCCCCTGTGACTTGATCTAACTGTTGTCTTTTGGTTTAGATATGTGCAGAAAGTGCTCTGCTTCCTGTAAGCTTGGTATGTGCAACATCTGAAGAGGGTGTTCTTCTGTCTAGGCTGTCTTACCTGACACAACTGCTGTAATAGAGATAGATGTTGAGATAGATGCCAAAGGCAGTGTGTTCTTAGGGCATGTGAACTACTGTGTTCTGCAGACAGTGAAAGATGTTGATTTCACTGTGTTTATGTGTGTCCCTTACAGTATCTGAAACAGTGATGACTTACCAGGAAAAACAAAAGTTCTAACATCATCGTTCTGCTTATTTGCTAGATAATAAATTTCAAAGAATGGCACATCTTCTGAGGATATAGCAAAAAACTTGTGGAACTGCATGATTTGAAATGTCAGTGGAGAATGGACATTTGGAAGCACGATTTTATGGAGGTGATTCCTCCCATTTATATATGTGTCTCTCCAGATCCATTCCTAAATTTTGTCATGGTTTCTCAGCTAGTACAGAAGATGTATGACTCGTATGTGTAATTAAAGAAGCATTTTATCCTCTTCCTTTCCTGCTTCTAAAGTTTTTTTCCCCTGCAGTTACAAGTTTTGCCTATTTCCAGTTATTGACAGATACTGCTTTGGGACCACAGTCACAAGTATACGTGCCAAAGAAAGCATTTAGCCAATGGTTTTTCCTGGCTATGTATCTAATGGAGCCAGATTTTCAGGGTGTGTTCTCTCAAACCTTCTAGTTAAAATCTCTTTTTTCCTTTGGTGGTCAGCCGGTAAGTTAATGGCCCCCTTCAGTTCTTTACAATGTGGCTGGTTTTGTGTGGCTGATTTGCTGCTTTTGTGTTTTCCTGTCTTGTTGCTGTAGGAGTTTTGCTTCAGTACTACCTGTAAGAGTTTTGTGAATTCCATGCTGTCATGGAGCAGTGCTGTGCTTACATGATGAATTGGTTACTAAGGAAAGTATCTTGCAAAAATGTGTGTGTATATACCAATGTAAAAAAAAATTTAGAAACTCTGTCATCAAACATGTATTATTTCTTATTCCTCCCTTTTAAGAACAAAAAGAGAGCAGTATTTGTTACTTGCCTAGTTTTGTTCTTTGTTTTGGAGAAATATTGGTGCTCTCCCACTATGTGTGTAATGTAATGTGTTCGAAGCTGGTATTTGGTGATTGCTGTGGTAAACTGTTTTATAGAGCCTGTTTTAAGAGTCTTTGGGTTATAAGAAGGCAAAACCAGCTTATAAAGACTATTGTCAGGAAGCCTTTAATATTTTCAGAAAACTTTTTCAGAATTTTTCTTTGTGGACTCTCACCTTTGTATTTGGATTTCATCTTTATATGATCAAAACCATTCTCTCTTTCAGGCTATGAACCGTTCCCTTGCAAATGTGATTCTTGGGGGGTATGGCACTGCATCAACAGCTGGTGGGAAACCCATGGAAATTACTGGAACTCACACAGAAATCAATGTGGACAATGCAGTTGAAATGATAAAAGAAGCCAATAGTATTATTATTACTCCAGGTAAGACTCTCTTGACTTATACGGCAAGATGTTCAGAGGATTTAAAAAAAAAATTTAAAAAATTTTTAAATTTAAAAAAAATTAAAAAAAAATACTCCAACCAAACAAAAACAAAACAAACAAAAAAAAATGTAGCCTGAGGTTGCAGCATGACAGCAGCATATCAGATGTTGACTGGTTCCATTTGTTTTTGTTCCCTGGTCATTCCCCTGTACAGAGATGTGTGCCACTTCATTTTTCTTTGGGTATGTGTCTTCAATGTTTGTCCTTTTTATTTGCATTTTAAATTCTTCAGAACAAAGACTATCTTTTGTAAATTAGGCTTACACCAGAACAGCTGTACACAAAATTAACTGAATTTCCAAGCACAACTACAGTACCAGTGGTACAAATTGTAAAATCTGTTAAATCCTGAAAGACAGGATTTTGTTTACACTTCTCATGTAGTTGCTCAATTCTGCATTAGTTTATGAAAAAAAGAAAGGCCAAAAAGCCCCATCAAAATGTAGTTAATATAAATACTGTATTTAAAGAAAAAAAACCTAGCCTGAAAACCAAAACCTTAAATTGTCTAAAATGATTATGTTGGCTGTTCATGTTGTTCAGTAGCACATTCCCTGAAAGGAAAACTCAGGTAGGGGACAGTTCAAGACTTCTCCTTCAACTGAATGGCATGACTATCATGTTAAATTCATTTTAGCACTGGAATGTGAAGAATGCTAAAATACAACTCATTTTTCATTTTGCTTCAACTTTAGTGAGACCATCGGTGAGGTGGGGTTCTAATTTGGGAAGCTACCTTCGTTTCTAATGAAGCTTGCAATCATCTTCAAGGAGTTTGCTTCTTTCTCCTGTGGTCGAGCCTTGAGGACACCATTAATAATATATGCTTTATATTTTTCTCCTGGGTACAGTTGCTCTGATGAATTAGCTCAGAGACTGAAAAGATTATTTGCTGCTAAAAGCCATATCCAGCTACTAGATTTGCATTATGCAGATTGAAATTCTGTTGAGGATAATGGTTGTGAAGTAACCTGATAATTGCCCTTTTATCAATTTTTCAAAATACCTGTCTGAAACATCTTTTTCTGATAGAGAAAGGGACATGTCTTTTTGTGAAGGTGAAATAAGTGCTTATGTAGTTTGACTGGTCAAATCACTGCACTATAAGTCGTCAGGAGATCAAAAAAGAGATTAATTACAGTGGTCAGGCTGGGAATGTATGAGAATCTGATGTGTGGTTTTTTAGTTTCTTTCATTTATTTTTAATTATGAGAGCATCTTTTTGTGTGGAAGGTACACTTATTGTTTGCAACTAGTCTTTCTGCACTAAAACAGGAAAACAGGTTAAATTTTTTGAAATTCTTTCAGGTTATGGTTTGTGTGCAGCAAAAGCTCAGTACCCAATAGCTGATCTGGTGAAGATGTTGAGAGAACAAGGGAAAAATGTCAGGTAAGTGCTTTCCTTGATGAAAAGTATTACAGGTGGTTTGGTTTGATTTTTTCATTCCATTAAAACCTCTAAAAAGTCTTAGTTTTGGTTTAACGTTTTTTTCAGCATTGACAGAGGCACAGAATAGCAAAGTTAAAGATGTCTCTGGAGACTGTCTAGTTCATCCAGCCCCCCTGCTCAGACCAGAATCAACTGGAGAAGTTGTCTAGAATCTTGTCCAGTTGGATTTTGAATATCTTGTCTCCATAGATGGAGACTGACAGCCTCTTTCAGCAGTTTCTTATGACTTATCTTGAGTCATCCTTAGGGTAAAACTGGTCTCTTCTTTGTTGCAATTTGCAGCTGTTGCCTCTTGCCCATTCCCTGGATACCCCTGAGAAGAATTTGGCTCTATCTTTTTTACTGCCCTCCACCTGTATTTATACACAGCGATAAGATTCTATTGATCCTTCTCTTCTGCAGGTGGAAGAATCCCAGTTTTCAGCCTCTCCTCTTACAGCAGATACTCCAAACCAACTTCAGTAACTTAGACCTACACTTATGGGGTTCCTGTAAGACTTTGCTATCGCAGGCAAGACTGCTATTAGAGTTCTTTGAGTATCTCCTGAAAGGATTATGGGAGTGCATAATGACTGAAGACATGTCTTCAGTCTCATGAATTTATTCTGCCGGAGTGCTGCTCCAAAAAGCGGAGATAATTCTTAGGTTTCCAGTATTGGGCTCAAGTCCTTTCCTCCTTCAGTTTTTTCTGTAGACCTTATAGATTCTAAAAGTACTGGAAAGCAAACATTACGTCTTTCTTGCTGATTGTTTGAAATTGTGCTTATTTTCTAATTATGATAACTTAATATTATAAAATCAATCGAAGCTCAGTTTTCATTTCAAACAAGGTATTTTGGCAGATGCTGGTTAGCCAGACTCATTCTCTCATTTCCATATGTTTATTTCAGTTAGATGGTGACTTCCCTTTGGAATCAGTCCTCTAGTAATTAGTGTTTTTTGGTTTTGTTTTTCTTCTTGCACTACTTTTCCAACCTTATTAAAAAGTTGCATGTAAGCTTTTGCAGCATATTACGACATTGTGCTGGATAACAGCAGAGTTCTAGGGTTTAGTAGCAATAACTTCTTAGTGTTTAACCAGGATTTTGCAATTTCGCATATAAAGTTGCTTTATGGATGTATTTGTTTGTGCATACATGAGAATTGAGGGTGTGTGGTGGTGTATTTGCTTCCTGGAGCAGTCTTCACACCTTGTTTCTCCATGTTTAGCAACAGCTCTGTGTGTGTCCGGATCGCATTAAAACATTTGAGCGTGCCATAGTTGTGCAACAAAAAAACCCTTTCAGGGCTAATGCGATGACAGTCTTTTATACTTCTGGCTTTCCTTTCAGTGCTTCTGTGGAGGGTTAGCTCTTTTTTGACCAACCTTGGTGAAATAAAAAAAAAAAAAGTTTTTGCCTTTTATGTTGGCTTTGCAAGGGAGAAAAGTGAATGGGTCCTTGAAATAAATGGCTTATACTTGAAATGAATCAATTTCAGGAAGGGATCACTGCAGTGGTTACCTAGTATTTTAATGAAATAAATCTGTATTTACAGTTTGTGGTAATTCAGGCCTTTCATCACTTTGCTGAGCTCCCATGGTGTTCATTGAGTGCAGCTGTTGTCCTCTGGTTTCAGTAGGCCTGGAGTGCCTCGGGACCCTAATGCACTCACCATCCAGATGTAGTGACACTCTCATACACACGCTGTGGAGGGCTGCCAGCACGGACACAGGATTGCATCAGTCTGTAATGCCCATCGTGTGCCAAGAAAAATTGCGACTGTCATATGGTCTGGTTTTTTGTTTCATGGCTCACCACTGATCCAGAGAAGCTGTTGTTTCAATTTGCTTTGCCTATAGCCATAACATTCTCATTGAAGACTGCAGATTATATAACATGATGCGTAACCTTTGACTAGGATTTAAATTTAGAAATACAGGAGAGATTTTGGAAACTTTAGACTGTTTTAGTTACTCAGTTGCATAGCTAACATCATTGCTCACTTAAGATGGTCTTGCAGCAGATCACATCTTTAATGCATTAGTAAAGTCACAGAGAAAGCTGGATATTACTGAGCCTTGAGTATAGCTTTCCCTTGTCATGGATGGATAAACAACAAAACTTTTTATAGGCTAAATCCCATAGCCCTCAGAATCTATTGGCCTTGGAGAGGAAATGGCTGTTCTACAACTGGTGTTGTATTTCTGCAAAGCTAGAAGTAAGTAAATTGTTGAAAGTTCCTGCCTTACTAAAGTTCATCAGCCAAATGTTATGTTGTTTGCAGAACCCTGGTTGTAAAATTCTGATTTTTTCTATATAATAAAACTATATTCTGTAGTAATTTTGTATATAGAAACATAATTAAAGTCTAAAACTGTATATTCTCATATATGCAAGGGTTGTTGATGCTGTCCATATCCACATCCAATTAACTGTCCTAGTTTTTACCACAGTATGACTTTCCTGAGACATTTTCTATCAATGTGTTTTGTTCTCCTGCATTGTAAGATGTTCTTGAAGAAAAAATGCACTTTGGTATGGAATGACTCTTAAAATACTGCTTCATGTAGACTTTCTAAATAATTAGATAGTTAATAAGTTGATTTCCTGGGAATTCATAGTTGAGAGACATGCACATCGTCTCTAACAGCCTTTCAAAATAGTTGCTAGTAAGCTAGTGTTCTGGTTTGGGGTTTTTTTAACCTTTTTATAGGTAGATATCTTGAAGGACTAGGATTTCTGTCTCTTGATGCTGGAGAATGTAATTACTTTTGAACACATGAAAACAAGAGTTCTTTTTACATTTTTGAAAATATGGTAGTATTGATTTAGTGTTGTACCTAGTGTTGTTTTAAATTTTTTTTTATTGATACCTCAGTGGTTGAACTCTAATCAAATGTGTTTAGTGATTTTTTTCTCCACTCTTTAATTTCTTGAAAGTAATAGAACATGTGCATGAGTAACAGTTACACGTTTATCTGCAAATTAATAAATAAGACTGATTACCTACAACTGTTTATGGTATCAGTTTAAAGCCTATCATCTGTTGTGGTTCTACAAGAAAATCTAAAAGAATTTTAAAGAATGAGCTGTTAAGATGCTCTTAACACACTGTGTAGCTCACATGTGCAAGATGCAAATTGCTGTCACTGATGAGGAGCAGCATAAGAGCAATGTGTGCTGGTGCAGGTTTCTGGGAAGCTGAGTTATGCACAGCACAACAACACAAACTGTGTACCTGTTTGTCAGTTCTTGGTTTGTTGTAATCAACTTTAGTGTGTGGGTTCTGAATTGTTAATGCTGCAGATGAAGGGACAGCTGGAGTCCAGCAGGTCTGTTTAGCACCAGTGCTTTATTGCTGTAGTCAGAACTTGCAAACCATGCAGTGCCTGATGGCATCTGCAAGCATGCAGCTGTAGCTGTGTTGTCCTGGGGGAGTATTGTAGGTGTGCTGTTGGTTCCATATGGGTCAGCTCATCTCTGGATGACCTTACTAGATCAGTACATGATGCTTTGTGGAAGTAGGGTCTTGTTCTTTGCCTGTAGTTGGGTTCTTGGGAAGGCTATTGTACAGAGCTAAGATCCATCTGGATCTTGCCCCTGCTGTCGTAAACCATAGTGGTTGGAAATAGGGAGCCAGTATCAGCCCGAGTTTATGTGTAATTTAGCTGTCTAACTCAATATAAATTTAACTGATTTGACTGCAGCAGAGCCACCAAGCTCGATCCATGCCATAGGGCTGGTTTTGGGGGCATACATTGCCTTCAGCATGACAGTAGGTCTAAGCTAGCTGGGCTGGCTCTGTGTGTTGATGCTTGTAACCTACAGTTAACCGTAGGTGTGATAAACATTGTACTCTGAGTCATGCTACACTGCAACTGTTACATGGCAGGATTCAAGCTGTGGAATACCTGACTGATGCACTTCTCTGTTCATCTAGTTTGTTAGTGTGTTTCTTTCCCTTCCTGTTACTTAGAATAATGGATTGTTGTTGTAATGAAAACAGAGTTCCAGAGAGGTGTCTAAATAAAGTGAATGAGATGTGAGGAGCTTTAAGTGAAGAAAATCCTTTGGGCAAATACAGCATTTAAAGCGTTGAGTAAGCTAAATTAGGCACCAGCCAGATGTTACTTTGCTCTGCCCTGCTTTGGTATAATGACAGGAACCCTATCTTCACATTGATGAAGTGACCTTGAAACACTTCTGCACTGCGTTAAGTGCTGCTCTTGTGAGCCAGCTCTTCAGTATTGATTACAAGAATGTTATTTAGTCAGCTGTAATAAAGATAGACTTTGAGTTGTATGAAAAGTAATTTCTATTCTGAGATTTTTCAGTCATTTTTCATGCTGTAATTGTCTTTTTGATATTACTGACTTCGTACTACTTCACCCACCTTCAGTCTTTTCTATCCCTCCCAACTCCAGATGAAGTGTTTTCTGTGCTGAAAGTGCTAGATATGTATATGTCATGAGTTTTAGATATTTAGTCTAAATTTAAAATAAAATGCTGCACTTTTTGCATTACTTGAAAAAGTTCAAAACGTAAACTTTTGTGCTGTGTTGTCTTTATAAAACAAAGGTATCCAGTAGAGGCTGGGTAAAAGAGTTGAATATCCTTGCCTCAAGCTGTTTACCTATGAAGAGTGAGTAGCAAGGTGATGTACACTTACTTCAGTATTTGACAACTGTTGGTGGTAAATAAGCCCCACATTATGTTGTCAGGGTCAAAAGAAAATATTCTTGTTGAATTCTCTGTTTCAGTGAAATGCCAGAATAATGTTTCAAGTCATATACAACATGATTGTGACTATGTGTTGTGGTTTAAGATTTCTTCTTGATTTATAAACAAACCAACCAACCTAAGGGAGTTCCTACATTACTGATTGCAAAAGAATACCAAAGAAATGTTGCTATTTTTCACTTGAAAGCATTTCTGCCATAAAACATGTTTCCCTTTTAAAATAGTTTCTGTGTTAAATTCTTGAATATGAATGAAGTTGATGTTATGAACATCTGAGACAGCATATGTAGCAAAATGTTCCTGCTTGAAATGCACATAGCTCTGAAGAACTGCTGCTGTTGTGAGTTGGAGGGAAGATTGCTGCTTTTGTTAGACACATTATGAGCTGTCAAGGGTTTTTAGTATCTGTTTTGTGTGGTTACCTGAATTCTGAATGCTACTTTCTATTGGACAGGCTGATTTCACTCCAGAGGTGTGTAAATGTTTCCTTGTAACATAATGAGAGCCTTAGAGAAGCTATAATTTTTAATTATTCTTTTTGATGTTCTTGCACATCCAATTTCAAGTAGTACTGGCAAGCTATGGTCATATTTGGTTAACAGACTCTTACAAGCAGACTTTTGGGAGTCACTTCAATATTTGTCCAAAAAAGCTTTCGTATGAGCAGCTTTCTCAAACATTTTGAATACACAGTATGTGGTTTCAAGCAGAGTCTGTCAGAAGTCTCTAACTACTGATGGTTCATGCCATAACACTTCCTGTATGAAGATAATTTGTCCCTTTCTTTTCTTCTTTCCTTGCCTCTTGCCAGGAATGGCGAAGTCAAAGGTGAAATTCATTCTCTTGGCAGCTTAAATTTTGGCTTTCCAGCCCTTGAAATAAGATTGTATGTGTATATAGTACTTAATAGAAACCTCACGAGTATTTTGTTTTGTGTATTGCCAAAGCAGCTTTGGTCACAAAGGCACTCAAATAATTTTATTAGACACAAAAGAGAATTTTGTTGGAAAATCTATTTTCACTGCCAGAGTAGTGATGAGTTTTCTCAAGGGTATTTCAGAATAAGAGTTCTCCTACTGTACTGTTAGTGATCAAATTTGGTATACTTAAGATCTATCTGCAGTACTACACATGGCTTGTATTACTGAGTGAGTGGTGTGAAACATAAGCTGTTAGTAATTTGTGCTGTATATTTGCTCTCCTCCTGATTCTAGGTATTAGCCTTTGCAACAGGGTCCCAAATGTTTACTAGCTGAATACAATCCATTCCTGTTCTTCTTTAAAAGCATTCCTTTTAAAACTAGCTTTTATGCTACTCTTCAACCTAGAGCTTAAAGTTGTATTATATCTAGTATTATGTGGGTTAATCATATGTCCTTAATTTTGTTGCTGGAGTTCCAATTGTCTCGTTTTTTATTGTATTAATGTTGCCTTGATGATGGAGTGCTCAGTTGCCCATTTAAGGATGTATTTGTACAGTCTTCAATTCACAAGTGATCTGTGTTGATTGGCCTGTGACTTGTGGTCCATCAGTGTTGTGTTATCCATTCCCATCGCAGTGGAGTTGAAAATAGAAGTATATGACAATCCATCTGTCATGGCAAGTTGATTTATTAGTAATTCTCTCATTTCTGAAGAATTCTGAGTTACTTTAATTTAATTCCTGACTTACTTGGATTTCTGTTCAGAAATTTCTCTTCCAAAATCTAAGAATTCAAAAATCCAAGTTTTTTCTTGACTATTTTCCTTCTCTTCCAAAGTATTTGTAGGCTTCTGAATTAAACACTATCTTCAGCCCCATACAATATTAATCTGAGGGACTTCTGCCATGCTTGAGTCAGCCTTCCATCTGGTGAAAGCTTTGGAGATGGAAAGACAGAAAGTGCACGGACAGTAGGCATGGACATGCCTTGCTTGTAAGGGCCAGTAGATGATCAGAAGAGTATCAACAGGACACAGATTTGCTTCTAACCCAGTATGTCTTTGGTGGTTGCAGCTAAACCAGTTTAACATCTCCATTCCGGCTTTTTCAGGTTTTTACTCTTAGGGAACTGCATGCATGCCTGAGCACACCAGGTGCCACCCTGTTGGTCTGTCTGAAGTTATAGTAACTCATGAGCAGTGTATTTTCTCTAAGTTGTTTTTGAGCTATTCTGAAAACATTTAAAAAATGTTTATGCTTAAACTGTTACAGTTTCTTAGCTCTCTACCTTTTCACTCCTCATCCTTTTTTTTTGGTCCCCTTTTCATTTCCTCCAAAGGTCAGATCCTGAGAAGCAAGGGATATGTTAACCTAACTCAGTGAGGCATTGTCTTGTAGTAGAAGTAGAGTTAGAAGTAGATTCCCTATTAATTTTTCTGTTGGATTGAAAGTGTTCATACAAGTGTTTCTTGTACATACTCTAGACACACCTGAGTCAATAAAGTCATTTGCTAAGGGTATCTCTAGGTCTAGGAGTGGTTTTGCTTCCAAAAGATGGCATAGTCTCTTGCCTTTTTCATGGTGATTTTAGTCTGTGGTGTTTTCAGTGATGTAAGGGACCTGAAAAACATATTCATGTGGATGGTAGTTTGGAGTTAAAAGGTTCATTTGTAAAAGTCCAAAAGAATCTGCCACAAGGTTTGAAATATGGTACTGCTTGGAAGGTGAACTGTTAAAGTTTAACAGTTTCATTTTATTAATTGCCATTTGTGCTTATACTTAAGAACTTCTCAGCCTTGTAAGTCACAGGTGACAATTCTAATGTATAAGACATGGTAGTCCAAACTTATTAATGGGGTTTCTTCCCTTTTAGGTTTGGTATTCACCCTGTGGCTGGCCGTATGCCTGGTCAGCTGAACGTACTGCTAGCAGAGGCTGGCGTTCCCTATGATATTGTACTGGAAATGGATGAAATCAATGAAGACTTCCCAGGTTAGCATGTGAGCCATAAGTTTCCAGTAGATTGGATGATTTATTTGATTCTGTTTTTGCACTGCACAGGGATTTGTAACAATAGAAAGTCAAGAAGTCAAGCCATTCAGTTTCTCTAGTAGAGGACTAGAGGTCTTTTTTGTGGAGGGAGATAAGGGGAGCTTTTTTTTTTATTTGCTTGTAGCTGTGAAGTAAATGGCAAATGCTGTATCTTTATTATCTGTTACTGCCCTGTCCTTGCAGAGGAAAATTGTAACTTCTTTAGGTTGGGTATTGTGGATGACGTGACCCTGTCATGTACTGCATTGTACTGGCAACTTCTTGCTTTCTTACGTCTTTATTTAAAAGGCAGGAGGTTGCTGGTAAAAGGTTTTTCAGAAGAATATTCAAAAGAAAAGCCAGGCACAAAAAATTTGAAAGTGATGATACTATGTGTGTATTCAACCAAATTTAAATATCAAAAGGTTTTAAATTTTGTGTGGCAGGGTGGTCTAATGAGTCCCTTGGAACTGGGTTGTGGATGTGTGTAGTTTGTTAGAGGTAGCTGGCAGCGCATTTGAACTCTCACACATAATTTGCCTGAGTTTGTAAAATACTTGTGTGCGTGCTTAACCATTAGGGGTCCTTCTCCCTAGAATGTGCATTAGCCTTAGTGTTTCAATTTCAGATAATTTTTCATCAATGCTATTTTCTGTGTCTTGCTGCAGAAACTGACTTGGTCCTTGTAATTGGTGCAAATGATACAGTTAATTCAGCAGCTCAGGAAGATCCAAACTCTATCATAGCTGGAATGCCGGTTCTTGAGGTCTGGAAGTCCAAACAGGTGAGATTAATGGAGTTGAGTTATCACCTACCTTTAGTAACCTTTTAAAAACATGGTTTGTAGGATAAGCTAACAAGGGTCTTCTACTATTCTGGTTTCCACAAGAAAAGAAGCTTTTCTCCAAGTTGTCCAAAAAAATAAGTCAGTGCTTTGCAAGTGTGGCACACTATTCATCATTTTATAATCATCATCAAGTGCTTTAGTGAGACTAATGATGACTGCAATAGAAAATATCAATTAGAGTGCTTCTACTAGAATGTGATTAGAATAAATGGTGATCTGCTTACATCCACGGCCCTGAAACATCTCTGTACTAATACCTGTTTTGTTAAGTTTGTAGTTGACAACTTTAACACTGAGGTGGAAATACAAGAATGAATAATATGCTTAAATAAAGTAAAAAATAATAATTAAAACCCAACAAACATCTCCCCCCCAAAAAACAAACCCCCCAAACAATGCATGGATGAGTCAAGTAGAGTGCTTAGACTGGCCAAGTTGGACCAACAGTTTAGCTACCTTAACAGTTTTGGTCTGATCTAAAGTACATGTATTTGTGTTTCCTTGGTGTGAAATCTTTGATACCTTGTTCTGGATGCAGTTGTGGCCTCAGTTGTTCTGTGGGTTATCCATTCAAGTACTCAGTCACAGGCATATACATTTATCAGCAGTATGTGTAGCTATATATTGCAATTTGAGAAATAAAGACGGACATAGTTAAGGTAAAGCTTCTCAGTTTCTCTGCTGAAGGTGCCATGGTTAACTAATTTGACACTTAATAGGTAAAACTGGCTGATTTTTTTTTTTTATGTCCTATGTATGAAGTAATGCAGATCAATAGTAAAGAGACTGTTGTACCAAGTATTTATGTTAAAACTTATCTGAATTTTGTTGCTATCAGGGAATTGAACACTTCAAAATTGAAGTCTCAAAACCCTTCAATGTTATGGTCATCAGTGGACATCTTGCTTTGACTTTATTACATGGAATAAAGTAAATGCATGTCTAATGTCCTCCATCTCTTAATCTCAAATATAACATTGTTTTTAACAACAAAATATCTCTGAAATTGTTCTGGATATCAATTTATATGCTATATTAAAATTTGAAATACAGTTTCATGGCAGTGAGCACCCTGTTTTGGTCAGAGGTTTCTCTTCCTTTATTTGTGGAGGTTGGTTTTGTGTTGCCTTTGTTTGAGGTAGGGTGGTGGCTGTGCTTTGCTGTTTCAAACATGAACTCTTTATGTGCAGGTCATTGTAATGAAGAGATCTCTGGGAGTTGGTTATGCAGCGGTGGACAATCCCATCTTCTACAAGCCCAACACTGCCATGTTGTTGGGTGATGCTAAGAAGACCTGTGATGCCCTGCAGGCCAAAGTCAGGGAATCGTACCAAAGCTAAATACTGATTTATATTCAGCTTGTATTTCCGACTACAGTTTTGTCACAGAGGTCTCAGAAAATGAGAGGTGGAAGAATCTCTCACTGTCATAAGGCAGCTGGCTTTTGGAGAAGACTGCATTGACTCCTAGGAGATGTAGTTCATTCAGGGGATATAGACTTTACAAAAAGAGGGGCAGATTAGCCCTTCAAACTAAATCTCCAATGAGACAATGCATAAAAGAATGAAAATGTACTTTTTAAAGTCAGCATTGTGCTGTAACAAGAAGGAACTAATAACTCATAGCCATCTTTAAGTAGTTACTGACTTCCTCCTCCTTACTGTCTGTACTTCTGTCATGGAAATTCGCTAAAAAATACTGTGCCAAAACTGTATTCAGTCTTATCATCAAAGCTGTTTTTTGGCTGGTATGGACAATGCAACTGTTGATTTCATCAAAACTTAAAAATAAATTTCAAACAGATGCAAGCAGAAGCAAATCCTTGCATGTCCCTTCGAACTCAGGACATTCTCTGAAATAGATGCTTACATGATTTGAGATCTAAGCATAATGTTCTTTTTCTTTTGGGGATTGTATGGATGCTGTGAATCAGGAACATTTTAGGAAAGTTACTTTTCTTTAAAATACGGTTCCACTTTTATGGTGCACACTTATGTTAAATGAAACACAGGATATCAGGCACTTGCCAAGTAATCTTCAAGTCTGACAAGGAAATGTACATTTACTTGCACTGCTTACCTATTTTAAGCAGCTGCTAAATTCTCCATCTTTTCCAGTCACCTTTTTAAGTGTCTGAGAAAAAATATGGTCCAGTTCTCCACAGGCAGAACATCTGATCTGTTCACAGAATTTGGACCACAGTATTTCAGTTTGTTCACTTAGCTTTTAATTTTACTTACTGCTTTAGTAATAGTGATGCTTAGTGGTGCTTTCTTAATTAATGTTCTTGTGATGCTGAAAAAAATACATTTGAACTCTCTCTCTCTGTTCTGCTCTTGTGAGATCCCACTTGGATTTCTGTCTTCAGCTCTGGGGCCCCCAACACAAGAAAGATGTTGACCTATTGGAACAAGTCCAGAGGAGGCCACTAAGCTGATCACAGGCCCTCAGCACCTCTGCTTTGAACACAGACTGGGAGAGCTGGGACTGCTCAGCTGGGAGAAGAGAAGGTGTTGGTGACACCTTGTAGCACCTTCCAGTACCTAAAAGGGGCCCACAAGAGGGTGGGAGAAGGGCTTTTCACATGGGCATATAGTGACAGGACAAAGGGCAGTGCCTTCAAACTAACAGAGAACAGGTTTAGACTCAATGTTAAGAAATTCTTTCCTGTGAGGGTGGTGAGGCCCTGGAACAGGTTCCCAGGGGAGCTGTGGATTCCCCATCCCTGGAATTGCTCATGACCAGGCTGTATGGGGCTCTGAGCAACCTTGTCAAGTGGATTCCAAGGTTCCCTGCCCATGGAGTTCCAATTAGACCTGTGTGGTCTTTAAGATCCCTTTCCTCTTAAGGTCCCATTCTATGCTTCTATATTTAAGATGCTGGAATTCATTAGAATTTTTTAAAGTAAATAAGCTATTGTTTGGACAGCACAGAAACTAAACTTAAAATACTAAACTTAAAATTCTGTGTTTGATTGTTTGACTTTTCACTAATCTAATTAAAAGCACAGTTTAATTCCCATAAGTCCAGCAAAGTTAAATTATGACATAGATTGCTCTTTCGTTTTTATTCTATTAATTATACTTGACTGAAATTCAAATATTTGCCTAACAACATGGATTTGTCATATTTCCGTAATGATATAGCAACTATCCATGGTGACAAAGGCAAAATAGAAATCACTGTCCTCGTGTTAGAGAAGACAAACTGTTACAAAGAAATTCTTGAAATTAATCTATCTTGGTTGAGAGAACAAACATTTTTTTATTACACCATGCATAGAGACCTCATATAAAACACAGCATTTCTTCTTGGCTACCTCTGTTTTTATGTGAAGATCACTTAAAACACAGATTTTGAACAGGCAATACATTAAAAATGTAACAATATACATCAGATCTTATCATTTTTGCAGATCTCTTTTCTATTATTTGACATAAAAATTATCATAAAAGCACTAATATGTTGTATGCTGCAGGAAAAGGATTGTAATTGAATTTTAATTTAAAATACTGTGACGGCTGTATTTGAATGTAGCATGTATGGCCTCTCAATTTCATTGTATTCAACTTCAGGTCTATAAAAATAGGGAAATGGGAAAAGAGGGAAGACAAAGAATTAATTCTCCATCTCTCTCCCTCCCAACTAAGCAAAAGAAAAAAAGGGGATTTTAAGGGGTCTAACCAGCTAAAGCATTAATTTTTGTCTTGTCACACTTGAAGTATCCAGCTGCAGTATGCATCATGTCTCTGCTCATAGATAGCTAATAAAAGATCTAGCTTTTCTTTAAAAAACAGCAAATGGGGGAGGGGGAACACTTTTTTGTTTGTACTTGGAGAAAAACCCCATTCTGTTACTTTGGATCAGTAGTACCACGGTTCTCTTTAACGTGTGCTTTACCGTGGAACACTAGATAATTGTTGAAGTGCTAATAAAAAGTCAGTTATTTTTATCTGTTGATCACTGTCTTTGTTTTCTCCTGTTGTTTTTCCTGAGTAGTTAACTAGTCCAAGGTTACTTTTGAAAATTAAGGGAATCAAGCTGCCACCAAAGGATGTTGAGATTGAAGGCTGTAGTGAATGGAAATCATAATAAAATATTCTTTCTCTTTTTTCTTTTTTAATTGCATTCGTTCTTTACATTTTTTCTTTCTAGGTATGACTGTCACCTGACCGTCCCAACTTAATTTAGCTTTTCTAGTAAATGAAAAGGGTTAGACAACTGTGAGTGATTGAACAAGATATGTGTTGCTTTTTTGAGATTAAAGAAGATAAAAGCTATAATAACTGGCTGGTCTGAGTAGTTAATTTTCCAGTGGCTGCGGTGTGAGATGAATACTATCCCTTTGAGCCAGGTACCATATAGATTTGCTTCTGTAGTTTTTTAGTTGTACAAGACTGTTGAGTTGATTGGTGCGATAGTTTTCAGTTTCTACCTTCAAAGTGGGTGATAAATCACTAATTTTAGCCATCTGACTGTTCAGTAATATCACAAGTCTGACATGCAGCTTTCATATTTTCCTCAAGCTTTGGTGAAGCCCAGACCTGAGGTCTCTTCCAGAGGCTGCAGCCTGGTGTTGGCTCATGAAGCAACCTGTCTTCCCTCTTGATGGAAAAAGGGAAGAATATACACAGAGCCTGTGGGTTTGTAGTGTGACAGAGGGGAAGGATCTAGCCTATGTCCTGTGGATCTGACTGCTGCTTTGAAGGTTTTCCTCTCTCTACCCTGTCTCCAGCTTCTTATTATCACCCAAGAGGTGTTTGCTCTAGCCTGACTCAAGCAGGCTGTGAAAATCTGATCAGGTCATGGCAAAACAGTGCAGCAAGAACGAGAGAGTATGCAGGACACTCGTCTCTGTTCAGCTGTGGAGCTTTTGCAGTTTGCGGTGTGTGTCCATGACTCACTAAGAACTTTAATCTTTGCTGGTTTTTTGTTTGTTTGTTTGTTTGTTTTTAAAATTTATTTCTTTTAAATGCAGACTGTTACATTACTAAAGCTACAGAGAAATTTAGTTTGGAAAGATCTGCTGATTTGGGCCAGTTCCCTGCTGAAAACAGATCCAATTTGATTAGATTGGTACAGGCTTTCATTTGAACTTCTTGGTGGAGATGTCAGCCTCCCTGTTTTTACAGTGTTCAATTCTTCCAATTGAGAACAAATTATTCCTTTTTAAATTATAATTAGAATTTCCTTTACTGGAATTGCCTGCAACCTCAGGAGACCAGTTTGCCAAGTTGTCCTAGTCTCCTGCAGCACTTCATACCCTTTAGAAGGCTGATGTGCTCCCCCATCTCTGGAATGCATTAATTGTGCAAGAATCCAGTCCCCTCTGCAATACCCACCTGGTGTTCTTATCTTAGACAAACCACATTGAACATCAGAGGCGGCTGAAAGGGAGAGGATGCGTGGGGGGAAGATGGGCTGAAAACAGAACTGAAGCCCAACTATCTTTCATCATTTTTCCACTCTTCTTGAGCCAGAGACTTGTTTAGATCAGAAATTAAATTTATAAAATATGGTATTTCTAAGAAACACACTTCTTACTTTCTGTACTGAGAAGTACAAAATTTTTTGTGCTGTTAAATTGGCTTTGAAATTTTTTGTAAGTAGGGGAATTTTACTGTTTACAAGATGACAAGATTTCTGTTATGTGATCTATCAACCTGTCTCTCAGATTCTTGCCTTAGTCTATGATATGGTTTCTGAAATTCCAATCTAATGAGTCATGTGTATCCCACTATATTGGTTTCATGCAACAAGCATGTAATTCTGGTCCATTCAAACAGAGAACTTGGGGACTGAACCTGCCTCTGTATTTAAGTTTGAATAAAAACCCCAACATTTGGAGTTTTATCCACTTGCTATGTTTTGGGTTCTGTTGCAGAGCGCTGTTGGAGCACACAAACCTGGATATTTTTGAAACTAAGCTAGAAGATATATTAGCACCATGAAGGAACATTTAGTCTATAGGACTTAGATTAGAGGTCATCCATAGTAAACATCCTCAAACAAACAGGAATGGATTTCATATCCTCAGCACAGAGGGCCTTGTTTGCTAGATTTGTTTCTAGAGTTCCAAAACAACTGCTGAGGTAGTCTTCCAGATCTGCAGTGCATGAGAAACAATGAGGGGATATATTTCTTCCATTCTAAGGCTCAGTTATTTGTAGTAAGTAAACGGAACATTAAAATTCAAAGAAACACACCAAATCAAGAGTGTTTTGCACCACCAGCACATGTGGGCTTTTCTGTAAGCTTTCAAATTCTGCAGGAAAACTTTACAGAAGGGGATTTGAGTAGTAGGAGATCTGAGTCCTCTGTTCTGTACCTAAGAAATGCAGTTCAAATACTCATTTCATAAGACTTGCAATGAGTATTGTTCCATCAATATGATTAGTGTGGGGTGGTTTATGAATAAACAAATTACAAATGGTAATGGCTTGCATAATCTGACTGCTCTGCAGCTGCCCAGAGCCTAAAACTGCTGTTTTAGGCTGTTGTGATTCATGACTCTTCCTGAGACAAAGATACATAACTAGATGTTTCCATAAATGGACTTAATAATTATTATTTCAAGCTCCAAGTTCTCAAAAAGGTGATGTTTTGGAGCAGCAGAAGCAGTGCTAAGATACTAATTTAAGGTGTTACTTGAGAAATTAAGGGACTAATTTATAGCCCTTATTCCAGGTTGATCATCCTAATGACTTCTATAGAACGAGTGTTTTCTCCAGTTGCAAAGATAGTGAGGAATGTTAGCTAATGGGAAGACAGTGATCAGGAAAAAGTGTTAGAGGAAACAAGTATTCTGCTTTCTTTGTTTCACTTTTGCCTGGAGACACATTTTCCTTGAGAATGAGTGGGATCATATTCTTCAACTGAACATATGCAGAGGTAGTTTTGTGTTCTCCCTTTAGTGGCAGTTCATCAGTTTTGTTTTACCTTATACACTCCAGGGCTGGATGTAGGCCTCTACGTCACTTTGAAACCTGGCACTTCAGAGTCCAATTTTCTGCATAGCATATATAAATTACATGTTAATACCCATTTTTACTCACTTATTAGAGAAATGGCTGTGCAAATTCTACATTACTAATTTTTAAATTTACGCCTCTTGACACTTTTTTGATCTCTGTAGACTGTACTACTGCAAAGCAGTTTTAATTGGAAAAGGATATGGAAAATAGCTATTAAACCTTATTTACCAACTACAACTGGTTTTAGAATATTATGTAAACAAGGTACAAAATATGCCTGTTACTCGTTTTGATAATAGGGTCAAAATGGGCCAGAAAAGGCAGGAAAGGAATTGTTTGTCAAAGAATTAAAGGAGTCTTGCTGTAAAGATCAGACCCCACATGTAAGTATGGCTTTAAATTAAGGTTATACGTGATGCAGGACTGTTAGATGTGTTAAGGATGACATTTACTAAGTGTGATGTTTTGCAATTAGACATGATACTGTGAAAAAGGCCCTGTCTGTCTCCTGACCATTTTTTCCTGTCCCTTGTTGACAAAACCTCATAAAACTGGTTATTATCCAACCATTTCCCTATGAAATAAAGCAACAAAGGAACTGGAGGAAGGAAGGACTGAAGGAGCTTCACACTCAGTAAGAAGTGTCTTCTGAAAGAAGATTGAGGTTGAACTCCAGCACAGCATGAAATTAAGTTATTCTATTACATGGTCAGTCTAACCCATAATTTAAAAAAAATCCCTAACAGAATGGAAACTAACAGCTAATGAACATAAAAAGCTCAAGCAGATGTTAAAGCTGTCTTATGCAGTAATAACTAGCAGTTGCCTATTCCCCCTATTAAAATATTACAGATGTGGGTAAGAAAAGCCGTTTAATTTTCTGATTTTACATTCTCAGAAGCTCATTTTTGTTGTGGATCATGGAACAATGAACTTCAGTTCTCAAAAGTTTTATGGTGGATTTGTTGATGTACAGACACAACACAGGAAGTCTCTAATCAACATCAACAGTCCTTATTTTTCTCTGGCATTTTGTCCCTCAAAATAATAATTGAATAATTGAATAATTGAATAGTTGAATGTTGGTTTAGTGAACCATATAATTTGATGTGAATGAATTATATCTGCGTTTTGAAACCTGAAAAAAGGTAAAATATGCTAAAAAATGCAGTGTGCTATGTATTGCTATAATTTTCATGTCATATTGCTGATGCAACACTGACTTATTTTTTTAAATTTTCAGAGATATTGTAAGCCACACTTTATACCTGGTTAATTTGATTGCTGAAAAGTGTTAAGCTGATCCATGGAGCTGCTGAACTTTGGCTGTAGATCTCGGAGCTACTTTTTTTTTTCTGCAGGATGATATAGCAAGTAGCATCTGTTGCCTTTTTACCTACTCATTCAATTTTGTGTTTAGTGAGAAAATATAATGACATTTGGTACTTAAATGCTAACTCCTGAGGCATCTAGTTTCTGTTTTCCACCTCGGAAACTAGTCATCTTTGCAAGTTTTTTATGGAGTTGATCTTACAGCAAACCCTACAGTAGCTGCACCTTACTGGCCTGTATCTCCAACTCTGCTTTAGAAAAGGGAGGGAGCTTCCCATTTCTTCTGGACCAGCTGTTGTGGTTGTTCCTAAAATGTTACTTGCCTGGTGCTCATTTGTCTTCACAGTGAGGGCGGTGAGGCACTGTCACAGGTAGCCCCTTACGTTCATTACAGATCTGAATAGAATAAATATGGCTTGGAGGGGAGATGATATGAGTGAGAAGCTTCAGTTTTAATGTGGAAACTTGCCCTAGTGTATTGTTACTTTGGGACTACACAGTCTTCATGTTAGACAATACTTTGCAATTCTCCAGGTTTGTTAAAATTAATTTTATTAAAAGTTTAAGTAAAACAATATTGGCATGAGGTTGAGGTGACTGAAGACCAAAATGCAGTTTGAAAACCTTAGTGTAATAAACGATGTAACACTGCACATAAAAAGCCTTGCTTTGGTTATTCTGCAGATGTGTTGGATTGATCTCCCTAATGGATTGCAGTGCATCTGAATAAGAAGGAGACATCTGAAATTTTATGTCCTTTGCTGATGACATGAGAAATGAGAAGATTTTCAAGAGGGGGTGACTTTGACTGTTGTAACAGTCAATTCTCTTTCACTCTATTCAGGGACCAGTTCTGTCCCCAGTTCTGTTCTGTGGCTTTGGGCTGAACAGTTAAATCTCAGTGTTTGGAGGGGTGTGATATCCTTCCATCTCAGAAAATGTACAATGGCTTACAAACAGCAACCATTTTTTAAATAAAGTAAGTAGTAGCCTTAGCAACACATTGTTTCTGTGCATGCATTTTTCTCAAAATAATTGTTTTCAAAATTGTCAGCTCTTAAAAGGAGAAAGAAGAAAGCTGGATCTTTTGCCAGCCAGAACGTGGAACACATATAATCTACAGACTAGTCCCATGCTGCTCTTGTGTTTGTAAGGTGGTATTCTATCCTTGGATCTTAATAAATCTATAGCACAGGCTTCCATGGATAAGGTAACTTCTTACTCCAAATAGTTGTAAAAGCTTTTTAGACTACTTGTCTCTTTAATTTAGGAGTAGAGTTCTAGTATATGAAAGACATGTATTTGAGAGGATGTTTTGTTAGAATTGTTCCTGCAGACAATGCTTTTTCATTCCTCAAAAAAATCCCATGCCAGTGAGGTGCAAAAGTTAGTATTTGAGCCTTGGTTTTCAACCAATATACTTTTTATTCTATCTTCAAAATATACGGATTTAACTCTTGTCCAGACTTACCTAATATTACAAAGTTAGCACAGGGAAGTAGCTCAGGTTTTGATCAGGTTGACAATAGGTTTACCATACCTGAAGACTTATGTTCTTTGCAGGAAATACCGAAGAATTCTGCCAGAGTTTAAATTCATTAATATTTTTCTATTCCCAAGCAGAGTTAGTATCAACTCGCTTTTGTCTACCTAGCTCCAAAGGTTGTTTCCCTCATGGCTTTTACTTTTAAGACTAGTTGTAGTTGCCTTGGGAATGACTCTGATGATCTTGCAGTATAAATTTTAATGTATTCATTTTGTGGGTGAAAATTAGTTTTGGTAATTTTTTTAATTGTCTGTGTTTTGTATTGGAGGAGGTGGCCATAGCTTGCAGGAATAAAAACATGGGAAAGAATTACCATGCTTTGCAAGCAATTAATTGTGTTGCATACAAATATAATAGGGAAGTAACAGAGACAAATAGGAGTTGGATATCTAAAGCATCTTTTTTTCCCCAAAAATTTTTGATGTTTTTATAAGAAAGTTTCCACAAAATAAAGAAGATACTTTATCCAGCCTAAATTGGATGCTGTATCCAAAAATTTCTGTGCTCCTTATAGGAATTACTTGTGATTTATTACAGTATTCACAAGATTTCAAAAAAAATAGAGAAAGGCATTTAAGAAATGTAAATGTTGAGATGTTTGTATATGACATTCATGTTTTCTGATTAATGAGTAGACAAACCATTATCCCCTTACTGGATTGTATTTGCTGTGTAGAAAATATTTTCAGCATCCCAAAACAAGGGATGGGGGAAAAGAAAGGCCCTTTTAACAGACCTTTCTGCCCCAGGGCAGGTTTGATGCTCTGAGCAGGGGAGTCCCAGTTTGCATCATGTCTGCCCTGTGATGGTAGCACTAGTTTACAACAGGAGTTATGATCTTTGTCACCTCAACCACTACTTAAGTGTTCAGGGTGTGGAACATGAGTTCTCACAAAAGGCTAATATTTTGCCATCATTTATTAAAATCCCTTAGAAATAAATAGTGTTGAGGCCTAAACAGTGGGGGGTAGAGCGCTCTGCATGTGTTGCAGTATGTTGTCAAAACCTATGTTTCAACAGATCTGTATCTCCACAAACATATTTTGCTCAAGTATCCAATACTTTTATATATGTTGCTGCCTGGTTGTATACTTAGAGAGTTTTTTTTGAAAGCTTGTTCCATCACCTCAGTTAGGTCTCTTTGGCTTAGCTTGTATTTGCATTACCACTGAGAATTAACCTTGTGCAGAATGTATAATGGAGCAGCTATGGCATTGTCTTCTGAAAAAGACTTTTCCCTCTTGGTGGGTTGGTTGTTGCTATTGTTTGGTGGTCTGCTGTTGTCATAACAGACTAAAAATGAAAGGGAGAGTTGACATCTTTTATTAGGCAACTGCTGTAGTTGGGAAAAGAATAGACACATTTTTCCAGCCCTCATTTTCTTCCTCTAGTCAGAAATGGCCTTGTACTTAGCTTTGAAGTGTGCTTAGCTTGAAATATTCTGGTCTTTTTCCAAGCTATATTGTTAGGTCTTACATTATTTCTTCTTACAAAACTTGCTTTCCACGGCATGTCAGGCAAACATTTATAAAATTTCTTATTGCTGTGGGATCTAAAATTATTGAACATTAATATGGTACTAAATATATCTAGTGTGGTTTTTTCTGGTATTTATTCTTAAACGAATGCCTGTTTTCCTTTTTGTCTAGCAGAAATATTTCTTGAATCTTATTGTCAATCCTAATGTCTTGAAAATTCTTAAATAAAAATTTAAAATGGAATGCACATGTTTCTATTGACACAGCAAAAACCAATCATGTTCCTGTAAGTAACCAAGAGCAAATGAAAGAGTATGTGCATGCATGGTAAATAGGTATAGATGAGATTTCAAGATAGGAAAAAAGGGCAAATTTTTAAAAATACTGTATGGTGTTTTTTGACCTTTGATGTCTTTCACACTAGAGAGATTTGAACATTTTATTAACTGTGTCTTTAAAGTTAACTGAAACACTTCAGCCTCTTACAGAATTACATACCTTATAGTTTGTCATTACTTAACTGGATCATTGTGTCCAACCATAAACCTTACATTCATCCATGTCCCTAAGTGACATGTAATAGTTTTCATGGCACAAATGGTCAATGGCTGCCTTTTGATGGGACCTGGCCTGCTTTTCTGTGCTGTGTCCTTTTTCACTGAGTTCTGGGGGTGAGAACAACAGCAAGGTCTAAGTCCCTGATGCTGCGACTGGGCCTTGTGCTTGTGACTGTCACAGGAATCACTCCAGAGTGTCCAGGTGGAAGATCTGCCTATCCCCATCTTCTCTGGTGTATACATTCTGCCCATGTGATACTATTGTGAGTAGTGTTCAGGAAAACAGATTAATAAGATGATTTCCTAGGTCTTTATGTAACTATCTCTTCTGAGAAAGTTAGTATGGAAATGATGACTTTTGAGCTCATAAAGATGAGGTTGAGTGTATTCATATACTTATATGAAAATATGGTGTATTTTCGTATACATATGAAAATACACCATAACAGAAAAATGCCTGATGCAGCTTCTGTGTTCCATTTCCTAGTCCTAGAATAGTCTTCTTGGGATTTTTTAGATACAATCTCTAATCTGCCTTCTGAATTCAGCTGTTCAGCTGTGTTTTCTGAGAGTATTCTATGCAGCAATTTGAGAATTGATGAATATCACAGACAGGTAGCAAATTTCATCAGACTGCCTTTGGGAAATCAATTTTCATTCTGCCTTTTTGAGGATTAAAACAAGCTGCAAAATAATTAGCCTTGCAATCAAATTGCACTGCAAACCTGAACATCAAAATCCTCATTTAAATATGATCTGGGCTAGCTCTGTGCCTCCCTAATCCTTGTGTCAGTCTCCCAGGTGATTTTTCTAGCGAGGGCCTTGAAGGAGTTCTTTTCAGTCAGAAAAACTGGTTTGGGCACTTGCAGTAAAGAGGGAGCAGAATGAGGGAAGAAAAAAGACATGGATGCTGGAGCACCTGGCTTGAGAGCTGAATGGTAATTGACTGTACCGGCCACTGGATGTCACTTGTTCCACATAAATACATCTAAGAAGCTAATTGTCTGGCTGCAGAGACAAAAGTTTGTGTCTCTGTTGGGAGCATGCAAATGGTGTCTAAGTGAGCTCGGGCAGCAGAATTTTTGTTTCCGTGCCTTATGATTTTTCATCTGAAAATCAAGACAGCTTAATTTGAAGTGATGTCTTGTTACTTTGGAGCACAAGATGCTTGTGGCTGACTTTTGCCTATGCTACCCTTCTTAAGTTTGGATGCTGGCTTTTCCTGGAATGTTGAACCATGAGGCAGCCATCAGGAGGGTCCTGTTTCTGCTGCTACAGTGCTGGTCTCCATCCCCTTTGTAGCATTAACAGTGACTTGCACCACGAGTTGAGTCAACAGAAATGTGATTTTCACAACAGTGCTTTTGATTTCTGTGTGTAGGTTTGCCTTAATGATGGAAATGTGAGTGTAGAGAAAGATACAGCAAAGTCAGAAAAGAAAAAAGCAGAAAAAAACCCCAAACAAACAAACAAACAAAAACAAACCCAAAGAGAGAAAATATAGAAAGGAACAAAGCCCAAGAGGAAATATTCTGTTCTTGAGGTAGTGATGATTCACTGCAGAAAAGCTAGCTAAGGCAATGCACATCTTGGAAAAAAATGTGTGGGGAATGTCAACACCAGTCAAATATTTACCATCCTTCTGTGTATTGGCTTATGTAGTTACACTTGTTCTGGTCATGTGCTGTGCAAACAGAATTATGCCTGGATGTGCAGCCTGTCTGTCACCTCCTGAGAGGAGGCTGTAGCCAGGTAGGGTCAGTCTCTTCTCCCAGTTAACCAGTGACAGGACAAGAGGACACAGCCTTAAGCTGTGCCAGGGAAGGCCCAGGTTGGACATCATGAAGAATTTCATCACAGAAGGGTTGATCAGACATTGGGATGGGCTGCCCAGGGATGTGGTGGAGCCACTGTCCCTGGAAGTGTTTAAGGAAAGACTGGACTGCCACTCAGTACTATGGTTTAGTTGACAAGGTGGTGTTGGGTCATAGGTTGGGCTAAATGACCTCAACGGTCTTTTCCAGCCTGACTCTGTGGTTCTGTGTGATTCTGTAATAGCATCATCTATCTCATAGCAATCAAAAAACTGGTATAAAAGGAGGAAGGGCCTTATCCTAACTGATCCTCAGATAACTGTGTCAAGTGTTTCACTTAGGTGTCAATGCACATGCAGGTAACCCTCAGCCAGAGCACATTGTCCCATCACTTCTTTTCCTGGCTAAATTTTCATCATTCTAGTAAATATGTAAACTATGTAAAAGTTTGTATAAGTTTGTATAACTATGTGAAAAAAAAAAATCCAACTATATTCATGAAATGCAATATGAAGACTTGTGAAACAATCTAAAAGATACAGAATGCATAGTATTAATTATATGTATATATAATAACCATAGTTAGTGAGTTTATGTCCAGACAGGCTTTCTGTAGTATCAGAATGTTATTTTCTACTGAAATGCTTCCTGTCTAGTTGTCAGCTCTTGAAATTTTCTTGTATTTCAGAGGTAGAATGATACTTTGTCCTTAGTCAGGTGAGGTCTACCTCTTCAAATGAATTTAGGCTGAGCATGTTCTTCTTGTGTGAACTGAGTTGTTCTGAAGTGTTACTGCATTCTTGGAAATAAAAAACAAACACCCAAACAAAATTGTTCCCAGTCATCTGGGAAAAAATATTTTAAAAGTCATCCAGTGAAAAATCAATTCTGATTTTTATTTCTAACCAAAACTTGTTCAAAATGAAAATACGTGTTGTTTCATCTTTCAGAATTCTGTGCATTTGACTTGAAGAATGGGAGTTCAAGTGTGGATCCAATCTAAAAACAAATAATTACTTTTAACAATTTCTTGCTACTTGTTATTCCCTTGAAATTTATGCATAAGTTCTCTTACGTATTGTGCAGTGCATAAACACTGAATTGATAGTGTCTTTGCAGGATACATGAATAAATTTTTAATACAATTGTATTTGTATATTTTTATTGTGTTTTCCCCTGTTTATAGTAAATTGCAGTCCTGAAGTTTTATTTACTGCTTTGGACAACTTTTAGGTTTTTTTACAGCAATCTTATCAAACGTCGCAGGTGTTTAAAACTGAAATAGTGATTATTTCCCTTCTATTTGTATTTTCTGCATCTGATGTCATCAGCCATTAAAACTCAAGTAAGGCCATTAAAACTCAAGACTCATTGGAGAGTCTCGTGTAGCTGCTGCTTACCAGCTCTATTGTTGTTAGAGAATGATTTGTTAGAGAATGGTCTCTTTCCAAGGGTCTTTCAGTGATCACATCTTTTATAAAAGAGTTTTGTCTCCTCAGTTCTGTTGTGTCTTAATACTCTACTGTGAAGTCTGCAGTCCCAGTTTTTCATGACTCTGTATAGTATAAATTTCCCAACAGCAAAGGTTGTCTCTGTCTGGTTATTATAACACCATATTACATACCAATGGAAACAACAGAGCTTGTTTACTCTTAATTACATATAATTCAAGCAGTGTATAATACAAACTTTTGCTAATTTTGTTTCAACAGTTAAACATATTGGTCAAATTTGGTAAATGATGCCCTAAAGGACTCTGCTACAGATTACAAGAGCTGTAGGAGCTTGTAAGTTGCTTTCTGGCACTGAACTTTAATTAAAAATATGAGGGGACCTTTTGTAATCACACACACTTATGAGGACCAGAAAAAAAAAGTGAAAGATTAAAAAATTCACCTTTAGCTTATAGTTGTACACTTTAACATATTTTTTTCTTCTAGCAGCTATACCATGATATTTCAAATGTTCCCAATGTAATTCAGAGAGGGAAGGAGAGAGCTAGCTATTTACAAAACAGCTGTTCATGGAGAAAGGCTTTCATGTGCTAGGTCTCCCTCCCTGCTTTCAGGAGGAGCTGTATTCACAGTTTGTTACTTCCTGTGATGGCTCCACTGGTATTCAGTTTGTGTCTCATTTCACATTTGGGGAGGGTAGGGGACTGCAGGTAGTTAGTGACATGTATTATAGCTTCACGTCCTCTTTCCCCACCTGCCTTTTGTCCTCTGAGCAGTGTGGATTTCACCACAAGCAAGCTATTCCAAGTAGTTTTATTTTGGCTGGGGCTTTTCTGTGCAGCTTTCTACTTTCACGATAAGGAATTTCAGGAACAAGAACAAAAAGGTGTCAGGGTTAGGGTGTTGTGAAGTTTCCACTTCTCCCTTACTTTCCTGGGTAACTGAGGGACACCTGGCTGGTTTTTTATTAATTTACTTCCAGCAGTCTTAGAGGTCTTTTTGTTTTGGGGAGTTAACCAGTTTTAAATTACAGATGAGTAGACATAAGCAACTTGCTTGTCTTCATTTGTATCAGCTGCTTCCAAAGGAGCTCTTCCACAAGTTCACAGAGTATCTCGTACATCTGATCCATAGTATTGAAAACATAATTTAAGGAAACATTTCCTAGCTTTAAATTCCCATGATGTGAATTTAGAAACAGAAAGGCATGCATATAATGGTACAAAAAATACAGCAGATCCTTAGGGTAGTAGTATTTTAGTCATACAAGAGCCCAGGGCAGTAAATTTTACTACAGTCATGTTACAGACACTGTAAGTGATGAAATGAAACAGTACCTACTTGAGTTCCTCTTCATGCAAACATTTCAAACAAGCTGAGGCAAAATGAGTAATGCATGCATTAGTGTTCTGCAGGGTGATATACTCATTAATTTTTTTTACAGTATGTGGTGAATCTCCATGTGAATCATGAGAAAATACCAGGTACTTCCAACCTGCTGAGTGTCAAAAAATGGTAAGAAAACTTTTTTACGTTTTGTTTTGTTCAATCTTTTTAAACCGTACTTTAAGCTCCTAATAGGCTATTAATTAAAACAGGCTTTTTTTCCCTTTTGCAATTCTTTTTTCTTGTACAGCAAGTAATGAAGCAGTTTTGCCACTGGCAACTCAGCAGAGAAGTACAGAGAAGAAAGGTTCAGGCAAAATAGTGTAACTGAAAGTAATTTTTCCAAAGAAAACAGGCAAGGAGATGAGACTATCTTGTTGAGTTCTGGCTAGTATCAAAATGACTCATGTTGTAATAATGGCTACATTTATGTTCTGTGCTAACACCCAGGAAAGCTTTGAGTTCCATGTCCTGATAGACTGACCATTAAATTGGGAAAAGAAGTCTTTGCATGGAGTGTGAACATCCTCTGTCAGAGGATCTAGGCTGGTGAGGTGACCATAGCTTGGAGGAAAAAGGTATCTTCTTGACTCAGCTGAGCAGAACTCACTTCTCCCACCCTTCTCCCTCTGGTGACGCAAATTTTAGCATCAGCTCTATTCTGCTTGTGTGAACAATCCCTTTGCAGCAGAAACCCTTTTTGACTGTGGGCTCAGGAGGGCAGGCCCAGCCGAGAGCTCCAGCCTTGTGTTAACACAGCCGATGCACCTCGGCATTCACACAGTCTGTGTGGGTGACCAGCAGATAACGCTGGATTTCATGCTGCACCTCTGTGGGCACAGACCTCTCGGGGCTTGAGCCCATGAGGAATCTCCATCTATAGAGCTGCAAGGGTTTGGAGAGGTTTCATTCCCCCCGGGTCAGGCAGTGGGGAAGGATCCGCTTGCACACAGTTTGTGAAAGGCAGGCATTCCTTCCAGTGAAACTGTGCAAGTGAAACTGTGCAAATAGACACTCGAATGCATGTCATTAGGCAAAGTCACATGTAGTGCTTTCTCTAATTAAAAAATGTTTATGTGAATAATCTCTTAGGAAAATGGGGGAAAACAATCATTTTTCCCACATTTTGAACTCTAGAATGTGACCCCAATAGGAGAATTACTTTTGCCAGCAGATTTTTTTTCATGAGCAATACTCTTTGGTCTGACATTTGAAACTTGTGCCAAAACCACTGGGGTCAAAAGGTAGAATTAAAAAATTGCAAAACTCCTTTTTGTTTTTTTTTTTTTTTAAGGAACAGGTATGTCTCTCTATACAGAAATTAAAGAGATGGAGTGTTTTTTGCCTTTCGAAAAGTTACTTATTCACTAGAAGTTTTGCAGAAGAAAAAGTTATTTACACACTGGGCAAATATGTTCTGTTTATCTGCCAAAACAATTCTTGCACCATAGTAATTCCTTCTGAAGAAACAAATGTCCCCTTTCACATTACAGCTATGCACAGTTTACATGAATTTTTCCAGGACTCCACTTTAGAAAACTGCAGCAACACTTACATGTTTTTCTTTTCCTTCATGTGTAAGCTGTGACCTTTTTATCATGGGCCCATGCTTATACAAGCCAAAGCACTGGTAGGTGATAACCTGTAGGTGTTACGAAAAGTACTTTGCTAAACAGGAGCACTGCAAATTTTGTCAGAGCAAATAGTTTTACCACATCCGTGGGCAGACCAGAACAGGACTTAGGAGCTCAGACTCAGCATGTGTGGGACTACAAGATCCATAAAAGACACCCTTGATTTTTCCCTTTCTTTGGGTCCCTTCTATCAATGTTAAGAGGCTCACTATACGTAAAGCAAGTCTCCTAACATTTGTTGTACCAACAATTCTGGTATTGACTACCAGAGAATTCTTTAAAGAAAATCTTGAGCCTGGGTTGAGTGATGCCCTTGGGATGCTAGTCCACTGGGAACTCTCACAGGACACTTAACCCCAGTGGCTGAGTGAAACTGTATTCCTTTCAAAACAGAGTTGTAGAGATTTTATCTTAAAACAGGATTGGCACACAAAATGTCAGTAAATAACTATAAAATAACCTCCTGCTCAGAGCAGGCTCTGGAAGTAGAGTGTGTAAGCCATGAGGAGACATCTACCTCCTCAGAGGACTACTACATGCCTCCAAGGAAATCCTTAAAGAATGGACTTCAAAAATATCTCATACTTTATTATATTTCAAATTAACCTTGTATCTTGGTTTGAAAGACCGGTGTCTGCCACGGGAGACAGAAACCTCCCTTGGAATGGAGACTATGACTCCCTTCTCTCTGAATTATTATAACTTTGAAATTAAGGGGCTTTCAGGCAAAGACATGGGAGAAGGAATATCAGTTATTTTCTAGTGTATGTATGGAGAACAAGAAAAATAAGAACAACGGTAACAACAGCAAACAGGAACAGAAAACCCAACGAAGCCTCTGCTCTCTAAGCACCTTCCCATTCGGTGCAGTTCTGCCCGCAGCCAGCAGGGGCGCTGCTGGCTCCCGGCTGGGCAGGTGCAAGGATTCCCCCACACCTGCAGGGGGCGCTGTGGCGTGAGCTCGGCCGTGCCTCCCTCATGTGGCAATGGCGGGTGGGCTGGATGGCAAAGATGGGCGGCAACGGGAACCTTGGAGCGGTGGCTGGAATAGCAGGGCAGGCTCACCTGGGGCTGCAAGAGGCAGCAGGAATTCAGCAGCTGTGGCAGGAACCACAGTGTATCCCAGCAGGCAGGGGGTGTGGGGCTACAGTGTAGCAAAAAACCCAGAGCAATGGGCCGGGCCGGCTCCCGAACAGGGCAGGGAGAGACTCCCTTGGAGGGGCTGGGGGCTCAGGACCCCGGGGTTTCCCCTGAGGCACCCCAGCAGATGGTGAAGGGCCCCTTTGGTGAGGCCGGGTGTTTATAAGGTCCCAGAGCAGCGGCCGCTCCCATGAGCAGAGCTCCACTCTCGGTAGGGCAAAGGCAGCGGAGACGGAGCCTCGCAGCGGTGCCGAATTCTTCCCACGGCGACCGCAGCCTCTTTCCCCCTGAATGTGAGAGAGCAAGAGCGAGCTAGGAGCTGCACCCAACCCTTTCCCCAGCCCAAATCTTGCAGTATCTCTACCCCTCTAAGAGAAACACCTAAGATAAGTGCAGCCAGGGGTACTCCTCCCCCTCCATTGTGGGGTACATGTCTTTTGTCTCTTCTAAGTACTGGTCATTATTGTCTCTTTTGTCAACAAATAGAATTGAATTTGAAATCTCTCAGAATTCCCTGAGAGAAAGAAACCAAAGGAAAAATATTAACCCATAACACGTTGGCATTGTAATTACACCAGGCACACGCTTTTAGAAAAGGGGTGCACAAGTATGGGTTGTGAGAGGGGAGTTGGTTCATCTCCATCTTTGGTGAGTTTAGTGCTGTAATCAAGTTTATTGCCCCCACTGGCCATGTCTGTAGCTACCCCAAACTCATTGTGCACAAATAAACACCTGTAACACAAACCTTTGGTGTGGTGGAGATTTCTGACCATTATGAATGGCCAAAGTAAAGCTGGTTTTGCTGGACTAACACCCCGCAGGTATATTGCCTCCACCAAGAATTCTCAATAAAACCAAAGAAGCATTTTTTAAAACTCATAACTGGTCAGATATTCCCAATTGCATATCTTCAAAATACTTTGCATATCACTAGGATTAAGCATTATTTGGTTTGAGTCACCTGTGCCTTGGAGGCCAGCAGTTACACATTTGCTTTTACTCTTGATAGTGCCTTATTTTAGTGAAAAGATACTGGTTTTCCTTGCTAGCAAGTTCCTTTTCTATTGGTACTGATGTACAGTGTCATTCACAAAATATCAGTGATGTATGTGATTCACAGAAAACCTTCATTGATTTTAGCTATGCAGAGTGATATTATCTTGATAAGCAGCATTTTCCAAACACCTTGTGGAAATTATAACTTTCTTATGTTGTCGTGCATTTTAAAACGAAGGTAAAAATTGTCAGAAATTAAATGTGCAACACAGGTTTTATACAGTAAGTTCAGATGCAGATATTTCCTGTAAGAAATGCTTCACTTTATAAACATATTTCCTTTTTTTTTCTGGAGAAGAATTTGATCAGTATTTCCTGTGTTTTAATACTCTTGACGTATTTGTTATGATTGGTCACAGGAAAAGTAGCTAGACATTTGGCTAGTGGAAATGGAAGATATATTATTGTTTTCATTACCAATGGTAGCTTCACTGTTAGGACAAAGGAATGTATTTTCTTTTAAAGGGCAGTAGGTTTCCAGATAGGTGCTTCAATGAAAAGCAATATTGATATGCTGTGTGATTAATATAAGACAAAACATTAAAAAAGAAAATTCTGAAAATATTTTAGTTAGGGTTTTTTTCCTTGCATTTTTTCCTGCCTGTGAAGTGAGAGCAGGCCTGTGTGTTGGACTTCAGAAAAAAAATCTATTTGGTTTCAATTACCAGCTTTTATAGAGTAAAGTGTTTCTTAGAAATGCAACAACATTAGGGAACACTTAAAATTTGAACTGTTCTTTTTTCCTGGGGCATTTAAAATCACCTTAGATTTTGTATTAACTTTACATTTTTGTTTAAAATTTTATTATTAAATTCAAAATTTAGGCCTAAGCTATGCTGACACTGTCTCTTTAAGGGAATGCCAGCATATAGTAAGGACTCTGGATATGCTTTAAATTTTATTATTGTAGAGGGGTTTTTGTAGAGGAGGGGAAGGCAGGAGGGATATTGGACAATTCAGAACACAGGGGAAGAAAACCTAACAAATTCTTGGGTATTGTCCAATTCCTGAGCTAAGCCATGAACTCCATATTTGGCTTGAAATAAGGAATTTTCTCCTCAACAGCTGTCCCTGGAGTCAATATAAACTATTCTAAAATATTTAGTTACCAGAAGAGAGATACTACAGGAGACACAACCAAACTGCTGTGAAGCACTGGCCATTGTGAGGGAGCCTTGGGTCACAGACTGGCATTGCATAATGATGCTGCTGTTCCCCAGCGTGCTTCTGGTGTTTTGGCATGTCACACGGTTACCTCATGCTACATGAGAGGGCTTCCGAGGCACCCAAGCCATTCTTTTGGGAGGAATGACACAGAGATCAATAAAGCTGTTTGTAAGGAAGGAATGCAGATCCAGGCATGATGATAGAGGCTGAATTACCTTTCCTTTATTCCTAAGAAAACTTCAAAAAAGAAAGGAGGGTGTTCACCTCTTGGCCTGTCTTGGTACTTTTTAAGGACTTACTACTCTAATAAATGATGATTTCTAGAAACAATGCTTTCTGACAATGGAAGAAACCCAAAATCTTGTTTAAACCTAAATGGAGCAATAGAACTGAAAATACCCTTTGAGTAAAATTTTACCATTTTGAATGAACTATGTATTCAGTCAAAGTCTTGAAATGCTACTTAAAATGAAGCCTTAAGAAAGACAGTGCTTTTCTTCTTCCGCATGTAAATCTTCATAAAATCAGGACAAAAAGTTCTTTGTAATATACTGCTTGACTCCTCAGCTGCTGAACTGAAACCTTATGCTAATTCATTATTCGATTGAATAATGAACTGAGACTGAGATTACCTACTCTAGGCTGTATATTTATACTGCTAGAGAAGCAGCAACCTCAGTGTGTATTTAAACAATGTATGAAAGAGGGTGCATGCAAATAAAGAATGTCAGGTAGATATAAACCAGAACTGGCTGGAGGAAGGGGACTGTGGAGCTGCATCTTCTCTTATAGAACATTTTGCAGTCTGCTAAAAACTGTGTATTTTATTATCATCAAGGATGATGACTATTCCTGAAACCTGAAATATTGACATAGAAGGCTTGGATGTTACTTCTGCAAAGCAAGTATTACCAGAATGCATGACTGGAAAGAATGGTTTTTTGCAAGATTTCTCCCCTTAAGGGCAGTTCGAAAAAATGCAATGAAATGGGTTAATTTTGAACTGAAATGCAACAATGGCAAGAGCTATCTTGCAGCCAATGCAAAAGATTAAACCTGTGTTGAAGTTGAATGTCATGCAACACCAAGAGATTGAAATGAAACTCTTTAGCTCACAGGTATTAAATAAATTGCTGGCAACAAACTCATTCATGTTTTGGATGTTGTCAGTTTCAAATGTGGTTAGCCTCATTCTGTTAAACTGGAGGACTGTCTGTACTGTGTACTGGAAAGAGCACAGCACAAAAACCCCCAAATCAGCAGCTTAACTTGTATTGCAGAGAACAGAGAGGGTGTGGGAAGATGATGCCGAGGCACAACAAAACACAGACAAAGTAGACAAATAAATATATACAATATATAAGAATGCAAATAACTGTGGGTTCTGAAAAGATGAGGGTTTTTCTTATATTGCCTATCGTATCTGGGGATCAAGCAGTTCCAAATAATGACTAAATTTTATATTTTCTAAGCTGAGGCAAAGGTTGGCATTAGATTTCTGTACATAATTGCTGTCTTCCTCAGCAAAACTATAGCCATGAATGAATGACAGTATCATCTTAAAATTACACCAAAACATAGGAAACTATTTTTTACATAAAATGGATCATATGGTTTGGTGTGCAATAACTTCTAAATGAAAAGAAACCACTTCCTAGGGACAGTCTTCAAGAATGATTTTGTCTGAAGCCATGGCATTGGTTGAGACAGCTGGCATGTGCAGTCTGGCTCTCACCTCTTCCCAGCAGCCAACTGTCAGATTCCTCTGGCAGGCTGGTGGAGAGCCCACGGTAATGTTTTACACTGCTCCTAAAGCTGAATGCTTATCAGCCTGGGACAGTTAAGGTAACCTATAAGGTAAAAGCACAAATGGCAGCATTGTATTTACTTACCTTTGCTGCCAGTAGCTGGCTTGGCCAGCTTGCAAAATGATGCCTTTCACTTCTGCTCCTTGTAGAAAAATTGCCTTTGGCTTTCCAACTTCCAACTCTACATGGAGAATAAATTAAATGGTGTTCAAAAGAGATTCAGTTAAATTTAGGATGGATGGGGAACTAAAATGCATGCTCGTGCTGTCAGTGAAAAACCTGCTAGAAAGCAGAAAACTCAAGTTAGAAATGTTTAAATTCATGAAACTGGATCTCTGTTGTAACCTCTAAATGAAGTTCATTCCCCGGAGATAAATAAATTCTTTTACGTGTGTGCATATTCTTCCAGTAAAACACTGGTATTTTCTGCATCTGCTTGCATGATCTGGTCCCCTGTAAGGATTTATGTAGCATAAAAATATCCAACATTTTGAATGAAATCTCCTTGTGGAATTTATTGTCTTCAAATTTTATTTTGTGTAATATAAATTGGGCTGTTGACACTTACAATAACAATGACACTAATAATAACAAAAAATATTTTAAAGACTGTGATAACTTCATTTAAAAAATATAAACAGAGGTCTGTTCTGAGAAGTTCTGAATTCAGGGTTTTGATTTAATTATATTACTTAATACATAATTTAACTTTTCTATACAAGTTTTAAATTAATAATGTGTGGTTTTCAAGTTCCAGACAATTGTTGATTTGTTTTATTATGGGACCTCTGCAATGTAAGAGGTTGTTTAAAGCCATCAATCTGCAGTCTATAGTAAATCACATCTCATTTCTGTAAATTTTACTGAACATACACTTGCAAATAAAAATTAGCTCTGAGCTATCCAATGTTCGTAATTCCTATTTGCTAAGGTAACTGATTTTTTAAAAATATCCAGTAGAATGTGTACTTGGTACTTGTGCACAACTTGCACTCTATATGGAAGCAGGTTTTATCACATTTCTAAGTATTAATGTGATAAAATTTATAATGCCAATAACCTTTCATTTCTGTGAGTGTAAAAACATGAGTTTTAAAATTGTTTTCTATTAGAAACAAAATGATCTGGATGGAATTCTGCTTCAGACTCAGAAAAACATTTTATGGGACGGTTAGGGGGAATTTTTTATTTTCCTCTGAGGACAGCACAATGACCATAAGCATCAAGATCTTAAGTAGATCTGATTTACCTTCATTTGGTCCAAGTTTGCTCTAAGTGGCTACAGATATATTAATGAGATGTAGAGCTGTACTAATAAAACAGCTCTCATTGTTCCTGGCTGTGGCCCAAACTAGCTGGTACACTCACAGAGGAGACCCAGCTGTGAGACGTTCCAGGAACCATTCCCAGGAGCTGGTTTGGATTCTTCTACCCTGTTTTAATGGGTAGATAGGGAAGGGGATGCACGTGGTGTGCACTGTGCATGGCTATTTGCCTCAGGACCAGCAAACTGTACCAGTCCTTCTGTGAATATAGCCAAAAATATTCAGCAAGGCTGAATGGAGCACTCTCCCTCTTACTTATAGAAATCTTTTGTGGGCAGGAACAATTTATCAGTACCTTCTGGAAAAACACCAAATAGGAAATTTTTGTTATGTCCCTGAAAAAAATTCTGTGCACAGAACTTCAGCGGGGAAATGTATTTTGCAAGGGTCTGTCTGCTCCTTAGCAGCTTATTTTCTCCCTGCTCTGACCAAAGCCTCCTCTCTGAGAAACTGTGATGTATCTTTCCTTTGCCATTCTGGGCCTTATTTCACTCCTGACATGAGCTGGGACTGTTTCTTTGCAGACCATGCAGAACTAACACACCCCAGGACTTTACCCTGAAGAGTCTCCCATAAATGCAGGTGGACAGACAGCTCCATTTATCTCTCCAGCAGATGTACTGGCTCTTCCTAGTAGCTCATCCTACTGAAAAACATGATTTTTTTACCCTCTTTTCATTCCTTTCAGAAGAAAGAGTGAAAAAAATTCCTCAAATCTTATGAAAGTAGTACTGTAGTGAGAAAAATAATGTATAACCATGAATTTTGTACATAAAATATTTACACTGAAATCTAAGATTCTTTCCCCTGAGCTTGATTTCACATTAATGTGTGCCAAAATCAGGACCTGCAGCACAGTCTATTGATGATTTGTCTCCCAGATAGAGGTGGGTCCCCCAGGCACCAATTATTTAAGTTATAATATATTTGGCATTCCAGTATCACCATCTGAAATTCATAATCTCTGGGACTAAGAGGAAAAAAAATTATTTGGAAACAACTGACAAAGGCATTTTCTTGTTGTTACTGTTTCTGGGATTAGTGTGGAGATATTTGTCTTCTGCAAACTTCAGTTCAAAGTGTTCTGCCACTGCATCTCTAGTCCGAATCTTCATGTGAAGAAACTAGTATCTCTTGACTAGATCTTAAAATTGAGACTATTCATGGCCACACCACCTTCTTTTGGGATTTTCCCAAATCTGACAGGCTAAGTAGGGTAGGGCATGTTGGGAAATTTCTGGGGAGGGGCTGCAGTTGAAACTAAGGGCAATCAGCAAGTCACTTAGTCACAGCATAGCTTTCCTGGGCTTGCACTTAGTTTTTCATGCAGCTTCTTGTTTCTTGGTGTGACTGAGGCAGTATCTGGTCACATGCCCAAGTTCAGCTGCCAGGTTTTTGGGTCACTCAGTGGTGTGTCAAAATGCTTTGCATCCACACTACCCTTGTCCTTACCACATCATCATCATCATCATCTCATGGTAGACATTGTGCAAGCTGGTTGTGAGGCTTTTATTGAATGGACCCCCAAAGCGTGGGGGCTGGGATTGTCCTAAGCTGTTGCATAATGATGTGGTTGTACACCTCTGAGATATGTATGCTCCACTTTTAGGGGCCTCTATGGGCAATCCAAACAGGCAAGTGTGTTTATCACCCTCCTGCTTGCACTCCTATGGGCTGCAAATACAGCCTTGAGGAACTGCAGGGAGCCCCTTTGGTGCAGAAAGTAAGAGTGATCAAATGTTTCTACTGGTTCTATGAAGTTGGGCATCTTTCCAAATCTGTTGTTTCATGCCTTGGTTTCCTACAGATTTAAAACATCGTGCCCTTGTCTTAGAGAGGAGCTCTGAGAACAAAGGTACCAATGAGTGCAATGTTCTAGGGTACCACTGCAAGAGAGGCCATTAGTGTATTTCCTTTCTTCTAAGTGAAAAGTCTAAGATTTCAGATGGCCTTTATTAATTTCTTGCCTTTTAAGTGTTTCACTTTGTAAATGATGTGATAAGTAGGTACACTGTCACTTGACAACATTCATATTAGAAAAACACCAGCTAAGACCTGCTAAGAAATTATGGAAAGCCTAATTTGTTCTTGTGTGTGCTTTGTTACACACCAAATGACATATGCCCATAAGACAAATAGTTTTTCACTTTTTGAATTTTTTTCAACACCATCAATATGGTGTAAATTTTGTTAAATAAAAATTTTGAGTCTGTCTGACTTGGTATTTTCCCAGGCTCTTTTAATGCCTGAGGGAATAATTTATAGGCCTATAATTTTGTGGGTTACTGTGTTATGACCATTTTTAAATGTTTCCTTAGGGCACTGAAAGGGCCAAGAATATGTAAATACAAACACAAAGCAGAAACAAATACCTGCAACATGAAGAAACCTACAAGGAGAGAGACCATATGGCCTAACAATTCAACTCCACTTAATGGCTCCATTCACATCCAATTGAAATAAAAGCCTGTTTTACTATTGACCATGGTGAAAGAAGAATTGAATGCTAAAACCTCATCTGTAATGTGACAAACACCTAACTCTGTGTTTGATATTATTCATACTAATGTATATATTTTTTTTATTATTGGGCATCAGTTCTTTACTACCAAATATAACTCCTTGTTCCCCTTTCCTTCCAAGTTTAATAATGAATATTTTGCAATACTCCTTTAGCTTTGGGCTGGGCTGATAATCAGCTCTGTATGATTTTTTATGTTGGAGTAGTTAAAGGGAACTGTTGGCTGGGACACCTGATGGGAGTCAGGCGCTATAGTTCCTGTTCAGTTTTTATGGAGGGAGATATGTGCTCCCACACAGAGAAATGGGAGCTTTGCTGGGCTGACCTGCCCTGTGGAAGCACACACATTTTTGTCCAGAGCACTCAAGAATCAGTCATGGGCAAAAAATTTATTCTCAGGGCATTTTTACTTAATCTATGTCCAGTTCACATCAATTTCTGAACGCTGATATGGCTAGAGAGGACAGAAAGAGAAAATCAGGAATAAAAAAAATAATGTGCCAAAATCTTTTCCCTCCCTCTTTCCCAGGCTTGACTTCCCATGTATTTGTTAAAGTCAGCCTGTGCCATTTAGTCTGGTCAAGTGATAGGTGACACAGGAGGTCTGGGGTTGTGTACATAACTGTTTTTTCTGCTGTTCTCTTCACTTATTTATTTTGTTCTGTTGCACTTTGCTTCTTACAGCATTTCCTCTGCTGCTGTTTGTTTCTTAATATTTTTCTTTGCTGCTATTTACTTCTTCATTGTTTGTTTTTATTTGGGTTTGTTTTGGGTTTATTTTTGCTACAGTGCTTCTTAGTGTCTTTTATGTGGGTGGGTTCCTGTTGGTCATAGTCTCTCAGGTGTCTCCCTGTCTTGTGGAACACCTGGGCCTTTTGGTCCTGCAGAGGTGTCCCTGCTGCAGTGTGGGTCCCCTGAAGGCTGCAGTGCCATGGGGATGTCCCTACTGCAGGTTCAGTCACCTGTGGGCTGCTGTCCCTCAGGGGACTGAAAGGTACCACGTCCTCCTTGAGGATTGATTTTTAAGCAATCTTGGGAATTCTGAGAGGTTCCAACTGACTGAAAGCTGGTGAATGTTGTCCTGATCTTCATGAAGAGAGTGTCCAAAGGAGGGCCATAAGGGTGGTGAAGGGTCTGGAAGTGAAGCTGGATGAGGAGTGGCTGAAGTCACTTGGTCTGTGCAGCCTGGAGAAGAGGAGACTGAGGGAAAACTTCATTGTGGTCTTCAGCATCCTCACGAGGGATCATGGAGGAGCAGATCTCTTCACTCTGATCTCTTCACTCTTGTGACCTGAGGGAATGGCCTGAAGCTGAGTCAGAGGAGGTTTAGCTTGGATGTCAGGAAAAGGTTTTTCACTCAGAGCATAGGAACAGGCTCCCCAGGGAAGGGGTCAGAATGCCAAACCTCTTTGAATTCAAGAAGCAGTCGAACAATGCTCTCAGGCACATGGTGTGACACTTGTGGTGTCCTGTTCTGGTCAGAAGTTGGACTGGATGATCTTGATGGGTCCCTTCCAACTCAGCATATTCTATGGTTTATAGTTCTATGCGAGCATCTTTCTTCATGCCGCATCTTGTGAAGTTTCTCTCCGCTGTGAAGTGAAAATTTCTGGTGTGCTTCTAATTCCTTTGGAATTAATAAATGCCTGAAAATACATGGAATTGTATTCCTTTGCTCTTTAATTCTCCACTGTCAAAAATGAGTAGACTGCATGTATGTATAGCATACATTCAAAACCTATAGACTCTGAGGTACTCCTGAGGCTAAGGCCATATGGACAAACGTCTCTTTGAAGAGAAGACATATTTTCCTTTATTCCATGATAGGATTTTGTTAATAAATACCTGCAAAGGCTGTATGGGCCAAATCATGGGCAGTAATCCTGCACAGGACTAACTTCCTGGCTTTATAGAGAAAAATGTTGGATGAGTTAAGATCTGTGATTAATGATTTAGGACAGTGTTTTTCTATGAGGAGTCTGTGAAAGACAGTTAATGAAACCAAGGCTTTGCTTAGCTTATGTTTGCCATACATGTCTCCCATCTTTTCTGCAGAAACTTTGAAGGTCCAAAAATGGAAAAGGCCAAGAATCACTGCTTTGGGCCATTCTCCCTCTTATTACATCTGAGTGTTTCAAATAAATCTATTTGAACTGGGACAGGAGGCTGTGTGAGAAAGTTTAATGCGGCTGAGGCAAACAATCCTACCTTTTTCCCACCAGAGAAAACTTGTACTAAATGGTTTGAAAATGAAAAGAAGTGATGTAATCAGGAAGCTTTTTCAGCCACACTGATGGTTTGCAGAAGGGTAGGTGCCATATGAACAATGCTGCATGAGCCTTGAAACCTCCCGGCAAGGGAATCAGTTCTAAATAAAAAATCCTTGCCAAATGCACCCTGTCATGTTTTCCATCACTAGAACTGGATATTTGTGTATAATTCCTGTGGGATTGGAGGATGGTAATGTATACAGACAGAAAAAGTTCAATTTCAAGTAGCTGCTAACATCCAGTAAACAATATGTTCCAAATTCCTTTCAAAGAATATACCAGATGGCCTTATGACAGTCCATTTTTAACATCATAAAATGGGGAGAATCTAGGCCTTTGTTCTATAGGGCATTGTGACCAAGGCAGGCAAAACACACAAAACTGCTGTTGGTACTGGAGAGGAATGGATGGCAGGGACATTCTCAGAAGTGCTTGAGATGCACCTGTAAGTTCACTGACTTTCAAAAAAGAAAATAAAATCCTGGCTCAAGGTTTTTGCAAAGCTTGTCATGCTCATGTTTGTGTTTATGCATATTCACAGTGAGCAGAACTTTTGATCAGCCACATGGCAGTGTTGAAATCCCTATCATCAACACTGAAGTTACAGAATAAAATTCCTCAGTGTTTAACTCACATTTTGTTTCTCGACACAGCACAGGCCATAAACATCAGCCACCAAACACACTGCAGCTCATCCAAACACACTGAATTCCCTTCTGGCTTTGAGAGTGCATGGAAGCATGTGGTCAGCCCTTTCTACTCTTAGCCTTTTGCTCATTTGCCATTAATGTCATCCAGCAAAGGAACTGCTCAGTCTTCATTTAAAGTGAAAGGCATGTGATGGGCCATACTTGAGAGCTGAAATATTTATCCAAGAGCTTATGCAGTACTTCTGGATGTTAAATAAACAGACTTCAAAAATAATGAGAGTAACTTAAAAATCATGACTTGACGCATCATAAAATGCTCCATGCTTTCCCCTTGGACTTTCAACTTTTAGATGTTAAGAGACACTTAGGCATTTTTTAAACCTCATCATGAGAAACTTCATGTTGTGCCCAGGTCACCTAACCTGTGGCTTCATTTTAACCACATCAGGACAGTCTTCCAGGATATCTTTCCCATAAAAAAGTGTCTTTGGTGGCCTGCAGAGGGAGATTCTGTCTGCCTAAATTCTGTAGAATGGATTAATTTCTTGGGCATACAAGCTGAGTGTTTAAGGTAAAGGCTGAATGCCCCTCTTCTAAGCTATAAACTAAGATTCTTTGTGAGCTATGATTATGAGAAAATTATAATGTCTTGATAAAAACTTGTGAGCTGCTAATGCTATGAAAGAGATGAGAACAACCATACAGTTTTGATTACTTACAACCTTTAAATTCCTACAGCTGTAAGTAGAGTTACCTTACCTTCTCCTTACCTTCTCCTTACCTTCTTGCTTTATCCTTTCCTCCTCCTTACCTTCTTTCCCAATTAAAAAAGATGATTAAAAGTTTTGTTATATTATGATTAAGTACTACTAATTGTCAAGCCACAAACAGTACTCAGAAGTAGTTGCATATATGGCTACCCAGTGTTTTAAAGTTGATTTTTCAATACTTTCTCAAAGTGCAAATGGTGAACTTGTTTGCATTATTGCAATGTGTCTTTAGAGCAGCAAGATTGTTACGGACTCCACCTACCACACTGGATGGACGCACTGGGTTATGAGTATTCACATCCCTTTGGATAACCTTTTTACTGAGAATCTTACAGAGCACCTGCTAGGAATTGGCAATTCAGGTTTTTTTCCAGTTTTCACAACCTTATTTGGTGCTTATACAGGTAAAACAGGAACTCAGTCTCCTGACTCCCATCAGTTAACTTCATTAGGTGCTTCTCCCCTCTGCATGGAGGCTAAGATGATCTTTTTAATGATCTTACTTGTGGTTATGACATGAATGTGTGTGACAGATGTTGTTTAGCTAACAGCAAAGAGCAAAGGCAAGAAAATAAAATTTCCCATTACTTGTAACAGAAATGGCCAACCTTGAGGTCTGTGAAGAGAGATCATTACAATTTTTTTTTTTTTTGTTTCTTTGTTTTGTGGTTAGGAATTTTTTCAGGTTGAAAACTAATCATTTGCATTGCATTACTGCTTTCAGTCCCTTACTATCTGGGCAATGCTGGAGGCAAGCACCATCAGTGATTAGTTTTGCTCTTTGAAATAGGAAATAATTTCAGCAGGGGGGATACAGTTTATTTTATAAAAATTATCTGTAATGTTAGTTACTCTATCACTGCTAACATTGTATACTGTCCCACACAATCACAGAATCATTTAGGTTGGAGAAGACATCTGAAACCATTGAGCCCAACCTTTGACTGAACACAGCCTGGTGTGTTCATAGACACAATCATAGATGGCACTAATTGTCATGTCCAATTGTTGCTTGAACACTTCCAGAGGTGGCGACTCCACCACGGCCCTGAGGCAGCCCATTCCTATACTTGACAACCCTTTCTCTGAAGAAATTCATCCTGATGTCCAACCTGAATCTCCCTTGGCACAGATTGAGATAATTTCCTCTTGTTTTGCCACTGGTTGCCTGGAGAAGAGGCTGACCCCCACCTGGCTAGAACCTCCTTTCAGTCAGTTGTGGAGACTGATAAGGTCTCCCCTGAGCCTCCTTTTTCCAGGCTAAATACCTCCACCTCCCTCAACTGCTCCTCACAGGATCTGTCCTTCAGACCCTTCACCAGCTCCTGTCCGTCTCTGGACTTGCTCCAGCACCTCAGTGTCTTGTTCTGTGGGGCCCAAAGCTGTACACAGCACTTGAGATGTGCCCTCACCAGTACAGGGGGACAATCCCTGCCCTGGCCCTGCTGGCCACACTATTGCTGATTTAGGCCAGGATGCCATTGGCCTTCTTGGCCACCTGGGCACACCCTGCCTCATGTTCAGCTGCTGTCACCAGCACTCCCAGGTCCTTTCCAGCCACTCTGTCCCAGCCTGTGGCACTGCCTGGGGCTGTCCTACCCAAGGGCAGGACCTGGCACTGGGCCTTGTTGAACCTCACACCATTGGCCCCAGTCCATCAATGCAGCCTGTCCAGATCCCTCCGCAGAGCCTTCCTGCCCTCCAGCAGATCAACACTCCCACCCAGCTCAGTGTCTGCAAACTGACTGAGGGTGCACTCCATCCCCTTATCTAGATCATCAGTGAAGATATTAAACAGGGCTGGCCCCAACACTGAGCCTTGTGGCAATGGAACACCATTTGTGACCAATTTGATTTATATCCATTTGTCCCCTCTCTCAGGGCCCTGCCATCCCACAAGATTTTAACCTAGTGAACAGTGCATCTGTCCAAGCCATGGGCTGCCAGCTTTTCCAGGAGAGTGCCATGGGAAACAGTGTCAATGGCTTTACTGAAGCTGAGGTAGACAACATCCACTGTCTTTCCCTCACCCACCAGGTGACCACCAGGAGGATCACCTCGTCATCAAAAGAGATCAGTTTGGTCAAGCACAGAATCACAGAATCACAGAATGTCTAGGTCGGAAGAGACCTTCAAGATCATCGGGTCCAACCCATGCCCTAACACCTCAAGTAGATCATGGCACTGAGTGCCGCTTGCAGTCTTTGTTTAAACACATCCAGGGATGGTGACTCCACCACCTCTCCAAGCAGACTATTCCAGAATTTAGCCACTCTTTCTGTGAAAAACCTCTTCCTAATGTCCAGGCTGTATTTCCCTTGATGCGGCCTGAGACTGCGTCCTCTCATTCTGTCAGTTGCTGTCTGGAGAAAGAGACCAACCCCCACCTGACTACACCCACCTTTCAGGAAGTTGTAGAGAGTGATAAGGTCACCTCTGAGTCTCCTTTTCTCCAGGCTAAACACCCCCAGCTCCCTCAGTCGTTCCTCACAGGGCTTGTGTTCCAAGCCCCTCACCAGCCTCGTTGGCCTCCTCTGGACACGCTCAAGTGTCTCAATGTTCTTCCTAAACTGAGGGGCCAGAACTGGACACAGCACTCGAGGTGCCCCTCACCAGTGCCAGGTACAGGGGAAGAATGACCTCCCTGCTCCTGCTGGCCACACTGTTCCTGATACAGGCCAGGATGCCGTTGGCCTCCTTGGCCACCAGGGCACACTGCTGGCTCATGTTCAGCCGGCTGTCACCCAGCACCCCCAGGTCCCTTTCTGCCTGGGCACTGTCCAGCCACACCGACCCCAGCCTATAGCACTGCAGGGGGTTATTGCGGCCAAAATGCAGGACTTGGCACTTGGACTTATTAGACTTCATCTTGTTAGATTCTGCCCATCCATCCAACCACTCCAGGTCTGAAGCAGGACCTACCCTTCCTAACTCTGTGCTGAGGCCTGATCCCCTAGTTGCTCTGTATGTGCTGCATCATAGCACTTTGGATGATCTGTTCAATAACCTTCCCTGGCAATGAGGTTGGGATGAAAAACCTGTAGGTCCTTGGATCCTTCTGTCCCTTCTTTTCGATGGGCATCACAATAGCCAACCTCCAGTCAAGTGGGATCTGCCTGGTTAGCCAGGACTCATGATAAAGGATGGAGGGTGGCTTGGCAAACTCTTCTGCTAGCTCCCTCAGCACCCTCAGGCAAATCCTGTCCAGCCCAATTAGAGCTGTGGGTGTTTCAGTGATGCAGCAGGTTATTGGCTACTCCCTTCTGGTTTATGGGTAATTCATTCTGCTCCCCATCCCTGTCAAGCAGCTCAGGAGGCCTGTTGCCCTGAGGATCACTAGTCTTTCTGTTAAAGATTGAGGTAAAAAAGACATTAAGTATCTCAGCCTTTTCCTCACCCTTCCTGACAGTGTTCTTCTACATGTCCAGTAAAGGATAGACATTTTTCTGTGGCCATCTTTTTGTTGTCAATGTATTTATAAAAAAATCTTTTTATTATCTTTCATGGCAGTGGCCAAATGGAGTTCTAGCTGAGCTTTTTTCTTTCTAATTTCCTCTCTGCATGGCGTAATGACATTTTTGTACACTTCCTGAGTCATCTGCCCCTTCTTCCAAAGGTCATAACCCCCTTTTTTTCTTTGAGTTCCAGCAAAAACTCCCTGTTCAGGAAGGTTCTTCCTTCCAGTTTGTCTTTCAGCATATAGCTATGGCCTGCTTCCACACAGTTTTAAGATTTCCTTCTTTCCTTTTTTAAATATTTTCAGTCTTCCTTTGTTTCTATGGACTGTTTCCCAGGGGACTCTCCAAGGCAGTGTCCTGAGCAGGCCAAGGCTGCCCTCTGGAAGGTAGAGATTTTGTTGTTCATCTTTCTTACCTTGCTAAAAATCAAAAATGTCATTTCGTGGTCATTGTGCCCAAGACAGCATCTGACCAGCATGAACAGCTAAAGCCCATTACATTTTTTACTACACATCACACTGTATCCTTTGACTTTGTGCAAGACATCAAACACAAAAAGTAAAATGCAGGATCTAACGAGGGTGAAATTCCACTGAGCTGGAGAAGAACATCCTTTGAACTTTACGAATAAAATTTGAGTTTCTCTTCTAACTGGTGAAAAGCATCGCCTTGCCCTAAATAAGCTGTGAACTGAAAAAAAAGAAAAATTTCCACATTTTAAAATATGGCATCAATATTTATGACATATGAGCAGAAAGGTTCATCACACCGGTGGTTTTTTTAGTTGTGCAAGCAATTTAGCTTCTCTTGACAAGATGACAAGATAACAAGAGTGCCCCAACATGGTTCCCACACTGCTTTTTAGATATAGCTATAAATTCGTGAAGAAGTTTTAATATGTGTGTGTGTGATAATACTTTGCATTTTATTAGGAACTGTTATCTAAGCCAGAAGACTTACAAATATTAATTAAGCTTTACAAAATTCTTGTGAAGTAAGTGTAAAAAATATAGTGACGTTAAGTTTAGATGAAAGATTATCCAAAATGTTAAGCAATGTGCCAGTATAATAACCCAGTGCTTAATTTAGGAATACAGCTCTCCAGCAAATGCTCTAAGCCTTTAGGCTGCACTGGATGACAGTCCACTGGAACTGTAAATGAACTTAGAGCAGTCCTAATGCATACGGAAAAGATGCCTTAATGCTCTCCGTCAGCAAATTGCAAGGCAGGAAGCCAGCCACACTGGAACTTAGCAGAGAATTTGATGCTGGAGCAGTTGGACTCAGTAATGCAAACTAATGATACTTGATGTGGCATAATACGAGAGGGTTCTCCCTCAGACAGAAATTACATGATTGTTTTGAGAGTAGGAGAATCCCATCTTGGGAAAGTCAGTTGAATATTCAGGCTTCACTTTGAAGCCTTTGATGAGAGACTCATATCTAGTCTAATCTCTGAGTGACAGGTTAATCAACGCACACACTACAGATGATATGCTAATGGTCACATTATGCTCTGCTGGTTTCCTTTGCCCTGCTCATTTAATTTCTTTAGAAATTTCAATCCGGAGATGAAAGGGAAAAATGCACAGTATGTTGTAAGGACTAAAAAGAGATTTTGTTTGCAAACTCTCTTTTTATCAAGCAAGGCACCAGAAAACTACAGCAGCAGCTCCTGTAACTTAAGAGGCCATGTAGCATGACAGAATACCACTCTTGTAGACGAAAATCTGTTAATGTCAATGGGGGGTAAATGCAGATTAGCAAAGATACAATGTCATTGGGAACTGCAGGCCCCTGTCTTCAGTCCCTTTTCTGGTCATATCTCTGGAAATTATTTGCTACCAAATATGACTTCCTCTCCTGCTCTATGTGATGTTGTGAACAGTAAGCAGAAGAATAACTGGCTTCACTTCTTGCTAAGGAATTTTTCCAGAGAAGGATGAAGCAAGTGTTCAGGAATTGCAAACTGATGGTGAAAACAAGGGCTGCTATGATACTGTACTGATGCTCTTACTGATAGCTGCCACAGCTGCTGAAACTCTGGGCAGCTGGGACAGTAATTGGGGTAACCTTTGAGCTGTGTTAATGCAAAGCAATGCTTTGACTGACCTCTCTAAAAACCTCTCTTTGTAGCTATTTACAACAGAAGGTAATTAATATTACTAAGACCATCATAATAAATGTTTGGAATCTTTGTTTATGCCACTTCCAAATCTAATAAATCTGTAGTGATAGTTTCATTTCAGATCCCAATAGAAAATTGTATTCCCATTGATGAGTAAAACCAAAATTGTATTCCTCTTCTAGCTATACAATTGAATTTTCTCATTTTCAAATGTCCCCTCTTGTGTCAAAAAGTTAACTACATTAATACAGGGATATGTCATGGTGTGGAAAAGGGCTCTGAGGTGTGGTGCTGATTTATCTCCAGCAATGTAATTCTCTTGTTTGGTGGCCTATGGTGATATGGCTTTCCAGCTTAGTGTGTCTGAACGTCCCCTGCTCTTTGTTCACTCAGACTCCACACACTCTTTCCCCCACATTAACAAAAAAAGGTTTTCTATTTATTAGGCATAAAGGGACACTCCAAGAAGGAAAATTTATTTGTGCATGTTGAGAGAAAAGACCATAGGTAGGAATCCACTTGATGTTCTGTGCTACTCTTCTGTCTCTCTCCCCTCCACTACCAAAGTGTGAAAAGGACTAGAAGTCTCCACATAGAGGCACTGCTCCCCCCTATGACCTTGGTGGGAACTGAAAATACAGCTCACAGCTGATAATGGGTTTGGAAGCTGTTTTCTGTTACGGAAAAATGCACTGCTCTTCCTCAGTCCTTTGTCCAGTTTGGATATATGTGTTAACTGACCAAGGGAGTTGCATTCTTCTCTGACTTGGATGTCTGGAAAACCTTCACCTTGGTCTACTACTGCGTGACTCTGAGGCTGCAGACCTGTACTTTTTTACATGCTGTTGTGGCCATAAAATCTTATCAAATATTTGATCTTGGCTGTCTATTGTAACTGTCCCCAAAAGAACAATCTACTAAATATATTCAGTTATAAATCTAAATTATGATTACGACACTATAAAATTGCCTTCAGCTGACTAGGTCAGATCAGCAGATAAGTTGTAATGGTTTTTACATGTATTTTATGTTGGACAACAGTATACTTTGGATTCTTGTTGCAATGAGTCCAGACATAGCCAAAAAAGAAGTGCATGTGGATTATTAATATTTGTGTGAACCCTTTGTGCTGTTTCATCCACCTCTTTTGGTGATTACATGCATGGTGTGACCCTAATGATGTGTAAGGTACTCTGTTCTTCAAGGCAGACTGTCCTTATATGCACTCTGTATGTCTTGATGATTTGCCTTCGGATCCATTTTGCTAGCAAAACATTTGGTCCCATTCTTTGTGCTCTTGGGAAGTCGGGTGGATAACAAACAGCTTGCTTTGCTCAATGCTCTTGTGCCCTCCTTGAACTTGATGTCTCAGCCAAGTGACGTTTAATTTCCAATACGTGTGGAGCTGTGAGAGATGAACACAGGACTTCAGACACTTTTGTTCCATGCTTAGGCTTTCTTTGGTCCCTAGGTCAATGCTGGCAGTGTAGAGAGACTCAGAGATATTCTGTGCAGGGTCTCTGAAACCTTCCTGGGAACCTAAGAAATGGGTCACCCTAATGGACTTAGAAGATCCTTTTTAACCATTGATAGGCACTGTATGACTGTGTTAAATGTTGCTTTTTGCATGGAGTATAAGAAAACAAAATAACTTTCTCAGAGCTCTGATTATTCCAAGTAATGAATCATAAAGCAGTTGTAACTGAAAGTGTATTGTAATTTGAAATAATTTGCTTAATAGTAACAAATTTATATAGTAAATTATGAAAAAAAACAAGACACTTTCTGTCCCAAACTCCTTTGTTTAGGAAGGTTCTTTATAGCAGTTTGTAAACCAAAATAATACAACAACTTCCTCCCATGGGGTAATTACCAAAATTACATGAATAGCAAAGAGAGAAACAAAAATGTCATGTAGACACAGATAGATGCAAGTCTTTGCAAATGAAAAGTAACAGAGACAGACAGAACCCTGAAATAAAGACAACAATAAATAGTTTTCTCAAGGAAAATACATTTTCCTAGTGTAAACCTTCTTTATAGGAGACTGGGATAGGAAACAGAAAGGCAGGAATACAAAATCCTACTGCATAGCTGTCAAAGTTTGCAGACTTCCAAAACGTAGTTACAAAGCCTACAGTGGTTTTAATGCATTGCAATACCAGAGAATGTGTAGAAATAAGAACACCTAGAAAGTTAGGGAACAGGGAAGTTTCAGAGGGTTATTTCTCTCATACAAGGCAAGGTAATGGATTTGAGTATAAAACAAGTGATGTGAAATTTGTTTCCACTGGTAATTGTTTCACTTTTGTGCTGTGGTTTTCTAACTGAAGTAAAAACCCATGTCTAACACTGCCAGGTAGAACCATATCCGGGTTCTGGCCAGGACAGGGTTAATGTTTGCAGTAACCAGGAAGGGGCATGGCCAGGATCCAGAGGTTATTCTATAGCACCTAGGCCCATTTTCTGGGAATGGTGGAGAGAGACCCTTCCAAGTCAGGGTATGGAGGGCCAGCTATTTTTGGGTTCCTCATGGTGTAGTGGTGAGCATTTGCATGAGAATCAATTGCCTCTCTTGTGCTCTTTTGTTATTGTTACTGTTCCTGATCATTTTCTTATCCCACTGCTATTTCTAGGGTATTGTTCTTATCTCAACCTGTGATCATTACCTTTGGTGCCTCCAATTCTCCTGTCCCTGCCTCAAGGAAATGAAAGGGGGAGAGAGGAGTAAGCAGTGCTGCATGGCTTGGTGTGGTTTCAGTGAGAACACTAAATTGGAGAGTATCATTCCTAAACTATGAAAAAATATTAATAAAACTGTGTACAAGAGTACTAGCTTTTAGAACTTAACTAGTCTTATTATTAAGCCAACAGTGAGAGTAAAAAATCAGAGAAAAAAAACTACTATGTTATTCCAGAGGAAAGTTTAGTAGCATGACAGAGCAGTTGACACGATGGAATAAAATATTTGAAGGTATAAACAAAAGATATAGAATAAAAGAATAATTAGTGTCAATACTCATACTCTGCTCTGAACAGAATGCCAGAGCTTATCATTGACAGTAATGGAAACAGAGGCTGAGTCCTTTAAGGAAGCTGATTCTGCAAAAACTAACAGACTGGAAGGCCTTATGAAACCGAAAACTAGGAAAAGTAATGGAAAGCAAGAAGGAGATACAGCCGTGGAATCAAACATTAAATGCGGAGGAGAAATGTTAACGATTACATAGTGAAGTCAAGAGTGTAAAAGATAAGAAAAGCAGCACTGGCAAATGAAATGAACACCCTGAGATTAAGATAACAGGATTTCCAGGAGAGTGGATAGTACATGAGGGATGAGAAGTCAGTAAAGGAAGGAGAAGGGCCTCTAAGAGCACCTTGGATTAATTTACTGCCAGAAAAGTTAAAAATTACTAAAATCTCTTCTAAAACTCTGCTCCTACAAAAGCAATTTAACAAAAATAAAGAATCTAGCAAATTATGGAACACTTGAAATATTATTTAACAAACTCTCCTGACTCTTAGAGTGACATAATTGTTAGCCTGTCAGTTCTTTGGGAAAGTGCAGTTGACTTTATTTGAATGTAGACCTAGCTTTGAAGAAGCATGTCACAATCCTTTCCTTACTGTGAGAGTGGATGTTTTATGACCAAACCAGTTTGATTGAGCTTCTGAGTTTTGGGTATTGGCCAGTCTAGTTCTATCCCTCAGGGCTGTGAGGCAGTCCTCCAACTCTTGGGCAGTCACTTCCATCTCAATAGGGAGGTTGGGTCGGCCACAGACTTCGCTGACAAGAGGTATTCCCAGCGCCCTGCTGCTTTGATGCATTTCCAGAGAGCCTACCTGGTGGTGGAGCTCTTGTTTCTAGTCTTTAGGGATAGAGCAGTGGGTAGGCAAGAAACTTGGGTTTAGCCAAGCCACAATCACTTTTACTCTGGAAAACACTAGACAGTTACAAAACAACATCCTGTACATACCCTCCTCCCCCGCTTAGTGTGATCTCATCTCTCCTGGGAGTCATGTTTTGGGCAACATCTTTCCTGACTTTTCATCATGCATGTGGTAGTGGTTTGCCCTTTTTACTCACACGATCAACTTTTATCATGGTCTCTGTCATTCTTTTGCTCACATTCTTCAACTGGGAGTGGTGTAGTTTGCATACTCTCCACCCTCCACTGGCTTCTCTACACAATTTGTCAAAGCAAATTTTACTTGTAGAAAACCCACTTTTCCAGTAAAAAAAGATTATCAGAGACCAATGGATCTTGGCTGCTTTCTCAAGCAAGCAAGGATATGAGTAAATGATATGCCAGAATGACAGCTCCCAAAGAAGAATTGTTCCTGGGATAATGTGGATGGACTCCAATGCAGAAATACACTTTCAGCCTGTATATTGAGAAAGGAGGAACACGGTCATTTCAGTGCAAGTATGACATGTTGCTGCAGCATAAAGTTTTTCCCCCACAACCCACCTGTTTTACATTACATTTACACAACCCACTTACACATTAGCAAGTTCCTGATGTATTTACAGATAGTGCTTGTCAATTTCTAACCCACTTTGCTGTTCAGGTCCTTTCCAAGTCAACGGAGAAGCTGATGAGTTCTCAAGTACTCCAGAGATCAGGCTTTTTCGAGCATGGTCTGTATTGTAATTCCTTCTTTTATTGACCTTTTTCATCTTAGTTTGACTTCTTTTCTTTCAAAGTGTTCAACTTGTAGCTAACTTAAAGTCTCTTAGATTGTCTTGGTCCAGATCATCATGAAGATGGATTTGCATCACAGAGAAAAACTGCTACTATGTTTGGCTTTAGCTGAGATCCTTGCTGACTCTTTGAGAAGAGAGGCCAAGGATTTAATTTGTCATGGGACTGAATTCTTTTGTTACCTCTCGCATACTCTGGTCTCTGCTCAATGGAGGACTCCACCCAATGCTGAGTCTGGCAGTGTTTCCAAGCAGCAGAACACTTGCATCAAAGAAAAAAGGGGAAAAAGCTCTTAAAATGTTATTTCAGTTTTCACTTGTAAATGCCACCATGGGAATAATTTACTGTGATGATCCAAGCATGCTGTTTTGCAGTGGTATTTTAGAACTTTACTGTAGAATTGGCAAATAGATGATTAAACTGTCCTAAACTGAGATGAATGGACTAAGGCTGGAAATCTAGAATAGACTGGTGCAGAGGAAGGCAATGGAGAAGATAACAGGTGAACATCTTTCCCCCATAGCATTATTTTACTTGTTAAATACTGCTATGCTTTCACAGAAGAATGTTTGGTAAAATATGCAATTACAGCAGGAAAAAAATAACCCAAATATTGTTTTGCTATCTTTTATCTTTTGGCTTTATGGGGTTTGTTGTCTGCTAGAAGAGACACAGGAATTGTTTGAGTGTACAGGAAAGCCTGCCTTTTTTCTTCTCAGTTGGGAAAAGGCTCCAGTTATGTTGGTCATGTGTGGTAGAAAAAGAAAATATGTAAGTACTTATTTCGTATTTGGAGACCTATTCAAATTCTTTTGTTCCAATACATGAACATTTCTTCTTTCTCCTGTCTTTTCAAACAGGGCATGGAGGCCTCTTTTAGCTGCATGCCAGATTACAGATATTTAAGCTTAAAGTGACTGTAGAGGAAAGAAGATCTGAAACTGGGGAAAGAGCATTATAAATAACTTCTGTCTCCAAATCAGTTTTGTCTCAGACATATTTTTGCCTCTATTAAATTGACTCTAGTGCCATTCATGACTAGCCCTGAGTTTGGTAATTTTCCATGGTGAAAGCTAAGATGGATAACTTTTTAACAGCTGTAAGAAAACAAAAGTGATTCTGTTGCATACATCTGGACGAACTGAAATCCAGCTTTCCAGTCAATCCATTCTCCTGCTATTTTGAGAAATTATCATGCCATCTTATTTAGGATTATTTTAAATACTCTAGGCTTATTTGCAAGAAATATTATTCCATGATTTAGAACTCTTTCAGGCCTATTGACATATATGGACAGCGAGACTCATTGCCCTTCTCAAAGGTATGTAAATAGCAGCTGTCAGTACAAACACTGCAAAGAACCTTCCTTTGGAGGCCGTGCATGAAGGCTGGCTGCTTACTTACTGCTAGAAGGAAAGTGGCTAATATGTTCCCTGCAGGCACGGGTAAAAGCCAGTCTGTGACAACAAGGCACCTCTCTGTCAGAGCCTTTGAAGGGATATTGGATCCAGGAGTGCACTTTACCATTTTCATAGGTTATGAACCCTGCAGAAGGCAGCAGAGAAGCTGAACTCTTTTTGCCATACAAAATCTTTGTTGAGTGGGGTGTGTAGGTAGTAGAGGATCACAGGCTGTTTGTGAGGTACACCATAAAAGATGTTGTTCTGTGATATACTGTGTTGAAAAAAAGGTCTGACTAGACAGCAAACTGAATTATTTCATTGGAAAATATAGCTTGGAATTTGATGACATCTTATAGAATCTCTTGTAAGATTATTGGTTCAATCTGAGATGAGCTGTGTACTTCTAATGAACCAGAGCATTGCATAAGTGATATTATCAAGCCATGGCAGCACTATGTCGAGGACAGGAGATGAAACGTATGATGTCTTACATCAGGTATCTGTGAAACTTACATGGTGGAGTCAGAAATCATGGAAGATTCTTGGGAAGTCAGTGAAAGCTAGATTTTATTCACAGCTCATTTGAGTGATGCTATGAGGGAAAGTGGAGAATTCAGTGTTTTCTTCTTTTTTTTTTTTAAAAACAACCTCCTTACTTCCAAAAAAACCTGCCATGTGTTAGAAATTGACTGATATTCAGAGAAGAAACAAGGACAAGAAAATAAGCTGATTTATTTAAACAGCAAATTATTTTAATTGCCCATTTGATATACACAGTTGTCACCATAAATACAGTGATAGTTCCTAATGTTGACAATAGTTTATTCATTTGTGATGTATTATAGAGTCCATAGGATTGGTAGAAATCATGTTTATGTCTTGGTCTAAGCTATATTGTAGACATGGATGCAGGCACGTGCTGCTGGCTAGAGGGAAAGAGGTGGAGTGTGAAATGGTATTGCAAAAGCTGATAGTACAACTCCTGCATAGGTAAGTATCACAGTTAAGAGGAAAAGCAGTTGTTCATATAAAGTAATCCACAGGCCTTTGTGTAAGCAGACTTCAAAGTTACACTGCTTTGCCTCATCCTATTTTTCCTATGTTGGCAGGGTTTGCTTTCCTATTCCAATGCACTCTGCTTGGCAAGCCTCCTGTTTCGATTTCAGCAGGGCATTGCCTCCTCAGGGCTTCTACTAATACTAGTGCATACAGTGTTTGCTGCTACTCCTACCCCATCCCTAGAAGCTTCAGCTGGGTTAGAGCTGAAATGTAAAGGTCGAGGAAAATCCCATGTATACTTTTTACCTGAGGGGCAGTCATACCACAGCCTGGTATAAGCCAGTTACAGAGGGCACACATCTGTGATAATATGAGTCTGACAGGTTTGCTAGAATAATCCCTTCTCTACATCTCTGTTATTTACAGCCCTGAAGGTGCTCTGCAACATTACAGAATCAAAAAGGTATGAAGAAAATGTGACAGGGAAACTACAGATTTTGTTGAATTCTTCAAGTTTTGAATCCCTCTCTCAACAGAAATGAGCTCTGAATTTTGTATGTTTATTTTCTGCCATTTTCAAGTTCTCTTTGTTCTCAGCTTATCTGTATGTGGATGTGAGCCAATGAGTTGCCCATTCTTTGTAGGTCTGTGGTTGAAGGCACTTCTCCTAGGTGTTGGGAGTTCTTCCATTCTGTGTGCACGTTTCATTTTTCATAATTCTTTCATCATACTGCACTACCCTGTGCAGTAGTACTTATTTTAGAGTTTTTCTTTTAGAACTTAGGAATCTAAATAGCCTTAATACCTATTCTTTCCACACCTATAAATTTCCATGATTTCTTCTGCTTTGTTGATTTAATTACTTTCCTTTTTCTGTCATAAAATTATCATGTTGTACATTCTATGTAAAAATTATTAACAAAACTCTCCATGGACCTTTCACTTCCACATCCCTTAGCAATTACTTCTCAGACAATTTTATAGTGCTTTAGATAACAGCAATCTTAAGTAAAAAACAATATGTAAGGATTAACAGTTGAAAAGATGTGCGCATCAGTGTGGAACAGGAGGTGGTAAAAAATTGGAAACTAAATAAATTAGTTTGGAAATTAGGAAGAAAAATTTGAATTATTCAAATAAAAGTAGAAATTAATTTGGAAGGAAAGGAAGGAAATCAAAAAGTTTTTAAAAAGTAGACTGGAAACTGAATACAGAACTTTGTGCAGAGATAAGTGTTTATGAAGAAAAAGACCGGCAAAACCTTACAAAATTCAGCCTCAGCTGTTGAAATACAAAATTGTTGCTATGAATGTGAATGAGAATTACAAGGGGTGACACTGTAATGCCACCTGGCATGCTCCATTTGGGGATTAAGTTAGGAAATAGGCCTCGTGTTTTCAGTTTAGTGTATCTGTGATGCTGTTATGTATTTGCTCCATGGATAGGGAAGATACTCCCCCCTTAGTGGTGTCAAGCCAGGCCTTTTAATGATTACTTGATACCTGTGTTGCAAAGCAGCTTTAGATTATTAAGATAAGCCAGACACTTTACCAAGAAACACACATGTGGCTTTTAATTTTTCTCTGAAATCCTCTCATCACAGACAGACCACAGCTACAATATAAACATCTCTCAATGATTCTTGAAAATACAACACAAAGAGGTCAATTAACTGCTGTAGGGTAACTGGAAGGAATGAGTTCACCTGTTTCAAAATGTAATTAGAAAGCAGCAAAAACACCATCAGTGATGGCTCTGAAATATCACAAAATGTGTGTATTGATGTAGATTATGACCTTGGTTTTAGTATCTCTAGTGCTAAGGCCAACAGAGCACAGTCTCAGCAAATTAAAGCCTGCCCTTAAATGAGCGGTCCAAAACAAAACACCTTTAGAATTTATCAATAGAGATGGGGCTATTTTGGGCACCTCTCTTAAGTCCTTGTAATCTGGGATCAGAACAGAACATGCAATCAGACTTTTTGCATCACCCATTTTTAAATTAAACTCAATATAGACTATAAATGAGTACACTTAATATAGACTATAAATGAGTACTTTCATTGTGACCTGACAGCCCAGGTTTATGTTATGAAAAGTGAACAAATCAAATGCAAGGTAGTCAAGATGTAAATGTAATCCTTAGGTGGTAATCACCTTTCATTTTCCATTCTATTTATTAACAGTTCCCCCCTAAAAGGAAGAAAACAAGCTATGATTTAGAGTCATTACCTCAATGCTTATAAAAGTCCTGATGTACTGCATGTGCAACCAGTAAATATTGGTCAGCTAAATGTTCACCATCTGTTCTATTATCCTCACAGTAAATAATCACTGTTGCAGCATTTAAATCAAAAACATGCTTAGAAAACTGTGCTTATTTTCAGACAGTTCAGCTCATCACAGTTCACTTCAGCTCATCACACTGTTTCACAATTTATCTACATGTTTTCCCATCTGGGAATAATATGAACAAGTAACAAAACAGGTGTGCACGCACTTGGGGCACTGAAGAACATTTTTAAACCTCAGGAGTATATCTGCTTATGTTAGTTAGACTTTCCATAGTATTTTATTCAACCAGTAATGATGAACTGTTTGGGGATTGTGACAGTGCCAGAAAAAAAATGCAGCAGCCTCTCTATGGACTACACAGGAACTCAGTTCAGGCTCAATCACCTCATCCTGAGACCCATGCAGTTTATACTGGGTGCATTTCATAGTTTAAGATAAGTATTAGTGCAGTCACTGCCATACTAATATGATTTCATTATCTTACTTGTACAGTCCTGCCAACAACTGGATATCTAACCTTATACCGGAGAAGACAGAATTTATTTTTAAACCTACTTCCAATTTTCCAGTAATTTTGATTTTTGGCCAGTTCGAAACGTTAGGAATATGTAATTGGGAATGAATGGTTAAGATTATAAAATGATTGTGCTTTCAGTCCACAGTGTTTTTAGTGAATTAGCCTCAGTGTTTACAAGAGACTTGCAAAGTTAAACCTACAAAGCTTTACAGTGAATTGCACCGTTTGTGTAATTCTCTGAGGAGGAAAATGTTTTTGCAAGGTTCTTGGCACAACTATCTTTGAAATTGTTCGAGCCTTTTATTTACCAAACAGTGTATATTGTTAAAAGTAAAACTTCCCCTGTGCTCTAAATTTTGGCCCAGTTAATCTTTCATCAGTGTTGAAAACTGAGCTTTAATTAACAACTTTATCAGTTAACCCAGTCACTCATCCCAGTGCTTATCTGATACTGTGTCCATATAGGCGTTTGGGGACATCAGAAAAAGGCCGACTTGTCAGTGGGACAGCTGAGAGGAACTTGGTGGCAGGGGGGAAAAAGAGACCACAGAAATGGATGACATTAAATGGAATTTGATACAAATCCAGAAGGAATTATCTGGCCACAGTAGTCTAGGACAGGCATGGATTTCTCTTGTATTTCTCCCTGATCTTCTCTGGTATGTCACCCAGAGGAATAGACAGGAAGACAGTGGTCCCTTGCTGTGTGAATGCAGCATCTGGTGCGATTGAAGTCCTTTGCTGGGGAGGTGCTGACTGAGCTGAGAATAAAACCGTGCTGATGCTGTCGTCGCAGGAGCAGCCGGCTCAAGCCAGCATGGGGCTCTCGGCCAAGGCACTCATTAAGCTCTTTTGCTGTCTTCAGCAACAAAGATTTAGGGAGAAATCTGCTCTCCCCAGTTGCCTCTAATTTTTCTGCTTTCTGTTGAAGGGGAAGAGGGTGTGTGTACATACAAGTGCAGTTGAAAGAGTGATGTTAATGGTTGAGTGGACTGAAAATCCTATGTGCTTGCCTGTGAAGGGAACTGGGAAGAGTAATGGGTGAAGACTCTCTGGTGGATGGCCAGAACAGAGGAAACCCATGCTGATTTGTCTTAGGGATGAAAAGCGAAGACATCCTTGTTTCCTTGTAAGCCTGTCATCGCGGACCTGTTGTAGCAGAAGGAGTCTTGTGCTCCACTTCATGATGCACTCAATCACCAGCAGTATTTGTCATGTGAGAACTTCAGTCTGTGCCTGGTAGACTCTGTGACCTGCCCCAGGGAGAGTTTGACCTGTGGTTTTAGAAGCCATGCCTAGTCCTTTGAAACAAATTAATAACAATATCTAAGGACATAGGTAGAAATTAAAAAAATAAGATGAACAAAAATAATTGGTTTGCTTCAAATACTCCTGCTCAATAGTAAACATGGAAAAGAAAAATTAAAATATGAAAATAAGCATGGAAATGTAAACCGAATTGCAAAAAATAAAGGCTATTTAGAGAAAAAAACACAAAGAAGGCACTTTTGGGGATGAGCTGCACTTTCATTTTCCTCTTCACTTTACTTCATTTGCATTTGTGAAAGGGTGTGTAATGCTTGCACTTGGTTTAGACTCACATGGCATCATTTGTGGTTCAGAATTCTTACTCACCTCATTTTTCTCTCCTAAACAAAGATGTACCATTCATATAGTTGTAAAAATGTCTTGTCAGCAAAAAATCTGTAGTTCTTGCCAATGCAAGGAAGTCTGATATTAAAAGCATGCATGGCTTTGCTATCTTAAGATGAACCCATTAGCATGTGGCTGAAGAGTAAGTTCGAAAGAGAGAAATCGTGTTAAGAGGACGGAGTGACTACCTGGTGCCAAGAAGATATTTTATGCTTGCTCAAGTGGTTTTGATGAGTTGATAGCTGAAATGTTTATGCTTTTATTCACATAGATAGCATGCTAAAGAGTTCTATTTTAAACAGCAGATAATCCAAGTAGTGCATTTAGTTTGTGATGTAACTGTGTCTGGTGTTCTAGGGCTTGGAGGTTTGCTCCTGCTCTTACTGACTTCTAGCTGGAGCCTGCAAAGCAAGGCCCTTGACTTCTTTCCAACATGAAAACAAAAAACAGGAAGACATGCACAGGCTGTAAATTTTCTGTTCCTGTTGATGTAGATACAAATGCAAAGCATCGTAATGATTTCCACTCCATTGCTAAAATATTTATAGTCACAAAGAGTTCTGCTTATAAATGGAAAATCTGTGTCTTAGGAATGTTCAACTGTGTAACTTGGTGATTTACAAGATTTAGTGAAGCCCTGTTCCAAACTGTTAAATTTGATGTGAGAATTTAAGTATCATTAACAACTTTAATCTAGGTGATCTAAACTTTTCTTATGTATCGTCACCTCCTTTAAACTGCTCAGGTAGTACAAAGTGAATACTACAAAGGTAGTATTCACTACCTTTGATTGCTTGTTTTCCCCTACAGCCCTTTTCTTGATTTTCTGATTCTTTCTCTTTAAAGAAAGAAATAGCTTTGTCACTACACAATTGTTGCTATGAACATATTATAAGTTTCTCTGTGTGTAAGCCTTCTGATCATTTTCCCATGGGAGAACATCCTTTTGCTGTCTTTTACTCTGTATAAGCTTTCTGTAAACAAAATATCTGTGTCTGTTCTTCAAGGACATGGAATTGGTTGGCCTCCTCCTACCTATGAGGAGAAGGAGCTGAAATTACTTTATCTTTCTGATATTGTAAACTATTCAAACACATTCCCTAGACGAAGCAGCAGCAGGAGCATGGAGAATGCTCTCTGCTGAGCAGATATAGAAAAATATTAAAATTATAGAGTCATTTTAATAAATCATATTAACCTTCTGAATTTATTGTCAAGAGTCCTTTCTTCTATGTATGAACCACAACGATACACAATCTTTTAAAAAAAAGAAAACTTCCTTTATTTCTCTGCCTGGATCAGTTACATCCCTGGCATCAAATCTTGGCTGTCTATTGAGTACCATGGTTTATGTATTCACTTGAATATTGTTAATCTTTTTTTTTTCACAATCCTAGAATGTTTAAGGGAGCTTTTATCATAAAAACTGCCTACATACCTCTTGCAGCCTCACCTTTCTGTAGAGGGGTGTTCATTTTGATATAGCTTCTGACACATTCAAAAGGGGCAGTAAACCAGAATAGTCAAAATAAAATAGTAAGAAAAGGAACAATAAAATATTTGTTTGACATCCATTTATCCTATCCTTAGCCACTTTCTTCCTCTCTTGCAAATCCTCTCCCACTAGCAATCATAGGTTAGCAGCCCATTCTAATAATTTTGATGTGTATGTAACTGCCCAGACTATTTCAAAAACACCAGAGACTGGTACAGCTACTTCTATTAGATGCAACCGGGGAACCTTTTATTGATGAAACTTCCCATGCAAATGATGTCTAAATGTCTTGGTTGAAAAGCTAGTGGAAAAATTTAAAGCATGCAAACTTTTCAATCTTCGTCTCTGAAGGAGTGACATCTTACCAAACCGCTTGGTAGTTTCTGCAATAGGTTATCTAGCTAATGTTATGACAGCTCCTCTGTTTGTATCATTTATGTCTACTAGTATTTGTCAAGGGCTGCCCAACAGCAGTGACTACCATGTGCCATCTGTTTGGGATTACTCATGACATGCTGGGATTCTGGCTTCTTGATGCCCTGGATCTGGGTCTTTCTCTGGGTGATTTTAATCTGATCTCTCCTGTGACACAGAGATACAGCCATTTTTCATTCTGTCCCATTCAAAGACCTATTGTCAAAATTCTAGGGAGTGGATATGTATTAACAGTGGTTGCACACTCAGAGTAGGGAAAGGGAAAGAAGTCATTCAGTCCATTCCTGGTTTATGTCATTCATGAAAGATATTTGTCTAAACTGTTCTTAAAAGCTCTCATGATCCTAGTATCACAACTTCAGGCAACTGAATGACAGTTATTAGTACTAGAAGGTTTATCCTAATGTCTTCTCAAATATCCCTTGCAGCATTCCTTCTCCTGCCGATCTTCCTAGCAGCAGTGTAGATGCGAGCTTATTGTTACTCTGTTTTCCATGAATCTTCTCTTATCTAAGTGAAACACTCCCAGAATCTTTCAATCACATCTTCCAAGTCACGTTTTTTCAGATGTCACTTTACCACCGCAGAACTCCTCTGGATTTTTCCTTTATCTGTGTCTCTACAAGTGATTAAGAATGTCTTCTTCCTGAGGCCTTATCACAATAGAAAGACTACTTTGAGTTTTCTGCAAGTGGAATTGCTCTTTAAATCCCTCAAATTGGCATTGGTCTTTCCCCTGCACAAAATCTTTGATTGCTATGGAGTTTGTGGTCTGCTATGTGTTGTGCAATGTCCCGTATTCCTAAACTGGTTAATCATTCCCCAAAACCACTGTTGCTCCCTTGTCCGCTGCATTAGTTTTGTACACAATTTCTGTGAATTGGCAAGAGCATATTGAATTCTCTCACATCTCTCAAGCTTGATCTTATCATAAATTTGAAATTCAGTTTCCTTCATCCTCCATGCTGACGATTTGATATTGGCCACAGGACAGACTCCTTCATAATTCTCAATAGCTTTTCTTATTAATTGTTAGCTTTTTTGATCCCAGATTCTCATTTTTTTTTCAGGTTAGGGTTTACCACGTGGGGATCTGTGACTGGATAATATCTGTTAGGTTTTATTAGATCAGGCACAGCATTTTGACAACCAGTTTGTGTTGGTCCATTGCACTACAAAGCTGAAAATGAAGGTAGCAGATAACTTCGCATTGTACCATAACTCTGGAAGCAGAACCACAAACATCATTACTGAAGCTAAGACAGACAGCACCCCCGCTTTTCTGCCCCATCTAAACAATCTCTTACCGATCACAGAAGAAAATTTGACAGGAATTTAGCAGGTGTGTCTTGGCTGTTGCTTATCTCTTAATTTCTTCAAGGCTCACTTGCAAACTGTTACCTTCATATTTGCAAGTAGTTTGTTGTTTGTTTTTCTTTTTCCTTGAAAGTAAAGTTAAGCTGACCAGTTCATAACATTCAACAGTTCTTTTTTTTTCTATGTAATTTTAAAATAGACAAAATATTTCCCATTTCTGGAGCTTCATTGATTCCTGCAAACTTGCAAAGATTAGTGGAAACTGTGATGACTACTGTGGACAGGCCTTCCAAAGTTTTCTAGAAGGAGATTTAAAATCCAGATTATTTGAAATAATCTAATTTATCAAAAAAATCTCTGATATTAATTCTATTAGTGTAAGAGTGACTTGGCCTTTTAGAATAATCTGAAACAAAGTAAACATTACATGCTCTGATCTCTATCATATTGAGTATTTCTGTCTTTCTCATTAGGTAGCAAGCCAAAATTTTTCCTAATTAATGTCTGACTCCTAATGGATTCCTGGAAACAATGTGACAATTTATTTTCAGTCCAGTATTTCGCATCTGTACTATATTGTCTTGTCCGTATATAGTTAAGGGTTTTTTTTACGTTTCCCCCAAGTACTCCCAGTTCTCACTTTCTAAGAAAGTCCCATTCACATGCAATTTCTTTCTTTTAGTCCTATAACACCTATTCCTTTACTAGCAATTTTCTGACAATTCTTTGAAATGCTAGATTTTGCTATTTTTAATGAAACAGAGCCATGACCTGATCTTGGTTGAAGGCTAACAGCCAAGGTTCCCAGACTAAAAGAAAATCTCATTACCAAGAAAATATTAAAAATAACTCACAATCTCAAAAACCAGTTAGAACTCACTACAGCATTGCCACAGCCCTTCAGCTAAATGTAGTCTCTACACTTTATACTTTGCTTTTATATATATATACTTTATACTTTGCCCCATGAAACACCCTCCTGCACCCTCCTACCCCCCTCCTATGTTTTTAGTACACAGGAATGGTGGTGGTGGGTGTTGGCTTTGTTTTCTCTCATGTGGTACTTATTATACAGTCAGTCTTCATATAACAAACTTTGTCACTGAATTTATGGTTTTCAGAAATTCTCTACACTTATTTTTTTTTAATGCTAAGAAAGTAGAAAATAGTAGTTTCTGTTTAAGTAGGCTGTATAAAATTGAGGTTGCATTATGAGTGAAACCAGAACAGAGAATTTTTTACCTGATCTTATATAGCATTTTGAGTGCTGGCTAATCAAACACTTAACTTCTTTTGACTCTGGAAAGGTCAAACCATGGGTCTATTGAGATAAATACGTTTCATCTTTACTCCAGCAGGGCCAAGCTTTTACCTAAAAGAGTGTTCTCACTATCTTTCCCCGCTGTATTTCCTAGCTGAGAATGATCACAGCTGTTGTGATTCGAGCAACAGAAATTGCCTCATTTTCACTTCAGTCAGAGAACTCTTTTTCCATTGTTATGTTGGTGATTAATTCATGTTTTTTGCCACTGAAGGCAAGTGTTTATGAAATCCACAAGGGTAAAATGGCCATTCTTACTTTACTATCAAGTATGTCACAACCCTTCCATTTTGTATAGCACAGATGTCAAGTGAAGAAGCTTAAATATGTAGGAGTGACATCCTCCTACATGAAAAATGAGGAGGCATATACAAAAAGAGCACAGAATGACAATGAAGTAGGATAGAAAGTTTTTGACTCCAGATTATTGCAGAGAATTGCCTGTTTTGTCAGATAAACACTCAAGGATAGCTTCTGGAAAAAGGAAATTTCTGTCTTAGAAATGGCAATACAGTGAGTAACCAAGTGGTCTCCAAGGAGTCTCACAAAGCAACCAAACTTAATGTGGCAGACTGGTGCTCTTAAACCTGTGGGTGAATGTGGAACATTGTGGTTTGATCTTTCTCTGATGTAATGCTTGCTTCTGTGTATCTCCCAGATGTAGACCATTATAAGTGGAATTATTCAGGGTTTCATCAGATTTTGTTAATTCCTCTGGGCTTTCCCGTCTAACCACATGTTGGTTATTACGCTTTTTTCCAAAATCCTTAACATGGGATATTTTTATGGAACAAGNATTTATTTCTGAGTACATTTCATTTGCATGGACTCTCCCTTAGGGTCAAGTCCTGGGGGTTTGTGACCAGATTTATCTGTTGTCTGTGTTTCCACAGTATAGAGAGAGGAAAAATGGCATGGCAGATCTGATGTGTCAAAAAATATGTAAGGCAGATGCCCCAACACCATAGCATGGATATTTGCACATCACTTATTTTGCTGCTGGAAACTGCATCAGATATATTGGATGTGGTATGAAATCCTCCACAAAACAAATGCGACTTCAGAACTTGAAGTCATCACCAAAGACTTGGTTCATGGTGAAGAGCACAAAGACCCCCAGCTGATCATTACTGTGAAACAAATGCTTAAGATTCAATTCTATATAAAGTCCTGATTGTCTGGCCTCCTGGGACAGCTTAGGCAAGAAGGGAGGGAATATTGTCAGACTGCCATTTGAAAAATACATGCTGTCCATAGTGAGAATATATTACAGTTATTTTCTTTTTCCAGTTAACACTGAATGTAGACTGTTTGGGCTCTACTTACCTCTCTCTGGGGAGTGATAATCAGGGCAGAATTCCAGTCTCAGTTTCCAAAACACTCCTGACTTGCAAAAAAAACTTTGTCCTGTTGAGGATGCCAGTGTTCTCAAACACTTTCTATGCTTCTATGGTTTCTAGGGTGAAAAAAGCAGATTTTTTTTTGTCACTGAAGTGCATACAATGAGTAAAATGTGTACTGTAACAACTGTATTTTCAGCACTTACCTGATTCCTGCTTTTATGGTCAGGTAGGTAAGTAAAAAGACATATATTTTTGCTGTGTCTGGGCGATATTTTAAATAAATAAAAATGACTACTTCATTTCTTCCACAAGTTGTATCAGATTCTAGGAGGGAAATTTCTTCCCTTATCTTCTGGATTCAGTGTAAAATAAGGGTTTCCGGAGGTTATTTAGGATGTCCAAGAGATACCAGACTGCTGTGCTTTGTCATCTTTCTGTTTGATAAATGTGTAAATTCATAATCTACTGTGTAATTTAGAGTTCTCCCTTCCCGTCTTGGCACATTCCTTTTCTTCTTTTGCTGAAATACCTGAGACATTTTTATGAATCATGTATGTTAACATTTAAAACAGCTTTTGAACTGATTAAGAATCAGGTAATGATGTGCTTTTTTCTATGCAGCTTATCTGAGTTTGTATGCATTAGAATTTAGTGGGAAAATAATTTAGAGCTGTACACAGAATATGCATCATAGAAATACTTGAGTTCCTTTCCAAGCAGAGAATAGATTAGATGAATGTGTGCTTTGAGTGGGTATGATCTGTGCTTTCAAGCACATCACATGTTTGGTGATCATTCAGCTGATCACAATTCAGTAGAATAACTCAAATCTCAGATATACAAAAATACTTGATGAACTAAGCAAGTATCCCAGCTCAGTGAATATCAATTAAGTCCAGTGAAAATGATCTATTCACAGGTGTCTGATAAATAGAAAAGGAGCTTAAAACTCATGGATTTACTCATTCATAACCAATTATTCACTCAGTCTGAAATGTGGTCCACTTCCAACCAGAAATAGCACTGTCTTTGGTAAAGACAAGATAATAAATTGAGTATGTTCTGTTATTGCATCTATTTCCTGTTTTCCAAGGTACTTCCTAAAATTTGCTGTAGATCTTTAGAATACTCCCCCTTCCCAAAATGTGTTTTTCTCAATGTCCTTTTCTCTTTTTATTTGGAAATATTTACAGATAATTACTATGTAAGTGTCAAATATGAAATGAATGTTTCACTGATCATTCTGCTTGAATAAAAATAAAATCCTCTCTGTACATATAAAAACCCACAAAAATTCCAGCATTTAAATTATGGGAAAGCCAGTGCCAGTTCAGGACCTCTTTCAAGGTGCACTGAAGGTAAATAAAAAGATAAAAGAAGTCTGGAGCAGATGCACATTCGCAAAATGGCTCCTCCATCTTTATGACAATCCTAAAGACTAGTTATAGCAGCTCTTTTTTTGCACTGATGGGCTAGAGCAGCCCGAAGGTTGAACTGGAGACTACATTCAATGCCTGTTATAGCAGTTGTCAGGAGTAAGTCTAGGAAGCAGAATTTGTATCTGATTGAATTTGGAATATCTATGGAGAAGTCTTTTCAGGTGAATGCAAAGGCCAAAACCCCTAAAAAAAATCCTAGAGTTAACACATACACAAAATGATGTGCAGGTATTTGTATGTTCAATTTAGACCTTATTCAGTCTCCATTCAAATGGCTTTTTTCCCCCCTGATTTCAGTACATTTTGGAAAGCCTACTATTTTATCCGCCTATTATAGTTTCAAGTATGACACTGGGTTTCAAGGAGGCTAGCTGCTCTTTCCTGCCTACCCAGCTGTGTCTGATGTTGATCATGGTATGTTCTCAACTACACAGGAGGAGAGTCTTCTCTGCAGCAGTGCATTAGTGCGCCTTCAGGGATCAAAGGGATCCTCTTTGGTGTGCACTGTGAGGCTTTCCTATGCCTTTGTGGCTTTGACTTGCACCTGCAAATGCCCCTTGTCTGTAAACATAACAAATCAAACATGCTCCTGAATCATCCCTGAGGTAAAACATGCTGTGCTTACTCATGCCCGGGCCACGCGTGCAGCTTCTGTGGTTCTGACAGGCTCTGGGGCAACAGGTCGAAGATCAGGATTTGAAAATCAGATTCTTAGCAACACTAATTGTAAATTCTTACACGTGACGAGCTCCCTACTTGTGTGGCAAGCAGCAATATGGTCTGGAAAGGCACGCAAGAGTCTGTGCTTGCACATTTGACCTTCCTGCCCTGCAGTTGCGGTCCCAGCATGTAAATGTGCCCATAGGGTAATTCATTTTCCTGTCTCACTTGCTTAGAGGCAGGAGGCACACAAATGTGGGGAGATCCCTGGCTCGCACCCCAGGGCTGTAAAACAGCCTATGTAGCGATTTCATGAGCAAGTCATATGGCACCTAATTCACAAATGTGAAAAAAGCATAGAAGTTCAGGGAACGGAGAAAGCTTTTAGGAAGAGAAAGCAGCAAAGATAGATCACATAACAGCCTGGATATGGGACATATCTTTAGATAAAGCTGAAACTGCAGCCAACTGCTGCTACGAGTCTGCCAGGGAGTAGGTGCCATGACTAGCAGATGTGCTTCCTCTGTTTGGTGTCTCTGTATTGCTGACTGCTGAGACCAGAAGTGCTTGAGAGGACAAAGAGAAATGGGTCAGTGAGGTCAAAGAATTCATATTTCATTGCTCAGAGGAGTGCTTATTGGTGCTTACTACCTTTAAAAAAAAAAAATCAAAACTGTTAAAATCATGTTTTCAGCTCTGACTGCGCCAGACTTCCACATGAGCAAGTGCAGCAATGAGCACCTCCAGTCCAACAGAGCACTCAGGCACAGCTTAACCTCAGTTCTCAACACAGCCGTGTTTAGCACCACCTAAATAAGCTCAGTGAGCACTCTGTTGAAATGTGTCTTTGTATGGTGTACACAGTCCACCCAAAACAAAGGTTTTTGTGTACTTTAGAGATATAAATTTAGATGTTTAGAATTCAGGTATTAAGACTTTAGAATAGCCACAAAGTATCAGCCACTGGTGCTGTTTAACTATTCATCTGATTACAGAAAAGTGACCTAAATACTCTTGATTGCTTTTATAATCAGTTGCCCCTACAACTTTGCTATTCCAAAAACCAAAAAATAAATAGATCTGAAGGTAAACAAACTTCTGAGGTTCAATTAGAATATACAGACTCAGCTTTTTGCAGAAGTAATTTTCTTTTTCTTTCTTTTTTTTCCCAAATAACAATGTGATAAACTAGTAGGAAAATTCCTTATCTTGGCATTTCCAACTTTCACACATTTCACACTTTCACAAATAAATTTCAAAATTCTTGTTAGTTTGGTTGCAGATGGAGACTATTTTAGTTACTTCATGTCCTAAGCTACTGGAAATGTGTTAAAGTGATTAATCAGTCTAGTAACAAATTTTTAATCAGTCTTTTGTTATAAGAACCATAAAGACATTACCTAATTCTGGAAAAAGACTTGAAATTACACTATTAGTGTTACTTATACCACTTATTTTGTATAATTTTAAATTTTATCCAACAATAAAAGCCTATGGAATGTCATAGAATTTTGTTTATTTATTGATAGGTAGTTGTACTATAGAATTTGAACATGGATAAAATATTTTTCATCCAAGAATCACAAATACCATTAAATGAAATTGCACCTCTGAATCAAGTCTCTTTGATGCAAATGGTAACATTCCTGTGTTACAGGTAGATAAGGTGACGTATCTGTAAATATAAGTGGTCTGCTTAAAGTCACAAAGCACATAGATGGCAAGGATCCAAGAGTTTGCAGCTTGGGCCTTCTCTATATAAATATGCATCATATATTTCTGTGCAATATCTACAGTAATAAACATCAGTTTCTTATTTTTAATTGCAATTATTAAAATACTGTGGGTTTTCTTATAGGTTTATTACTTTCCTAGAAGCATTGCTGATCGTTTTTATGCTCAGTGTGTATCTGAAAAAATTATAATCCTTGTATTGAAAGGAGACATAAAAATATTCTGTGTCTTTTTCTGTGCAGGCAAGGTCGTTACTCTAATCTTTTAACTTTTTAACTCTTGAAAGAGTACAATTTTCAATTGAATAACGAATATTTGGGCAAAGTGTAACAACATGCATATGTTGTATTTGCAAGGTGCTTTATCTAGGAAAATCGTCTTACATTTTTCCTTCAGTGCCAAGACATCATAACACACTGGCAATGTAATACAAGTATATCTTTTGCTGTGCTCCCTTAATTCTTTTGGTTTAACAGAGAGTCGTTTCCATCATTTGCAAGGTAAACTATAAAAACTCCCTGCTAATGCTATCTGATGCAGCACTGAAAAGTGAGCTGAAATATTTCAGTGGAGGGCTCTTGCTTTGTACATTTGTATCACAGGATCCCAAAGCACTAATGGGACCTTTACAAGGAGGGAAAAAAAAAGGTAGTAGCTGCCTACTCAAAGACATACCTTATCTGAATAGTGTTATTGTGAGAGATAGACTTGTGAACAAAAGATGGAAATTACAGAAACAGGAATCGGATATCACAGGTCCAGAATAAGAATGGTGAATAGAATATGGGGCAAAAGACTCAAAGCCTGAGTGGCAGCTCAAAGAAAAGATGGTATTTCATACATTTTCTAAACATTGCTTCTGTGCTTCCTTCAAAGAACTGTTCAAATCCCAGCTGGCTTTCCTAATTAAAGAACAGTGAGTGTTCTATAGATAGGAAATGTGTGTGTGTGACTAGAAAAGGGCTGGATTTTATTTACCCTTTTCTCATTGCACTCTTTTTTGTGTAAAACTATGTGACTATTTGGGGATGTAGCTTAAATGAAGATTAGCTTAAAACAGAATAGTTAAAAGTTAAGCATTGCCAATTTATGAGGAGCCTAGAGAAAAAAAGCAAACCTGTGGGGAAATAGGTGGGGGGCCTTGCAAACTGATGAATATCACTTGTCTGACACTATAGTCTGTAATAAATGCTTTGAAGCATGTTTTCCAATGTCAGTTCTCTCAGCAATTAGTCCCTTAAAGTAGTACTCTGTTGGAGCAGGGACAGAAACGTTTGTGGGAGTTTGACACTGAGTTGTTATCAACTTGACAAACCTACTATGTCAGCCATCTATGAAAGAGAAATATGCTTTTCACAAAAATTTTTTTCTTAAATAGGTCAACTGCTCTTCTAATTATTATTATTTTGGACTATTTTTTTCATATTTACAATATCACAGTCAAATGATGACTGACAGATTATGAAAGCTGAGGAAACATGGAGACAAGAACTGCTTGAGCAAAACATACAGGATTTGTACCCAGTGAAGTTGTATGTAAACATAATGAAAAAAAGTAGTGGGATGGAAGAAATTCCTTTTGTGTCACAGTATTTTGCTGCACTAAAAAAGTCACTTTTTCCCTCTTATGACAATCAGAATATCTAAAAAATTCCATCTCAAAACACTTTCAGACTTAAATGCAAGAGCAAAACATGAGGCAGGTAGAAACAAGCTTTTCAAGATGACAGATTCTGGTACGAGAGGTAGCAAGACAACAGATAATACACCAGCTGTAGAAAGTGGTGGAGAAAACAGTATGTAGCAATAATGACATGTAGGTCTATGAAAGTGAATTAAAGCTATCATAAATAATGCAAATGCAAAACGCCATTGTCTCATCCAGGAAAGGCGTGGTTACAAAATTTTTGTTAAAAAACCATCATGTCAAAGTAGGCAGTGAGATCCCTCATGTGCTGCTTTCTGGTGAATTATGACTGGAGGAAATACTGGGCAGACTTTGTTGGCTGAGAGAGTTGGAGGATATAGGCGTAGGGGTGAGCAAATGCTGAGGGACAGTTTAGAACCAGAAACTCAAACAGGGAAAAGATTAAAGGTTAAGGGTGATAAAATTACACATGGTTGAAATAAATGCTTGGCTTTCACAGCCATTGTTCATTAGAAGAACTAATTAGAAGAATATGTGGCAAGGACTCTGAAAAAGGGAGAGTAACAAAGGTAAAGTGTCTAGGAAGGCTATCTTGTTTCATCATTATATTATTCCTCTAATTTCAGAGTAGCAATGAAACATCTTCCTCCAAGTTACTGCTTGTTTCCTTTTGTTCTTATCTGTTTGTAAAATTTACAGTGTTTTAATTTTTCTTGTAATGCATTTTGAATGGTATTATATATGAAACATCTTATATTAAAAAAAGATATGATGAATATTTATAATTTCTTTGATGACAGAGGGCCAAATTCTGTCAGTATATAAACAGGTGCAACTCAGTTTAAGGTCTATATTATTCACGCTTATTTATGTAAAGACTGAAATTGGTCCAGAGCAAAAATGTATGTATGTAAAAATCTAGGCTTCTTTCTTGTGGATTCAGAACTCATGCATCATTAACCTAATACACTTCTGTTTTTACAAGGGTTATACAAATTTCTGCTTCATTTTAGCAAGAGCTTGGAGGTAGCAAATAAACCGTAAAGCCTAATAAAATCCAACTTTCAGGCAAACCTTCTTGTATATAAAATTGAAGAGTACAAAGTGCCAAGGGCTTGTATTAGTACCATCCATTTTGTTAACATTTTTCCAATTTATCTTGTGCTATGAACCCTCAGAGTACTATGCCTATTGTAAATATTTAAGCATTACTGTTGACATAAAGATAATGCTGACAAATTGAGTTAACATTTCTGCTGAGGATTACTGACCATGTGTAGTGCAGAACAACTTTAACACCCACACCGAGCACTGCGCTCATGCCAAACTCTGTTTAGTCTACAATACAGCGTGTCCCTCAAATGAATTTTTAGCTTTGATTTACACAAAACATGAAACAACCTTTCTTGGATCAATTAATTGTTTGACTTTCCTAATACATTTCCATTTTAACTAGATTATGTCTGTATCACAGGACGAGTAATGGTTGCAAGATGTTAGTGATCTCATGTGGGTGGGTGTCTGTGTGCACAGGTGCATGGTGCCATTGCTCTTTCTCCAATTTACTACCTTCTGTGTTTTCAGTATCAGCCTAAAGGTTACTCCTATCTGCTTGCATTTTCAGTCATACCTGAGTGTGCACAGCTAAAAGCATGAGAGGGTTGTTGATGTGTGTTTTGGCTTCCAAGAAAAAAGCTTTTGCAGCATCTTCTCCCTTTTGACAAAATGCATGCAGTGCAGAAATGAAGAATCCAGGTGGACGTTTGAAACCATTTATTCCAGAAGTGTGGTATTTATATGCTGTAGTTTGTAATTTGGTAGCACTTGCAGGCAGGAGTCTTTCAAAATTGCAAGAAATTTGCAGGTCGCATTTGCAACCACATAATTGGCATCCTGGACTGACATATTTTGATTTGAAAAAGATTGTAAGGCCTTCATATATAACCTCAATTTACAAAAATATTGAAGCTCAAGCCATTTTCAGCTTTACAATAATCAAGGTTGATGCACGTTAAAATTTCTCTACTCGAGGAAATGGTCTGTGACCATTATGAGATACATTAATTCTTCTGTGTTGACAGAATTCAAGAATGAGTTAATATCAAACCCTGAGTTCTTAATTTTGGACTTTGTAAACACTAACAGAACTGACGTGGATCGGGATGGTATGCTGCAATTTGGTTACACAGCATCCTTCCCTCTTTAGTATCAAATTCCCCACATTGCTTCATTATGTTGATGAGAGATTTCCGAAATGTTTTACTATGAGGTGACAAAACCAAACTTTTTCACGTTTTCCTTTCTTCAAATGACAGACAATATTTTCCACACTTACAATGTCTCCAATTATTATGTCAATAACAGTACTCCTAGTAGCTCAAAGATATTTTACGGAGGGGATTTAAAACTCTTTTCCTAGCTTTCTAGTGGGGAGACCCAGGCCAACTGATTATCTGCCTACTGGCCTAACAAGGACACAAGTCTCCTCCAGCTCCTAGTTATACTCCTAAACCCAAAGAGCTGTAAATCCTAGAACATGAAACAAGGCTAAACCTGAGCCTGAAAATACTGTGCTTTCTTGAGCAATGAAAGCAAACTGAAATTCCGAAGAAAACTGTAAATATCATATCTGAGATCTGAGATGCTTGTCCTAGTTAAAATATGCCTTTCTTTTTATTAAAACAAAGTTGAAAGAACTAACCAAACCTTTGTTACTTTCATCTGGATTCATACATGGGGATTCTCTACAGGCAAACTTGGAGGCAGCCTTAGAGCTTGAATCAGAAAGTAGCTGGCCTCTGATCTAGTGAGATGGGTGCTTGGGGGCCCCTAACACTAGTACTCAAAGGGGAAAGTGGAGCTGATGTACCAGTCCAGAAATGAGAAGCAGCTCAGATGAAGTATGTAAAAACCTAACTGTGGCGGTTACAGCGAGCTCACATGATTTAAACAAGTTCATATTTATTGCGCAAGTTGGTATCAGCAATGGAGTTTTTACAACTTTGACCTTTCTTGGCTTGGCCACCTCATTCTCCTGGTACCTTATGAAAATCACAGCCCTCATTCCAAGAAATAACTGTGGTCCTGTGAAGTCCTTAGCACAGGACTATGAGAACAAATTAAATTTGCTTTGAGGCCTGAAGCAGGAGGAATATCTCTGCGGTGTAGAAAGAAGCAGTCTTGATCAGGATAATTTTACTCTAACAGTAAAAATAAAGTGCAAATAAGATAGCAGGTGGTTTCTCAGAGCTAGTTATAACTTGCAGTTTCCAAGACCAGTGTGTGTCTCTATATTTAGCCAATCAATAGAGGAACTTAGCTTAAGAATACAAAAGCACCCTATCTGTCAGAAGTAAATACCTAGAACTTAAACATTTTACATTCTATCTTAATCACTTCCCAGGGTACTGGTATAGCACCTGAGCTCTTTACAACCTTAATATGTGTCTATTCTCAGTACAGCCTTGTAAAGCTGGCAAACAAAGAATTAATCAAAGCCCCGCTAGAAGAAATGATACATCCTTAGTCACAAAAAAGATCAATTATATGATAACATCTAGTTGTCAAGTTTTAATAGGAAATGTTAGAAACTAATTGTATTCTAAGAGATGAATTTTACAGTTTCTTTACCTCAACCATCTATTGTTTTGCTTGTCTTCTCTCCCACATCATGTATTCCTGTCTATTCTCCTTTTACTTTTCTGTCCTTCCTTGCAAGTCCATTGCTCCCTTCATTAAAAACAGGAATTAACCCTTCCCTTTTCTTCTTTGCCTGAGTGGAAGAAGTTTCTAACCACTCACACATGCCCCAGTTTGCAGACAAACAATGGTAAGGTGGCCAGCAATTCTGCATAAATCAGTGTGTAATTTCTTTTTAAGATGCTCTTCTGCAGAGGCCTTTGTCCATGTGGTGCTTAAGAAAGGCATTTGTATGAACACTCAGCAAGTTGTCTGGTATGCTCTAAAGTGGCATCAGACAGAATGTCTCTCTCATTGGCAATCTGCCTGCTTACCAGGAAAACTCAGACCATAGAAATCCATGTTTGGATAGCCTTTCATAGGGACAAGTGCAATACAGACACAATATCTTTGGGTTTGTACTAAATTATTTCTTTGTGTTTGGCCATTAATAAGTGTATAATGAATTCATTCTCCTTCTATTTGAGTCTTTGCATTCTTCCCTTACAGAGGTTATAGCCTCCTACTTTGCACAAATAATTTCTACTTCTTTTTGAAATCACTGCTTAAAATTCTAGGGATCTTACTCTAGCTAGGATTCCTAGGGATCTTTTCATAGCTTCTGAAATAGTTTCAGAGATACTTGTGCCATAAAGTCTTGAGATCATACAAAACAAAACACATTCATTCACACATATCATGGTGCTTATTTTTAAAAGAAACAGGCTGGGAAAACGTGCATCTTTGACAACATCCTTCCTGTAGAGAGGCAAAAGCAAAGGTTATGGCTTCTGGGAAAAGAACTCTGTTAGTAGGAGGATCATTAAAGCACATTAACACTGTCTTTAATGATCTTTACTAGGGAAAAGGATTATTGTGAGTCTAAATTGGTGCTTTAATTGGTGACTGAAAAGAGGGAGTAATGAGCTTGGTATGTCAGCATTCACGAGCAACATGTAAATGCCTGGGAGGAACTGAGCACACAGTGAAACTACAGAACTACTGCAGCAGAAGGTGGAGAGAAAATTGATTCTTTAGTTAGAAAAAAACTAAACCACATAAAATGGAGAAAGATAACATGAAAGTTTAGTGGGAGGGAGGGAGTAGAGATGGTGTTGGTCCAGACTTAACTTGCTGTATAATGTAAATTAGACTTTTCCACTAATGTTTTGTCATGTCTTCTGCTGCCTAAATGACAAAATGCATATGAAGGAGTCCCTGTGCTGAATCTCAAATTGTTTGAGAAGAAGAGCTGGCTATCTACTGTTCTCTCTTGAGACTTACAAAAGCATCTCATAAACAACAGAAAACTCCTTTTCAGCATTCACAGACTGCCTTACTGCTCAGTTTGTGGTTACCATACATAAACCCATGCACCCAAACACACTTGTGGAATAGGGCTATGCACAGACTCATGTCAAAAAGGTGGGTTGAGACTAATCTCCCTGTACATAAGGTGCTACAGTTAGGCATGAAATGTCTTCTGGCCAATGCTCCACACCAAATGGTACTGATGGGAGGAGAAATTCAGCATTAAGGAGGGCTGCTGTGGAGATGAAGCATAGACTGGCTGGTTTTTTTTTTTTGTTGTTGTTGGTTTTTTTTTTTTTTGAGCTGTTTAAAATACAGCTAAACTCTTGAAGGAGAATAAACCGCAACAACCTTATGCATGAAAATACGGAGAGATGGATGCATCAACAATACAGAGGAATTATTTACAATGACTTAACAATAAGGGACATAGCTAAGAACAGTGGAGGACATTTTAGAGGAGGAAACCTCCCGGCCATGAGAGCTATTAGCCATGTAAAAATCCCCTGGGGAGGAGCAGATACTCTGTCCCATGGAACATGAAAAGCCAGACCGGATAAAATGTTGCTAGGAATACAATAGGGGCTGTACCCCTGCACTGAAAAGTGGTTAGAACAGAGAAACACATAAGTTATTATTTGCAGATCCTATGATTACTAGAAGGATTGATAACTCTCCTCTGCCCCCGTCAAAAATGGCCCCCTGCTGCTCTTTCTGGACAGAGGGATAAAACTGACCCTTCCTACCCAGGAGGGAGCCTCAGATACATGTATGCAGTTGCTTTTCCTGAATTAATGCCCAACTATAATTTTGTTGTTAGTGGAGGTTTTCTTGTTCAAAGCCTGAAGGCAAATTAATCCTTCCCATGTGCCATCTACCCCAGCTCAACTGGGTACATGATGGCTTGTCCATTTCAAAGGTTTACAGACTGGCACTGCTATTCAGACCCTTGAAGCTTTTGATAAGATCTGTCATATTTTCAGAAAAATGCCAGCTTTCTTCAAATAATTTTACAAATTTTAATTGATCTAACTGCACCATTCTGAGAACTGAGTGCTTATAAATCAGGGCAGAACTAGTCAAAATGCTTTGAGACTCTGCAGGAGGACAAAAGATGTTACAATAAATGGAGCATCTCATTTTATTTGAAACATAGACAATTAACATTCTTCAATTTTTTTACCAAATATATGTGCAATGTTAAAATTCACTGACCCGGAGGAGAAATTCTATAAAGCCATTCAGCATGTCCTTTATTCTTTATAGAGATGCAGATCTATGAAATGGAATCGAGGCTTCCTCATAGCTAATTGATAAATGTACAACCCAGTAGGTGTGTAAGTTTTTTTAATTAACAGAATATTAGGTTGTATAACTCTACCTATATATAGGGTAGGAATAAAGCAACATTTGCATCCTGGTAAATCTGCCCTTTCAGGGGCAGAAAGTTTCTCTTCTACTCTACTTACACATACTCTCAGCATGCTTCACCAGTAGGGAGAGTTCTCTTCACAGATTCACTCTTAGTGGGATTCTTGATTGAGAGGGCTCCTTTAGGAGCTTGATTGAGAGAGCTCCTTGAAACTCGTTTCCACTGAAAATGAGACTTTCATGTATGTATGGTATTTTCACAGCATACAAGTGTTTATCATGCACTTGCATGGTGCGAAAAATGGGCATCTCCAGATCCCCACTGTAATTTTATATGCAACCTAGAATTAATTACTTTGAGTGGCTTAAATCATCACTTTCATTTCTCCATTGCTCAAAATGAGAATGCCCCTGCTCACAGTTTTTGCAAAATTGTGCTAGTAGGTGGACTATGATCTTTCCTGTTCGGGAATAACCAAAGAAAGAAGGATGAAGGGAAATCCTTCCTCTGTCATTTGATATAATAGAAATAATTGCTCATTATCTTAAAAGAATACATTAAAACCAAAAAGAAGATTAAATCATCCTTTCATCCTAGTGTAATTGGGAGTTACCCATTCATTGTCTAGATGAATAGAATTTTAAGCCACAATAGGAAACAAAGGCAAAACTGCAAGGCTTAGGTTACAATCTTTGGATGTACAAAAAGTCAGTTTAATGTACCTTTCATAGGTGGTATGGGGAAATTTCATGATTCAAATTTTCTTCCTTCTATTGTCTTGTGAAAATAAGCACTGGGGAGAAAAAAGGCTTTGGAGACTTAGAGGCAAACAGTCAGTGGGATGCAAAGAGAATTAAATTAGCAATAATGCTGGAGGCTAAAAGTCACCAAATCCAAACCCAGAATGTGCCTGTCAGCGCTGAGCGCTTTCACCCGTCTGCTGTCAGGGGTGTGGGAGTCACCAGGGAAGCAAGGAGGAGCACTTTGAAGAGAAGGGAAATAGATCGAGCGAGAGACGCTCAGTGTTGTGGGCTGCCAAACAGGTTTTTTGGAGTGAATTTGGTGAGATGGAGTCTCCTCCCAGCTATAGGCCCACGGACACAGATCCAGGTTTTGGGACAAGGGGAATTCCGGTCAGAACTCCTGGCCCCGCCTGCCGGAGGGGCGGAGCTCAGCCGTGTGGGCGTGGCCACGCTGCCCTTCCGCATCGCACATGTCACCGCTGGGGGTGTGGCTTCGGGGCAAGGTGGGCGTGGTTTCTGTTCCCGCATGGCTGGCTGGTGCTCCTCCATTCCCATTCCAGCAAAACGCTGCTTGGAGGTGTGGTGCTGGAAAAGCAGCACCAGTGCGGGGAGCATCCGCAGGAACAGAGTGGTGGAGGTGAGTCCAAGCCCAGCCAAATCTGAGCCGAAAGGAGCCAAGCTGAGGAGAGCCGTGGGGAATGGCAATGCCAACGCCAGACACCACCACGAGGATCGAGTCCAGCATCCAAAGCAATGGTGTAACACAACACAGACCATCTGGCTTTTGGGGATTTGTCCATCCTTGTTTTCCATCGTGTCTTGCAGCACTCATAATCTTGTCTTTGTCTGGGGAAGGCCTCATGGACACAACCTACTGGCCGAGCCTGACATCTTGTCTTTGTCCCAGTGGCCACACAGAACTAAGTCGAGGTGGTCAATACCTTCTGTGTGTAAAACACCTTCTCATTTTGTAAACTTATTTTGCTAATATTGTTGCTGTTCCTGTGTGTTTTTTACTCCACTGCTTTTCTCTTTCAGTAGATTGTTATCTCAATACACAGTCTCTGCCTTTTCCCCTCAGTTATTAGAAGAGGTGGGGGGAAGGTGAGACGCTTATTTGGAGTTTAATTGCCAGCTGTTGCTAAGCCACCACATGATATACTCCCTGTTAGTAATCAGAAGATATGTGGCTGTACAGGTTATTTCCAGAAATTGCTGAATCTCTCAGTGTCCTGAATTAAAGGCTCATAAGCATTTCAGATCAAAAGAAGCTACTTTGGCTAGACAATTGCCTGAAATGTGACCCTTGAGAATGTAGACATCCTAGCTATAATTTATTTGATTTCATGTAATCAGTGTGTTTGGTGGATAGAAACAAAAGCACACAGAACTGTGAGAGGAATGCAAGCACCAGCAACTTCAAAAAAGACACCCTCAAAATTAAGCTGCATACAGATGAGTGTCCTAGAATGGGAGGAATACTAAGTATTCAGGAGATTTTTGACCACCACATAGTGTTGTCTGGGGAGAAATCCAGAAAACAGCTTGTAGGACTTGTCTGGGAACATGGGCCTTGTGCACGTAAGGGCAGCTGAGGATAGCAGAAGAGGGAGAGGAGGAGCACCTTTCCACGCAGCCCGACAGGAGCCACATTGTGATAGGTGTGAGTCATCAGGCTCAGTCCCACTGGCCCTGATTGTTCTCACTCCATGTCTGTGTGTTGTGATCCAGAGGTCCTGGAAGCAGTAATGTTTTGAAGCTTGGCAGGCTGGGGTGGATGGGGTGGGGGAGAGCTAAATGCTTCAGGGTTTGAAAAGTCCATTGTGGATGTCACTGGCTAGCCTAAGAGGCAGGCATGGGTTATATCAAAGTATAAAGCCAGTCAGAAAGACTCACAGTACCATGCCACCTGGGAAGAAGTAAGGAAACCCAACTTTTGGGATGCATAGATAATCAGAAAGACAAGTAAGGTATGAGGGAAAACAGATAGCAAGACGGAAGACCAGTAATTTTAGGAAAAAAATTGGGAAAAGATGAAATGCTGAAAGTATTCACAAAAGCAGAAAACATCCAGAAATCTCCCCCTTTCCTAGTATGTAAAAATCCTCATATGGGCATATCATTAAAATGATTTTCTGCTCTTTTTCTGTCCTGTTCAGAACCTACAAATATGGACCAGGAACTTTGCAGAACTTCTGAAGCAAAGAGTTTTCTTTTTGTCCTAAAGAGATTTTGTAGGTCCTGACTCTTTCTGAAGAGATGTTTGCAGGGAGTATTTCAGGGAAGATCCTAGAAAAATGCCTGTAGTACATGGAAGTAAAACAAAGGCAGTATGAAAAATACTTATAAGCCAACACAGAGTTTCTCAGTGCTGAACAGGTTTTGTTTATATAATCATTACAGCTAAGTTGTGTATCTTGTTCAAAGTTAAATTTTCTTTTTCACTTCAATTCTTTCTCTGTTCATTCTTTCTTTAACTATAAAATAAAGTTGAAATGTGACTACTATAATTTATGTTCAGAACAAGAACTTCATCCTGGGCTGTATCATTGTCTGGGCTTGACTAGAACCTTATTTTTGCCTCAAAGTCAAAGAATCTCTAATGCAAATAAAAAGGAAAAATAATACACAAACTTGGCATTGTGGTTATGTATTTATTAGCAAATATAGCCATTGCTCTTTGGAAATGGGCAGGAATAAGGTACAGGTTTCAGAAGCAACAAATGTGTCTGCTCAGACATTTTTTACATGTGTTCACTTAAATGACACTTTGCTAATGACTGGGTTGTGTTCTCATTTCTCTCCAGTGACAGACAATCCTGTTAAGTTGTTGGGTCAAAATACACAGTTAAGTTTTTCAGTGTGGAGGCCTCATTTGAGGATCAGATGAAGATTTGTATGAAGGTCAGGCTGGCCTCCTGTATAGCACTACTTTTACATTACTTTTGAACTGAGCCACTTTAGAATTCAGGAAGTCATACCAGTGTCTTTGATGTGATGGTCCAGCTGCCCATCCTGTTGCTCTTCCTTTTGTGATCATAACTGGCTACAGGTTACATAGCCAAAGGAAAATATTTTCCTTAAGATAATGAAATATTGTCCCACTCATCTGTGGTAATCAGCAGAGCAAGATGCAGTTCAAAAGGCATGATTTATGTTATTTCCCTCTGTTAGTTGTCTCTGTTAATAGCAAAAGATTTTCCCCTAGCAAACATAGTAGTTCACAAAGATAATATCAGCAGAGTAAAAAAAACCCAGCAATGAAGCCTGTGCGGACACAGGTTTTGGGTCCATATGTATATCCTACGTCTAAAAATGTTAAAAAAAGACACTGAACAGAAGGGAAAAAGAAACATAAATATTATTTTTGGATTTGAAGTATAATATCAATTTCATAAATATTCATTCACTCCTTTTCAGTGAACATTATAACTCCTCTGAAATGCATGTTTCACTTTCCACTGTCCTGTTTCTTCTACCCACATGTAACTGTCATCTCCCAATATCTTTGTCTTTTTGTTTGGGGTTTTTTTGTTATTTTTGTAATTTTTTAGCTGAATACTAATAGTCTTTGTAGTTATAAACATAGATGCATAAGTGTACACTATCAATTGCAGTCAGAGATTAGGTAGTCGGAGTTATAGAACTAATTGATTATTCCAAGCTTAAAAAAATTCTGTCTTATTTACTGCTGATTATTAGCTTGATATATATTATTACTAGAAAAATAGATATAGGTGTGACTTCTTTCTGAACTAATTTCTGATCACACTTCCTTAGAATAAAAGACATTTTTTCCTACTGACAAGTCTTCATGTAAAAAATGGACTCTAAAAGCCAGGCTGCCTCTTCTATCCTTGCCCATCATAATTGTTCTGTGCTTGCAAATTAGGTGACAGTGCTGTTGCTGATGCACAAGGATAGCCTGAGGCCAGCTCCTTTTTCTCCACTGTGTTTGGCTTTGCAGTGCTAACAGAAGTGGAACATACATTTTGTCAGAAAAAGCACACATGAAGCAGAGAGATTTTGAAGGAATGTGACATTTCTCCAGAGTTGATTTTTTGGGTTCCAGCTCCCATGTTAAGAGAAACTGAGGGAAAAATTTTGGAACAACTCTGCCATAAAGGACACATTATACTGGGACTTAGCCCCTTTACCATTTCTTTAAATAAAACAAACCAGAACAAATCATATCAAAAGATCACAAACAAGCTGAATTCTTTCACTTGAGAGAGATTTGTTTGAAGTGCTTTGCCTCTCCCTGAAGTGCCTCTCCTAAGCTGTCTTTCTAGGAAACACAAAGAGTTTCCTCTGACACAGTTTACAGAACTATTTCTTCGTATATAGGATTCAGCTTCTCCTATTGCATGTGTGGAGGGAATAGGGGTGGTGGGCTCAGGTGGGCTTGCAGTTCCTCAGGAGACATCAGCTGGGAGAGGTGGTTTTTCAGCTGATTGTTGATCAAAGTGGACAATAGAAGTCTGGATGGGTGTCTGTCTCTCCTTGTGCATCTGGAGGAACTTATTCCCTCTGCTTGAGGATGAAGTTGTGTGTTCTCTCAGTCTTCAGTATGCTGGTAGCCACTAAATAGTACTCTGTTCTTGCAGCCAATATTTTCTGTGCAAGCAAAATGTTGTTTACAGACATGAACACTGAACTGTCAGCCACTGTTTTAAACATGACTAGTAACCCTAGATGTGTTAGCACTATTTCTAGTCTAAACTTCAGCCTGAAGTTTGGGAATCACAACTCCTTTCTTGGTATTTCCCTTTTGTCCTATCTAATGTCTTCCCAATCAGAGTTATGGCTTTAGTACTCAGTATTCTCACCTAATGATGACACTTAGACACTACAGTCAATATCCTGCTTCTTTTCAATATGTCTCTTGCTGCGAGGCAACTACCTGCTCCTGTCCTCTCGTGACAAGTATTTCTGTTGGTCAGATCTAAGAGCTTTCACTCATTCTTCTGAAAACATCACATCCAGATTTCTTTTAATTATTTACCAAATTATTTACCAGCTCATTCTTGTTTCTCTTTTCAGACTTTATAAGAAGTGTCTTCAGTGCTATGGAGTCTTCCTCTGCTTTCTTTTCCTTAAAAACCAAAAAAGCTTTTATCTGTGTTTGACAGAGAAGCTTGTCCCCATTCCCTATGTACCTGGACATGGTCAGTCTGATGGAAAGCTTTGTGGAAATTGAGGAACACACCCCCAGTCTCTAGGTTCCTCAGGCATCATTGGTTGCAGTTGCACTGGGACTATGTGCATTCACTATTTGTTTTGAACATGTGGTGTAATGAGAAATGATATCTGCCCTTCTTGGCCACGTGGGCACACACTGGCTCATGCTCAGCTGCTGTCGACCAGAACTCCCCAATCCTTTTCCACTGGTCACTTTCCAGCCACTCTGTCCCAGCCTGTGGCACTGCCTGTGGTTTTTGTGACCCAAGGGCAAGACCTGGTACTTGGCCTTGTTGAATCTCACACCATTGGCCTCAGCCTGTTGATCCAGTCTGTCCAGATCCCTCTGCAGAGCCTTCCTGTCCTCCAGGAGATCAACATTCCCACGCAATGTGGTGTCATCTGCAAACAGGCTGGTGGTACACTTGATTTCCTCATCCAGATCACTGATAAAAAAACCAGGACTGGCTGCAATACTGAGCCATGATGAACCCCACCAGTGACTGCCACCAGCTGGATATAACTCTGTTCGCCACCACTCTCTGGGCACAGCCATCCAGCCAGATTTTTACCCAGCAAAGAGCACACCCACCCACCCAAGCCATGAGCAGCCAGTTTCTCCATGAGAATGTTGTGAGAAACTGTGTCAAAGGCTTTACTGGAGTCCAGGCAGACAACATTTGCAGCCTCTCTGTCATTCTCTAAGTTGTCACCTGTCACAGAAGGAGATCAGGTTGATCAAGCAGGACCTGCCTTTCCTAAACCCATCTGATCCCCTGCCTGTATGTTCTGCATTGTGACACTCAAGGTTACCTGCTCCACGAATTTCCTGGCAGTGTTATCTGTAGTTCTTTGAATCCTCCTTCCGACCATTTGCGTGGATAGGCATCACACTGGCCACCCTCCAGTCAAATGGGATCTCCCTGGCTAGCTAGGACTCTTGATAAATGATGGGAGGTGTCTTGGTGGGCACTTCTACCAACTCCCATAGCACACTTGAGTCAGTCCCATCCAGCCCCAGAAAACTGTGTGTGTCTGTGCTGTAGCACGTTGCTGATCCTTTCTCCTTGGATTACGGGAGCATATCCACTATAGTACTGACATCATCTTAGTGCTCTTTTGACCCTGAACATTTTAGCCAGCACTCCTTGGACACTCAGGCCCAAATTATCCAGGCCTATGGATTTTAAATACGTGTCTTTAATAGAAACTGTGTTTGACACTTCTCCATGTTACTTGTGGAAAGTGTGTTGCCCTTGTGTTGTAAGTATATAAACCCATTTCCTTGCAAATGCAGAACAGAAACATTTATTATCTGGATTTTCATTTATTGATTCTTCATCCTCATTAATAGCTTTATCATTTTCATCTACTAAAGAGCTAAATTATTGTTACATTTTTGAACTGCAAGGTTGATATTAATCTCAGCAATCTTCCTTGTTATCCATATTACTCTGGAAAGAGACATTTATAATATTTTTCATGAGTCCCTAAGATTTATTGTATGCTGATGGCTGCTATTTATTATTTTGACTTACTTTGATTATTTTTGCCTTACTGTTATACTGAGATATTTTAGGCAAATAAGTTAGCTTTTTAAGGACTTTGATATTAACTCATGTTTTACTGTTTACATATCTTCATATCACTCTTTTCCAAACCACATGTTCCAGTATCAGGGAATAATGGTGAACCCAAGGTCTCATCCAAATCCAAAGGAAGGCCATGGCCATGTTTTTCCTAGTTTATCTGCCTAGGTTCCTATCTGTAAAAGGGGAATCTTTCTCTACATTGAAAGCCTTTGATGAATGTGCTGTAAAGAATGTGCAAGTTATTTAGTTAGGGCAATATGTACAGAAAAGTGAATATCCAAGTATCCAATATCCAAAAGCTATATAGTTTTATGAAATCTTTGTCTCACATGACTTGCTACATGTGTGAAAGTGTGTCCCTTGTTTGGATATAATAGTTTCATTTGTGTTCAATCTTATACTTCAGTAAATCAGCTACATAAAGAGATATTTGGAGATAAGGATAACAGGATAAGCAGTAAGTGATAGCCTGATTCTCCACTCCTGTGAATTTAAATTGGAAAAAAAATTCTCTGAAGGACATGCAGTTGAATTAAACTAAAAACCATGCTTGATATGAAAATTAAGCTCTGCAGTGTTTGCATTACTAGTTGCAAGATATTCAGTTCTGCTTTCTCTTTACACATGTAATATCCTCCCACATGCTAGTTTGTTTCTTCTTATGTAGGATTAGAAAGGAAAATGCGGGAAATTATGTGAACACAAGAACAACTGGAGTACATGAAGTGTGATGCCATTAAAAAGGTTTGAATACAAAAAGTTGGGGACTTGCCAGTGAAATGGATGAACATTTAGGAGACATTAGTCAGCCCTTGGAAAGCCTTGCAGAGACATCACAGGCCTCTTAGCAGAGGTAACTCCCATCCCATATCAGTGTGGAACAGTCTGGTGTTTTCTCTCACACACTCTGTCTTGCTCTATTATTTTTTTCTATACTTTCAAGACATCTGTAATTGCAGTTAATCTATTGCACAAAATGTGCTGGTTGGGGATGGGATAGTTTCCATTTTGGATATTGTGCTGTTAATCCAAAAATACCCTCCCATATTTTGATGAAAATAGTGGCTGCTGAACTGTCCACAGTGGGCAAAAGAGTCTGTGATGCATAAATTCAGAACAATGACTTTTGCCTATGTTTACAGAAGTGTTGGAAAGGACAATGGGAAGAACAGAATGAAGTGCTATTGCTGAAATGGAGGGAGTGAGAAGGAGGGGGGTTGTTATCACTTCTGTTGGATTCAAAGCTCTGTCCTTTACTATTCTGCTGCTGGGCTGTACTGTGGTTGAGGTCTTACGCTGTAAATGGGTAAGACCTCATTACTTGGCACTCTCATGTGATGTTCAGAGCTTATTTGTATGAAGGAAGTTTGTTTTTGGAAATTGTTTAATACTGCTTGGTTATTCAGTGGTATTTAAAAAAAACCAAAATAAACAGGGAGCTTGTGACTGGAAAAGACAAGTTCTCTATGTAATTTGAGACAAATATCTTGTCATTTGAAGGCCTTTCTGCTTTTTAGTTTACCACAGGATGCTGCAAGAAATTTCGTTCAGTGACTAGGAGCACATCCAAGACAAGGCAGGCCTTAGCAGGTGTTTGCCACATGCTGTTGTGATGGCTGGGATTAGTTGGGTAACAGTGAGCAAACATCTGTCTTGCATTATTCATACAGACTTCACTTCAATTCATATCAATGTTCCTATCAGTATGTGACAGTTGATTTGGCTCTTCAAAGTTCAGTTTGAGGGCTGATGGTAAAGTATCCAGTAAATATATCTTTCTGTGCAGGGATGCAGTTTCTTCCCACTAGTGATGACAGGACTTACCAGGTCATCTGAACAAGAAGAAAGGGCAACTTTACCAATCAGCATGTGTCAGGGTTTTTTCTTAAGTCTTTCTTACTTGGCTGTACAAAGGAAATAAATCTACAAAACATATCCTACCCAAAATAAAAGTTTACAATAGTATACTCCAGTGGGAAATTAAAATATCAGGAAACAATTTTATTTTCTAATGTTTTGCCAGCTGCAGAACAGGGTCCAGTAAATAGAACAGACCTGGCTTGTTTGGTTGGTTCCTCTCTTTTGGCCAGATTTCTCTTGCTAGTCCTCTCATAGTCCTCTTTTAGGCTATTTATTTTCCCCTACATAATGACTGGCAAACAGCAATTCTGTTGAAGAAAGTATGTAGGAGACATTTCCTAATGTTTCATTGGCCTTTAGAAAGGAAAAAAACAGTTGAGGTTAGAAAAAGTGTCAATTTGTTATTTATGTAGTGAAGAACAGTGTGATGTAGAAAAGGTAATTAACCCTGAGGGAATGTTTCTTCAAGACACAGCTTCGTTTTATTCTTCTCTGGCTCTTTCCATGGCTTATTTCAGTTCTCTTCAGGGAACTGCTCTGGAGCCTGCTTTTCAGAATGTGTTGAGAAAACAAAGTAGATTTGATGTTGTGCTTATATTTATTTAATTAAGGGGATTTCTTTGTTTTGTTTTATTTTGTTCTAGGATGTAAGTCAAGATTTTAAAATAAACTTGTTGCTCTGAATTAAGATAAAAAGGTGAAATCTAGAAAGCATAAAAAAATCTTCTGTTATCAATCAAAATATTTCTGTAATTTTAGAATAGTTTGTTGCATTTTGTCTTTCCACCCAAGTAAGATCAAAGTCAACAAAATCTTCTTTAAACAACTGGAGGAAGTCTCTGTATCAGAAACCTAACCTGCTGGGAAGAATTTAACTTCTCTAATGTCTGGTGAAAGAGGAACATGGCAAGTTGCAATCAGTTGAGAAGACTTCTGGAAGGTACAAGTGGTAACACCTTGCTAAAAATAGTGGGTTGACCAACCAAAGGTGAGGCACAGTATTAAATAATGTATTTAATAACAGAGACATAGTTGGGAATATGATAATCATCAGCATTGGCTGTAGCAACCATGAACCATTGGAGGTCAAGTAAGGAAAGTGAGTAGCAGACTTAAACACATTGAGGAGATCAGTGGGTGAGCTCTGAAGGGCAAAGGAGATAAGGAAATCACGCAAGACTTTAAGGGCAGAACCATACAAGCCTTTTGTCTTATACTTGTGGAAAAGCATAGGTGTACCAGGAGCAAAGTCGTGCATTGCCAGTCATACCTGGGAAGGCAGAGTCCTTACCCTTTGGAACAACAGCCTGGGCACTGGCTGCCTGGCAGCGGCATGTTGGAGAAATCCCTAGGGCTTAGGGAGAGACAGAGAGCTGCACAGGAGTGGGCAGCCTGTGGGGCTGGCAGCAGTGAAGGCCAGCATTGCCCTGTGCTCTATGAGCAAGGACACAGACAGAGGATGGAGGGACACAGGAGGGTCCTGGGGGCATGAAGACAACGTGGGGATGTGATAAGACGTGGGGGAATATGGGAGTGAAGGGACATGGGGGCACATATGGCAGAAATGTGAAGGGACATGAGGGGACATGGAGGGTGTGAGGGTATGTGTAGCAGGGGCACAAGGGAACAACGAGAGCAGTGGCACTGGGAACACATGGGGAGGTAAGGGGAACATGTGGGGACACATAGCAGGCATGAGATGAGGGAAGGTATGGGCATGGCACTGTGGATACAGGAGAGAAATGGCAGGATGGGGATGTGAAGAGACATGGGGGGTGATGGGACTGAGGACATGAAGAGTGAAGGGAACATGTGGGACGTGGTGGGGATCTGAGGGGACCCAGGGAATATGGGGGGACACATGGCAAGGATATGGGGGGTTGAATGGGACGCATACGAAGGACGTATCTCTGTCATGTCCCCTTTATCCCTTCATGTCCCCTCAAATCCCTGACATGTCCCCCATCAGTATGAAGGACCTAGTTTTGAGTCAGGTGAAAGATCTTTGTGCTAGCTGCTGTGTTGGCAGACTTCCTCTGCCCTTGCTTTGCTGAAGCCTACACTTGTTAGCATGCCAGTCATGCTAAGTTTGCAACTTCAGTTTGCCATGGAATGAAAGTTAAAGTGATTGAAAACTAGTGGGAGTTCCATTTATTGGCTGACCCTTGGTTCTACTCTAATTTTTTTAATATCAGATCATGATTTAAATTATCTATGCATTTAAACAGAGGAGCCATCTGCAAATGCTCTCCTAGCTGTTGCACCCTGGGGACTGGGAAGTAACTTGTGTTACTTTGAATAATTTTAATGTAAATTTAGTGTGTTTTTTAAATACTTTGGTATTTAACACCTGTTATCTTATCTGAAAATTAATGGAATTAATTCACAACATGACTTTTGCAAACATTCTCACCTGAAGGCACATTAGGTCCAGACAGATATTTTTAGTATTTTATTCAGAACCAGTCTGAGCTGGTTGTAAATGTTGTTCATGAAACAAGTAGTTGTGGTGACAAGTTATGGTTGCAGCCATCTGCTTTCCTTCTGCCAAGAAAGGAACTCAGCAAGAAAAATACGTAACAGAGGACTCAAACTACAGTAGATGACATAAAACTATTTTTTAAAAAAAAATCAGTGTTTGGAAATGGCCTATCCTTATGAGCTGTTGCAGCTCCAACTTGTGGATTGAAATCCCATTCGCTATGTCAGCTACTGGGTTATAAGTGATAAATGTTTGATAACTGTAAAGTCAGGAATAAACATGCATCATAGACTTTCATACCAGATCTGTGTGGACTTAGTTGCTTTGATCTGTTGGGTTTGATTTTTTTTTTTTTTGCATCTAAAAGTTAGTGAGGATTTTACTATTTATTTGGGGATCTGACAATGACAATAATGAATGATTTGGGAAGAATGAGCAGTAGCTTTTATGCATAAATATTTTCAAGTACTTGTCAAAATTGTAAACCCTCTTCAAGAAAATATTTGGCCAAAGAAGTTACATAGAGCCTGCAGCACATAGACAATCTGGTGATGGGTAGCTGTAACTGAGAACAGATTCCTAAGACAAGTCTGTATTTAGCTCTAGAGATGTCAGAACTGCTTAGCATTTAAATAGGTCAATGAATCAATAGTTCTGGTTTGCTGTTTTGATTCCATTCACTGCTGAACCCTGGTGATTGAAAAACAATGCACATTAAAATTAATATACATGCTATCAGCATTAATCACATCATCTGCACGGAACATATAGTATTTGTAGAAAAACTAAAATACTTTATAATCAAATTAGTCAGAAATTATTTTAAATGAACCGCTTGTTTCTAGATTATTTTAAGGTCTTAAAATTGTCTGAAATTCCCTTTAAAAAATTGAAGCAGTATTGTTTGTTTATTATCTTTTTATTTTGTCAAATAATTTTGTAATTTCATATGGATTCCTTAAAAATACAGCCTTTGTATTGAAATTTTCATGGGTTAATGGTATAAAATTTAGTTCAGTCGTTTTTTGTTCATGATACTAAATAACTGGATTTAAGCCACACTTTATCATCAACCATACATAATGCATTTCTTGAATAGGTGTTATTTATCACTGGTACTTTTCTGAGATAATATTTTTCAATTGATAATATACAAATGTAGGTAATTCAGTAATGGCAACTAGCTGTTGCCTTAACCTCAATATTTTTGTCTGTTTATATCGTGTATATGTATGCCTTAAAATTCCACTTGGTTGTGATACCATGGAAAGGCAAAGCAGCCAGGCAGGAACATAGCCCTCTGGATGGCTGGACTACTGATATACTAAAATGATTGTATTTGTATGTCTTTAGCATTCTTTCCTTTTCTTCTCTAGCCTTACACTGCAGGTACAGGGATTATTTGCTTGTTAGAGGACGACACTCTTCCCAGCAAAACAGGGTTTTGGACCACAACTGGAGCTCCTAAGTGTAATGGTAATAGAAATTAAAATAGATGTTTGCAATTAGAGAAACTGCATGGTGCTGTTGAGATAAATATGCTTGGATGACATGCAGGAGTTTGTATCTTTGTTCCAAACAAGTGGTACATGTAAATAAATATTAATTCCACTTAAGTCTAGTGTGTATATAGAGTCATTCCATTCAAATCCATTAATTTACACCAGTTTAAAATGTTTTATTGACATATTCCTTCTTTGGTGTACACCTAAAATGTTGAGCATATTCTACAACATCTTTTCTATAAAAAACATCAGGAAAAAATCCCCAAATTGTAAATTGGATCAGCTGCTGTAAGTCAGCCTACTTCGGAAAAATTAGCAAACTGTTCCACTAGCATGTATTGTTTAGAGCAATCAGTCTCTGTAATCTCCACTGCCTGTCATAGAAACATGCCAGCTATCGGTTTGGATTACAGTCTCATGATAAAATAGTTGTGATGAGCCATCTTACTTCACAAAACATGTGGACAATGATTTTGTGTTGATTAATGATGATTGTTTTTTATGGTTGACTTCACAGGTTATTGTTTCTTGGCTTTAATCTCAAAATAGACAGCAGTTTTGGAGAAATTATTTTAATTTTCTACCTTTATCATAACCATCTGATTCTCTCAGTCATCCGGATTCTGGGGGCTTGCAATTTTTGGTGAAGAAAGAAAAGGACACTTAATCCTAGATATACATACCTAAGAAAATGTCTCTGTTGAATTAAATTAATGCAACTATTCCAAGATCAATTGAAACGTCTGCTTTTTAATCAGAAAAAAAAAATAGTGATATGTGAGTTTTTAATGGATCACATAGGTAAGGCACTCAAAAAAGTTGAATGCAACAGTTGGGTTTTTTTCTTGGTTGGTACCTTTCACTGTTATGTCTGTGCTTTGCAGCAGATATGGTCAAAGGCATTCTACTGCATTTGAGCATTTCAGCTTCCTTGTCTTCTTTCTCTGAGAAGGTATTAAAATATCTCAAGAACTCTTGCTTTTGGAAACTTCTGTATTAACAATAGTAAGTCATGAATGTTTCAGAAATCCATAAAACAGGAGTTGCTCTGGACTCTGCATGAGGAAGTGACAGAATGGACAACAGTCACTCTTTTTCAGCAAACACAAGCATCAGTTGGACAACTGGTAATGCAGTATCATTTAATTTAACAAACTTACAGTATTTTCAATATCTTTCCTGTTTTAAGCAGTAGATTTATAACTAGAACTGCCTAGGAGTTCAGCTGCAGTTATGCTGCATCATTTATCTTGGGCTGGATGAAGCCCTGCAATCTTCTTTTCTGACTTCAGCCCCTAAAAGCACTTTGTAGCTTCTGCCAGTTTATTTAGATTACTAATTAGCTCCTTATGCTAATAAATCTTTGTTAACCCTGAGTCTACATGGAGGTTTGGAGAGAGGCATAACAAGAGCTGGGCAGAACAGGTTGTAGAAGGAATGTCTTAAATATAATACCCATGCACAGTGGCTTTCTGTTAGCTGTCACACTATGGCCACTGAAATCCACGTCAACATACAACATCTAATCTAGCTCTTGGTTTTTTGGCTTTTCTATTTAGTGTGTCTCAAAACAGTGCATTAACAAAACACATGTAGAAACTCTGCTTGTGTACCAATATCTGGATATTGGTACAAAATAGCAGGCTATCTAAAAGACTTTGGAGGGTGGTTTGACCTTCACTGGTTTGGAGGTCAGATAAAAAAATAATTGATGGTTATCTCTCCTTGTTGATACAAACAAGGTTGTGTAGGGCTCAATTTTAGGACTCAGACCACAGAGTACAGATATTCTTCTGGGAGTTATATAGTTCATACTTGCTACTTTCTTAAGGAAACCAGGCAGAATTTTCTTCACTAGCAATAATTCCTAGCTTCCTTGAGCCAATGGCCTTTATGTAACTCCCAAAGAAGGAAACAGAAAAGTTTGCTAATATCCAGTAGTCTAAAAAGATGGATTTTCTTTCTGTCTTTAGTATGAGTTGCTTTATCCCTTTCTTTCTGAATACTAACAGCTATTTCTGGTAAATGATTTTTTCAAGTACATGTATAGTGCTAATAGGGTACAGATCTTTGCTGTCACACTTCTGACTGAGGAATGAGGCTAAAGAAATTCCTGCTTGGCATGGGCTTTGTCTAAAACATTATGCAATAAACTTTTCAATCTCTTATAGACTAGACCAGAAAGATTAGACGTTATCCATCTCTCACCTAATGGCTATGTAGGGAAATAAAGAGAAAACAAGTTTCGTTAGTTCAGTTTATTATCTGAAATGCTGGAACACCCTCTTACTTTCTATCCTTGACCAAAAACCTAAATATAGCTGAAGGGCATGTCTAGACTGCTGTCAGACTGGAGAATGTGCTGTGGTTCTTCCCTTTTAAATGCAGTCAAGTTTTCATGATTGGAAATCATAGAATGGAGGGAGGTGGCAAAGAAGAAAGGCATTGAGAATGTTCCTGGCCTCGGGAGCTGTTAGTACTCTGGCTTTGACCCGTGTATCATCAGTCACATGGGCACTTGTGTGTGAGCACCTCACATTTGTTTGTACAGACCAGGTTTACAGACATTTTCTAGGCTCTGCTTTCTGAAATGTTTTCCACTGATTATTGCTTCAGATATTTTTCCCCCCAAGTTCAACTTTTTAATCAATTTTACCCACAGATGCTGTTGCCAGAATCCTTTTGGAAAGCCAGAGGTTAGAGGGGCAGCAGCGCAGACAGTCCAGCAGACATCAATGGTCTGGAAAAGAAGTAGATAATGAAATGAATTAAAAAATAGTCTTATCCTGCAAGAGAAACAGCGTTTGCAGTGCTAGCAGGGACTGCCACTCAGCAAGGCTTGCAATTCAACACAACTTCAGTTTCATAGCTGACTAACTTTAAAAGTTGTTTATAGCTGTTCACATCATTGTTATGCCACATGAATTCCCTTTTATCTCTAGGTTCAGGTTTTGGATATGCTTTCTTCTGGCTATATTTCAAAGTCAGTAAGCCAAGGGCTTATACTGCTGAAGAGGTTAGTCATAGCTTGGTCCAACTTCTGAACAATGATTAAGCTTATGATTTCTGAAATGTTTATGTGAGCTGTGTCTTGCATTGTTTATTGCTGTTGTTGACACTAACACGTATGGTCCAGATGGCAGAAGAAGATCTGCATTTGAGATTATGTGGTGTATTGTAAACTCAACTTTGCAGATGTACTTCTAGCTAATCAAAGACAGAGGAATGGCTTTGAGTCACATGTTGGAAAGTTAATAGGGATATTTAACGCAACTCTTCCATTTCCAACTTGGAGAACTTGACAGACACAAATAACTGGAGGCTTAGTGAGACATTTCTGAAGCTACTAACAGGCTCCTTTCTTTGGAAAACCTTAAGTGCAGCTGAAAGAGAACTCTACATATTATTTACAAAATAAAATAGTAATTAATACCTGCTGGTGGGAGCAGACTTAATAAATACTGTCTGTTCTGAAAAGTGACCTAAACTAATTCCCTCACAAAAATCCAGTGAAATACAATAAATATGTGACTACTCCCTTGTTGCAGCTGAGGACAAAGATGCAGACTTTCATAACATGGGGACATGACTAAGCCTGGAGCTTTGTTGCCACAACTTCCCTCTCAGTCTGCAGGGACAGCTAGATTCTTCCAGAAAGTTTGTCACTTCTTTAGGGGCCAGACTGCACACTTCCCCAAAGCGTAGCACTCTTCAACGTCCCTGACTTTTGAGAAAACTGTGGTCTGAACCAAGTGTCCTGGATTTGTGTTAAAAACATCCACAGAGAAGTGGAATTTCAGCAATTTGCTCAGGTGCCTAGACTTGTGCTTAGAAATTGGTTTCAGACAAGGATGTAATTTTTAGTAAAAACCTGTCAGAAGATACTGGCATGACTCAAATGAAGTGTTCCCATTCTGCCAAGAAGGCCTGAAGGTAAGAAAAATAATTTGAGTCTGTCCTTAAGTTGACACTACTTCTCTAATGTCCAGTTCAATAACATTTTCTGTGACTCCCTTCCTTGGAATTAACATTTATTTGCAATTTCATTTTTAGCTTTGCTTACATGATCACTATGGCTGCTAATGGCATCGGATCAGAACACAGGCTTGTGAATGGCAATGAAATATCATTTCTTCTGGGTCTATAACAATAAAAACAACAGCAAGAACAACAACAACAGTGCCAGGATAGTATTGTACCTCAGCTTTGACCACAGGCTTGGAAGCTTTCAAGTCAATCTGAATATACTGTATTTACCTTCACAGTTTTCTTGGTTTGAAATAAGTCAACCACGACCGCTTCATAACTCTAGGAAATAAATAATTTTTAGGATGAATAAAGTGAGTCAGGGATTATTTTTCTCCAAGAAATACAAATGAAGTAGGTAGACTGGGTTTCTGGGAAAGGTTAGGACCTACAGTCCAGACTGGCTGTTCTACCAGGCTTGAGAGTTTCCATCTCAATTTTACTATAGAGCTTGTGTTTTGTTCTTCGTTCAGCAGCTGTTGGTTCTTCTCTGCAGGCAGGTGTTCCATGCCCATCCTCCTGGTTTTGCTATTTCCATGGGTGGGGAACTGTTTACAATTCCTGTTACACTGAGCTGGATGTTCTACAAAGTACAATTTTATTAGTCTTCTCTGTACTTTTATGGTCCATCTGACTGATCTGTGATAACATCTGATGTGATTTAGCACAAAGAATATTGCATTTATTCAATGTAAAATATTTAATCTCTTTAGCTGTACTAAAGAAGAAGAAACTTTTCACACCAGAAACTTTTCCTGTTTTCTGCTTAACTTTCAGTTCTCTCTGGAAATTGTATACGTTGAATATCTGTGTGTTGTTAATGAGAAAATTTGTGTGCATGCCATTGTTCTAGTGTTATGATAGTCTTTTTATGATGGAATACAATGTGAGTAATTTTTGTTTATAAACCACATTGCTTTTCAATAAATTGGAAATGCAGTTTACACAGAAATAAACCACAGACTAATTACCTACAAATGCAGTGCAGCCTCATTTCTTATGTTTTTTGTTATTACTACAGTATTGATAAACCATTAAGAAACAAAAAGGAGTACTGGGTTTTTTAGTAGTTAACACAAGTTTTACACGTGTTTATATGAAAAGAAGCAGGTGTTATGATCAAACAAAATAAATCACTGTAGCAAAACCACACAAAAGCCAAATGTATGCTTTTTGTTCACACTCGAACACTTTGATTTATGAATGTTTTAACATGGTTATTCAGATATCACCAAATATCTCCAGGTGCTGATATATTTATGAAATTTAGTTTTCCCACAGTAAACATACCAACTAGAACTCAATTTGGAATTCAACTATATATTTGAAATATGGCCTCATAAAACTGGGTACATTTCACCATTTGTATTTGCATATCTCCCCTCTAATATAAAATTGAATTATACAATCGGGCTGTGTGAAACGCATTGTTTTAGTACTGAAGCATTTTTCTAATCTCCTTTGCTGTTTAGTATGATTAATTTTGTAAATATTTACAAGTTGGTCTCTAAAACCAAGAATTTTAAATGAAGTAGAGAAGATAAATACAACAAAAGTAACAAATCAGGGAAGCATTTGTCCTTGGCTACAGGCTGATTGGGTTCAGAGTCTGATGAATGTTGCAACATAGCAGTTGTGCAGAGGTAGGGATCTTTTTATCTTTGCCCCACAACAGCTACCACTGTATGTAGCAGTCTTTTCTGTCTTTGTCAGGACTTTATATTTAAACACATTCTACAGCACCTCTTTGTAGCCAGACTGGCAAAACAGAGCTCTGATGTTACCCTAAACTTCTCCATCATTTACTTAAAAATATCTTTTAAAGGACAGTTTATCCCCTGTTTTGAGAGAAGATTTAAATAATAATTTTTGAAAATCAAATGATCTGGAAAAGTGTAATTAATTCCTATGTTTACGTGTGAATTCTACCTATTTTCATTACAATTGCATTGCTACCTTTTATCAATATTGGTTTTCCAGCATTATTTTTTTTTTATTACATGGGGAAGGAGTGCACCAGCTCTGGATGACAGCCCCAGCCCCAAGGAGGATGGTACAACATGCAGTAGAGCCATGGAAAGATTAAAAGAAGGGTTGAAGTTATCTATTTACCCCAAGGAGCAGAAGTTGAGGGAACAAACTTCTGTGTCTGACTCATTCACTTTACTTCTCTCTGGCAGAGCAGAGTGGGTGGGGATGTTTCCAGAGATGTTTCTCAAGCCTTGGACATAGGATGATGGCTTCACTCAAGATATTTGCCTGGTCTCCAAAGTTACAGAACCTGTCATTGGGTTAATGGCCCTTTGATTCCAGCAAATTTTGAAGTGCACAGGACTCAACTCTGGGTTATTTTTAAGGGTGGACTCGATAATCTTAAAGGTACCAACCTAAATGGTTCTGTGATTCTTTGAAAATCTAGCCAGAAATCTCAAATGTCTGCAGAGATTCTTCTGAAGGCAAACAATAGAATCCTCCATCAAAGTCACACAGCATCTAGGATGTAAACAGATCTAGACAGTGGGACTGTCCAAGAGAATGAAATTTAGAATGCTTTATTTGGTCTGAGACAGAAGCTGTGTGTGAAATAAACAGGAAAAGCACTTTGAGAACTGCAAAAAGGACTTGTTGGCACTGGGAGAGCATGGAAGCCTTTTGCTGAAATGGGGATGTGACTGGACAGAGTTGGGTGAATATTGCTTATAAATATTTATCTGACTTGTTCCCTTTTTTCTCTTTATTGTAAGAATTTTATGAGTAGAATTTAATTTTTTTTGTAGAAGTATCCTTGGAAAAGGAATTGACCAATGTGTGATGGATTTACCCATGCAGACACGTAGGAAGTATATGCAAACCCATTTTGAAAAATTTATTTGTTTGAAGATCATGCAATGAAATTAATGATAATGGTAAAATTATATAAATTACACAATCAAGCCCACTGAGTTCTGCACAATGTAACTTCAAGACTCCGGCTGCACTGCAGCATCTTATTTTCAGTGCCTCACTATGTGCCAAACTATAGGGGTTTTTTAACAGGAATTTTACTGCAGCTGTCTCAGCCTTTTATCTGCTGTGGTCTGTGTTGCTGCCAGTTCCTGTTTCTCAGGCATATGAGGCAAAGTCTTTTTTGTTTACAACTGAGGTGAGTTGCTGTAACACCAGTCTTAAATTTTAGCTAAAACTTACAGTAGCACTTAATCAATATTTACACTGTTATCTAGTCTCTTCAGCCTAGTTTTCTGAATTTCCCCTTTTGCTACTTCACCCCACCACATGGACAGGGTAAGATTTTTGTGACCAAAGCTTCAAATCTGTGTACACCACTTTCTACAGAGCCAAATGGCTCTGCTTGTATATGTTTTTATTCTTGACAGTCTGCTGGGGTGCAATGCTAGACTGTTTGTTTAGTTCAAGGTTGGTTATTTTCTTTATTTGTTTTACTTAGTCATTTTGTCTGACAAAATGACAAGATGGTAGCAAGTGTTTCTTGAGGCAAGAACAGCTGCCTGATGTCATCTTTTAGGGTGGTTTATTTTCTAAACAAGATCCCAGCTGCTCTGGTTCTGGGTGCTATAAAAATTAAATTTCTTCTAAAAGGCTAGATGCATAATTGCAAACACAGAGCTATGCAGGTGTTAGCTCCCTTGTAGTACAAAACCAAATCTCCTTCCACTTCTGCAGCACCAGCTTCCTCAGTCTCCTCTTTCCACTCAAAATGAAAATGAAATACTTACACTCTTTAGACCTTTTGTCAGGGAATACCTAGGTGAATTGATATGCAAACTACAGATACAGGAGATCAGTGTAGTCAAACTGTGTTAGACCAGTGTTAGCCAGTTCTGGGCTCTTAAAGCACAGATATACACACTTTGGGCTCATCAGCTGGTGAGATCTTGGGTGAAAGCCTCAGACAGAAATATATCAGATCTAATGTTTTCCATGAGCTTACAGAATCCTCCATATCCTTCTTGGTTTAAGTACAACTTAGGTATAGCCGATGCTCCTATAGCAATAGACTGAATGACCCCTTTTTCAGTCACATTATCTAGGATTAGAGTTTGCTGTTTAAAAAAATTATCCATGAAAAGCTGGCGGGAGAATATTCTTAAAGTACTCTCTTGGTATCTGTTTTCTCAAGTATCTGGTATGTTCTTGAGTCCACTCAAAACTGTTAAATTCCACCACTCTGAGATTACAATATTTTCTCAGCTCAGACTGGAGTAAGGGTATTCTTACGTTTTTCTTCCTTAGGCTCTTTCACAATTGCATTGAGGAATATAAAGATATAAATATGTTGAAATTAATCTCACAGACCAAGATCTGCTGACCTGGGATGTCTTCCTGGTGTTATTATTCTCAGATAAGTGGCAAAGAGCCAAATGTAATGTTATGGGCAGAAAGAAGTAAATGTATACGTTCCTTGTACAGAGAAACCTATGGGGGATATACCTGAACTTAGTTTTGTATAAACTGAAGTAGTTAAGAAGATAAAAAAATGTGCAAAGAATATTGCATGCTCCTCAAGGTATCATACACTTTCAAGAATAGTCATGGGAGTAGCAGGCAGGCTACATTTACTGTAGCCTAGAAAGGATGTGTGAGGGGAACCTGGCAGATCATCCACAAAGGTGGAACTGCTGAGGGGACAAGAGCGGAGGCCCATTAGGAATGGTGGAAAAAGGACATGTTCCAACACCGCGTGGTAAAACAGGAGTGTGTTTCAATATTAAATGTGAAAATATAGAGATCATTAAATCTAGCGTTCTATTAGTTCAGTGAGAAGAAATACATTGTGCTTGTATGTGTGGGCAGGTAACATTACTCAGTTTTGCAGAAATGACCAGGAGTCAATTTCTGGCTACACTATTTTAGTTAAATGACACCAACGTCCTGATAGCTTTAGACTTCTCCTTCAAAAATAGATGGTGGCTGATGAAGAGAACACCTCAGAAGGACGTGACAGGGCAAACTACCCTCCTACTGTTCACCTGGAAGATGCCACATCTGGAGGCTAGGCATGGTGTAGCTGGGTGATCCTTCCTGATAGCCACAGCTAGTTCTGCCTACTCTGTGCAGAAAACAGTGGCAGAGTCATGTCACTGTTCATTAAAGTTATGGACTTTTAGGAACACAGAGAAGACTTATCGTATTTTTCACATACTCTTCCTTATATTGACTAAAAAGAGGTAGGTTGGATCTGATGATCACTTAGGTAACAGAAAGAAAGGCAAATTCTTGCCTCGCTCATATCTTTGTCATTTTCCTGAGGACACAACTCTGCTCTTTGATCTGCTGATCCCATTTCCATTCTGAGATTCTGCTCTCTGTGTATGCATGGGAACATTACTGTAAATATGGAGGTCATGTACAGAAGAGTGATCTGAAAAGCCAAAAAAGAGCTCAATGTTACAATGGCTCAAGAAAGTTTATTTTGGGGTGTTACTACAATGATATTTTCATATTTTATATTCAATAGGAAAGAAAGAACAGTTACAGCTTTGTTTAGGTATAAACAGTTCTTTTGTTGAAATAAATAAAATTATCTCATTTTCTGTAGGCCAGAGTAGTATTGTTTTCAAGCACTGAGTCTGAGTAAACAGCAGACTGTTCTTATTCAGAGGTGAAATCATAAACTGTTTTCCCCCTTTAAATGTCCCTGGACTTTTTGAAATGACATCACCTGCACATTCATCAAAGCTCTGTATTTGGCTGGTTTGGCAAAAATTAAGCAATGACTTGAATATGGTCCAATTTGTAGAAAAAAAATACTTTAAAAAAATACATGTGTTTTAAATTTGCTTTGGAGGCTTAGTAACATAAAAGTTTTTATGCCATTATTTCCATACTTCTTTTCCCTCCTCAAATATTCTGGAATGTGTATTGTGTAGGATCAGAAATGTTTTCTTATTGAAAAATCTGCAAATCAAGAAAATAAGCTTGTCAGAAATGTCTGTATTTTCTCGATAGCCTTGTTTGGAGGAAGGAATGTTTGCTCAAGGCCACGCTGTTGTTTCTGCCTGGTGGGTGGGTTGGTGGTGCTGGAACATTCCTTCAAGCAGCTCTTGAGCAGTGGCAGAGAGCTTCATGCAAACACACATGCAGCAGGACAGAGGTGTCTCCTAGGTGCAGGATCACCTGCACCTAGGAGACACCACAGCGTTTGCTTAGCTTTAGGCCTAAATTTAATCCTGCAAAAGGATTGCAAAAGGAGATGTCTCAAGTCTCCGGGGCTGCTGCTGGATGGAGGGGCCTGTTCTCCATCCTGCTGTGGGTGGGAAGGATCCACCATCCCAGCAGGCATTACAGGTATGTCAAGGTGCAGCCTGGTGGCTTCAGCACAAGTGTGCTGGGTATGCCTGTCCATTTCCACACTGCTGTTCAGTGTGGGGAGTGGCTGTGTCCTGCCCACCAAGTCACGCCAGTGTCCTCGTGTCACACCCAGGGCCAATGGCAGGAGCTTCCTGTGAGTCCCTCTGTCAGCCTGGTGGAGAGCAGCTGGCAGGTTCTACACATGGGGAGAACAGTGCCCTCCTGTCTTCTACCTTCTGGGACCAGCTAAGAGAAGCACCAAACAGTTCACTAGACTAAATAAATATCTAGATTTACTTTTGAGGGCCAATATAGCTTAACATAGGAAAAGTCTAAACTTCACTGTTTTTCTTGGTAATTAGATAATAAACATAAGCTTTTATTTTTGATGATTACTTTTTAGTTTGTGTAACATTACTGGACAATGGAAGACAGACTGTGGGCAAGTAACATTCCCTAATTAAATTAATTAAGGAGGCCAGGCTGGAATTATGTAATCTTCATTCCTCAAAACTGAGAGCTTGGTAAAATAATTAATTCTTTTCATAGCAGCTTTAGATTGGACCCAGAAGGCCAGCTTATTGCTGGAGTTAATGAAAACAATATTTTTGCTCTGTACTCCTGTTTAACGTCAGAAGGCCAAAAGCTGTGGCCTCATTGAACCAGTTTTTTCTTCTTGCTTACACTTTAACACCAGAATTCGTGCAGTGGATCAGATCAGAACTCCTATGAAGCTCTTAACTGAAGCTTGGACCCAAATTTAGGCTTTGTCAGAGCTTTATTGGGCAGTAGAGTTTAAGAGCCATCTGCAGAGCTGCCTTTAGCACCTCAGTAACCCCGTGGACTCCACTGGATTTTCTCCTGCTTCTGGATAGCATTACCTTGGCTGCATGCGCCTTTTCTGTTTATTCAGTTTACTGTTGGGATTGCTGAACCAGCCATTTCCCTGACTGACACCTTCACCATTACTTGTGTGCAGGAGCACATTGGTCAGAGTACTGTCAGAGTACTGTTATAGAGTCCTACCAGGGTTTTAATGGAGGACTTTGGCACAGATGGCTATCTTTTTATTTAGGAACTTGCTCATTAATTTTAGGCAATATCACTGGGCAAGTTGCATCCAGAGATGGTTAGGTTGGATGTTAGGAAAAATTTCTTAATGGAAATATTTGTCCAGCATTGAAACAGCCTGCAGAGGGACATGGTTGAATCACCAACCCTGAAGGTATTGGCATACCTTCAAAATGTGGCACTGAGGGACGTGGGAAGTGCTAGGCATACGGAAAAGTGTTAAGGGTCTTTTTCAACATAAGTGATTCTATGACTGAGACCTGCTTTTTTGATAATCTAGCAAACTCTGGTGTCAGAGAAGCCCAGGTTGGTGTCTGGCAGTGAGTAATATTACTCCAATTTTGAGGTTTTATACCTCTCTTTTTTCCTGCTTCCCTTAATTTGTGGATTGGGTAGGAAAAATCAGCCTCATAATTTTGCCTTACTAGAGCTAAAGTTACAGAGGTTAACAGAACACACCTTAAAGACTGCAGCTGGTGGGAACCTTTTGAATTAGACTCTTTCTCTGGGGCCACTATTCACAGGGTATTGCATCTGAATGAACAAATATTCAAGATGGATGATAAATCTCTGACTGAATCATGATCTTTGACTAGAGAAGGCCATTAATTCATGGGGACAGTTTAGGCCTTTTAATAAAAGAGATGCCTGGTGGAATTCATGGCTGAACTGGAGAAACCAAAACTTTTTTTTTTGAGAATGAAATTCATATACTTATAATCTGACTATATCTTCCACTCCTGTTTTCTGTTTGGATTTGTTTTCATTTGTACATTGTAATCAGATTGACTTCTACATGCTTTATTCTGATCTTTATTCTAATCTTATCTGCACAAGACAGGATTTCATTCCAGTGAGTTGTCAAACAGTGCTGTGATGGATCATGAACATTGGTAATCCTTCTGCATGTTGAATAAAACTTGACAAACTAGGCACTTACCATTTCCCATAGGAGTAATTATACAAAAAAACCATTCTTTCTGTGAGAGGTGAACGAGCACCAAATTTATGGGGCAGAGGCACTGCTGATAGCAGTCAGAATGCACTGCTTTTTGCCTGCTGTTCCAAAAGAATAAAGAGTAAAAGCTTTGAAAGAAGCATTTATGCTAACAAATGCAGAGGACAGACAGTACTTTCTTATTGCAGTAAATTTCTCAAATATCCAGAAGCAGTTACAAATAAACTTGTGCAGTGAATTTATCTAAAATTGTAAATGAAGGCTGACATGGTATGCTAGAACTGATGTCCTTTTTTCTTCTTTTGCTGTTGGAGAGTAAGTGACATGGGCATTTAGAAACGATTGTTAAAAGGAGGCAATTTGTCAATTTTAAACATACTAATCATTGTTATATTTTGTAAAAGCAAACTATGATTCTTGTTCTCAGCAGAAAACACTAGGAAAGTGCAAAGATGTGGTGTTGGCCCCAACACTGACCTCTGAGGGACACCACTCGTCACTGGTCTCCACATGGACAATGTGCTGTTGACCACAACCCTGAGTGTGGCCATCCAGCCAGCTCTTTACCCACCAAGTGGTTGATCCATCAATCCATGTCTCTCCAATTTTGAGAAAAAGTTGTTGTGCAGGACAGTGAGAGAAAAAAAAAGTGTGCTTATGGTACAGTATAGCCCTGCTGTAAAAGGAGCTGTTGTATTATTGACCACTGGTCCTCATATTGTGTCCTTATTTTGTCTTAATTCTTTTACTTTGTCTTTATTCTTTTCTGTGTGTTTTCAAACCTCATTAATACATTTAGTAGAAGTTTCCATTCTTTAAATAAGACATAAGCATATGTTTTCTAAAGCAAAAATTTAGGAGTAATGTTGAACTGTGGTGATGTTCTGTCGTAGATCTCATACTTCATTTTTTTCATTTGTTCTTCTTTGAGAATTCTTTGTTAATCTTTCATTTCTGTCTTTTGCCTTCTGCATTTGCTGGTCCCATTGGGAGAATCCAGAGAAGTTTGGAGAAACACCAGATTTTTTCTTGTCCCCTTAGTCCTCCTCTAAATTTACAGTCTAATGAAGCACAGATGCATTCTATTTTATAAAGTATACATTTCTAACATGAAATCAACGACTAAACTGAGAAAATATCTAGTAAGTGGGGAAACTATGTAATTGAGTGACTACCACTCTGTCAGAAAGTTCTGCTTTTGAAAAGCATTCCTCTGTGATTGCCTCTGATCTGGCCACCCTTGTGCTCTTAAAGTCCATTCAAAGGAAAATGGTCTGAGTATAACTGAGTTAGTAACCAGTGAATTACACCCTGTCGTAACTCAGGTCTTAAACATGTCCATCTCAAGCTGTCTCTTGGTTCTATGCTTCACCCCGATGTGAACATCGCGTATTTGGTAGCATCACTGAAGAGCATTCAAAAACTGTGAAATCTTCTTAAATTTGTATGAAAACTCCAGTTTAGAGAGCTATACATTCAGGAAGTTTTGTGCTAAATACGTCATAGAAGAATGGTCTGTTCCTATTGTAAGCAGAAATGGTTGTAGTAGAACTTTGATTTTGGAGAAGCCAGGAACTAGAGTGTGCTCGTTCCCTCAGGAAACAATAAAAAAAATAAAATTTAAGCAGTGTTTGACTCCAGTATATGCCTTTGAAACTACTAAATATGATCTATCCCATATTAGACATATATTCAAGTCAATCCTCCATTAATGACTGGATGCATTGATGTGAGGTTAAATACCTGAAACTCCAAATGAAAACAAACTTTGCAGTGACAAATAAGAAGAAATCTCGAGATTTAGACAACAGCAGGATCCAGCCTATAGCTCAGCAAAGAAAACGTGCAGCACAAGGAGTAACTCTCTAGTAAACTGAGAAGGCACCACAACAGCAGCAACCAAGGCAACGTCATTAAACGTAACCACAGTAGCTAGAAGCTGAAATGATGTAACGCAGCCTCTGCTCCAGTCATGCTGGTGCCTTTTGACTGCCTGTTGGCAGGAACTACAAGATTATCAAACAGATCTGGAATGTCTTGAATAGCCTGTTACCTGTATAGCTGTCGCCCCATGTCCTTCATCAGCCATCAAGGAATGATGCCCCCAACGTGTGTAGCCTGGAGTACAGTACAGGACTGTGTATATATAGGAATACATTGTGAGCTTTAGTGCCTAAAGTTGAAATTTGTGTATTTAAGAGAAAATTGTGGAACGACCCCCCGCCCCNTAAAAATAAACATCATGCAGTCAATACGTTCCATGATCCATAGGTACAAAGAATAATTCACTCATTTAGTGACTTGTTCTCAGTATGGGTACTATAGTAGAAAATACATATGTTATGATATCAAACAGAGCAACATCAAGGTGAAATTTTTGAGATGCAAAGTCACAAGCAAGATCAAAACATATCTCATCATTCTGTCCTTCTAAGACTTTAAGATTCAATACTGAGTTACTTAGTAACTTAACTGAAAATAACATTTAACAGAATTAGAAAACAAATTTATTTATTTCCAACAACCTTGGAGCTACCGTTTCTTTTTCGGGCTGGAGTAGACATGTACAGATTTGCCTTCTTAAATATTTAAAAGCTGATTGTTAATGATATTAATTATTGTAATAATCATTATTTAGTTGAAAGAAGTCAAATTCATTTTGCAGGAATCATATTGACTAAGTCTAAAAAATTTGTTATATAAAATGCTGAAATCTAGGGAAGATTAATCTCTGTTAAAGGTTGTTGAGATGGGAAAAGTGTGGCTGGAATAGTGAGAGGAAAACCACATAAAATTGAAAGAAGGACCTGGGGAAAAAAATGGATGGATATTTCTTGATTGAAAACTACAGATGTAGTTTTGGTCAAAAGTACTTGAGATTTTCATGTATATTTTGGTTGAAAGTTTGTTACCTTTTTATTATTATTTTTCTGTAAATGCAAAATACTTTGTTTCAAACTTCTTCAAATGAAATGTCTGTCTTTATTGAGATACTTTGCTTTGAAATATGCTTGTTAAATTTTAAACCTGAAAACACAGAATAAAAGTTCTTCTGTTTCTTTCTCAGTTTACTTTAAGGAGATGAAAACTTCTTTTTTATTTTGAGCTTCATAAGATTTACTCTGAATTACTTCATCTGGTTTGATCAGGGAAGTGAAAATTCAGTTTTTCATGCAGTTCAGTTTCTGAGAAGTCAGGAGTGGATATTGTACCTAGTATAGAATATAATTACAATAAATACAATAAGAAAAGACTGTAGTAGTAGGACACCAGCTATTTTAGTCTCATGATGTGAAACTCGATTAAGTTTTTTATTTCTTCAGCTAGGAGTATTTTGTATCCTGGTGTACACTGTGATTGAATACATACTTTTCTTACATGAGACTGTTGTCATGTGAAATGTGCAAACAATAAAAAACACCTTATAATGAAATCTGCCAAGACTGATTGAAAAAGCAACAGTTCAAAATGGGGTTGAGAAAATAATTCCGACCAGAATATCCTATTTTGCTGGTTTGACTGCTCTGATTGAAACCGTCTGTGAAGAAAACAGCCTTTGCGTGATAGGCCCAGATACAAATTAATAAGACAACACTGTGTTGACCTACTAAGCAAAAAACACAACAGCCCAATAACTACAAACAGACACAGCTATTTTACTGCTTTGCTAAGAACTTCTGTTCTCCTGCCCAAATTGTTTTGTGGTGGCTTCTTTTGGCTGTATGTAAATTCCCCTGTTAAAATGCACACTTCCGCAAACAATCCCACCTGTGAATGATTGCAGCCTTTAACTCTTAGGTTACATTTTTTCCTAATAGTTCACCCAAAGAGGCATTTTTGTTCTGTTTTGTTTTTAGGCAGCTCAGTAGTTATATTACATAAACCAAACGGGACACCAGGGAGCTTGATTCCTAGGGTCAAAACTTTAGAGGCCCCCACCAGAGACTCTGATCACTATTGTAATCTGCATCAGAATTATGTCCTGTAACAAGTCAGGGTTAACACATTGATCCTGTAACTTGAATACAATTATGAAACTACAGGTAAGGACTCTGTACTCTCCTGAAGGAAGTGAAATGCAGTTTTTATGTGACTAAAAATATTTTATAGCATCAGAGTAGCAGTTAATCTGTTTCAAGTGTGCCTATGACAGAAGAATCCAATATTGTCTTTGTCTCTGCATGAGATGCTACAAGCCTTCTGCCACCACCATGGACACTGTGACACTCTGCACATCATGTGTTTGACAATTTATTTCACTGAACTTGAGCAATGTTTTTTTCATTATCCCTATGTTTTACTGAAGTTTTGTAACACTGCCTAATCTGTGTCCTAATGATATTTACAGCAGAGAGGGTATATCTCAAATGCCTTTTTCCAAGACAGCTGAACACCTGGATAGTATCAATCTTTTAATAGAAATTCAGTTTTTTAACTCCTCTGTTACTAGCTGTAATTTGAAAAAGCCTATTTGTCAATATCAGGAGAATGAGACTAAACAAGTGAACAGCCATAAGAGCTTCCAAGAACTGTTTTCACAAGCAAGTGTACTCAGTATAAATATTAATTTCATTGTCCAATGGTCTGTTCAATTTATGACTTATTTTTTTCAATTTTTAAATTCCAAATTCTAATGGGCTAATAGTTTCCATATTGAAGGTATTTTCAAAGTATAAACAAAGTAGGCATTTTCCCATGAAAAGAACACTAAAAATTTGAACAACATCCACCCAGCATGAGGGAAACAGCAAGATGTAGTCTCTCTCCAAATGTAGACCTTATGCAGCCACATGGGACACTAAGTGCCAAACTGATTGATGCTCAGCAACAGGACTTATGGAGCCAGTAAATATTAACCTAGAACTGTCTAGCAGTCTAAATTGTCTGAGTGATATGTGGGCAGCAGCGTGTTGCTTCTGATCTATTAAAAAACCCTTTCACTGGATTTTAGATGCTATGTGAACCTGTAGAAAAAGTCTGTGATTTGAAATAACTGGCTCCTGGAAATAGATCTGGTAAGACAGTATTGGAGTCAGTAGGATTTAATGTACTGTTAGAGAATTATACATTCATGGATTCAGTTATAATCAGTTATAATAATATGACTATATTATGTATAGGAAAAATGTAAAGAATTTTTAAAATTTAAATTTTAAAAATTGCTGTATAATTCTAATTAAAAACCAAACAAGCAAACACCACAACCCCCAAACAAATGAGCAAATAAACACCCCACAAAAAAGCAACCAAACTATTACAAGAGTACATAATTCAATAATAAGTTTTTTTCCTTTTAAATTAATTTTAAACTTGTTTTTCAGTTTGACAGTTGCTGTAAATTCCCAAAGTGTTTTCATTTCAGCAAAAAGAAAATTTCAGATAGTGAACAGTGTGTACAATATTGGAATATATGTTGCTATAGAAATTGAAGGTTCTGTTCCTGCTGTCATTGCCGCAGTAGTTCATGAGACATAACTCATCTGTCCCACTCATCCTTGATATTGTTGATATTAATTCAAATCCTTTCTTTGGCTTGGAATATGGATTTTAACCTGTACTGCCATATTTTAAGACGTATTCTGTGTCTGAGGGTTGAAAAATATGTTAAACTCTCATGATGAAGATGTTTGGCTTCTCTGGTGTTACATAAGAATTATTCGGGCCAGAAGAAGCGTGGTAGTAACTCTGTGTACATTGGTGATGCAAAGACTCAACACCGAAATACCTTCCCAAATGCAGCAGAATAGTTTGGAGCAGATGTTTCAGCATCTCTGCTGCCATTGGTCTGAGTGGAGAGTTATCTCCTTTTTACAGGAAAGCCGTATCTGATTTAAACTGCCTAACACCAGGAAATAGTTCATTCCTAAGAACATGTGGTCAGGTTCTGAGGTTAAATGTGTACCCCTGTGAGGAAGACGAGGGCTAGAAAAGCTTTTTCTTGCATTTCTTATCTTCCAGTTCAGTCCAGGAATTTCAATGTTGTGGCTGACTTTCACCATTCCTATTTTAAGTGGCTGATGCGATGATGAAAATTCTAGAGCCAACCTGATAACTGATTCTCACTGACAGGTCTTGAGATGCCTTTCACAGAAATTAAATTTTTAAGAAGCTCCAGTGGTAAGCACAACAGAGCTCTCAGCAGCACCTGCCCATTCATCCAATTCTTTCCTTTACGCCACTTGTGACTGGAAACTTTCTCCAGCAGTGAGTACAGTGCTGTACATCAATGGTTTTATTGGTAGCTGAAAAGTCTTTTCTCCAGCTTCAGTGGGGTTTCATCACAGGATCACAGGATAATTCAAATTGGAAGGCTTAAATTTAATTGCAAGCTTAAATTCTTTGCTGACTGCAAGCCTTTAGCATGTACCTGTTGTTCTAAAGACTCCTCTGTGGTACCAAGTGACTCACAAACCTGTATTAAAAATTTCAGCTTCCCACATGACCAGCACATTACTGAGCTGGAAAGCAAAGTCTGGAGAATTTATGAGAGTGGCTCAGATAACACAGGAAACCATAACTAGAATGGAGTTGCTGACTTTTAATAATATTGACTCTTGAGTCTGCTTTTGTCATGGTAATATCCGCCCCTGTGAGAATGGGAACATGGGTTTACTGACCACCAAACACATTTTTGATTATGTAGCACTCTTAAGAATATTCGTTTTTAGTTTAGGTTAAAGAATCACACATTAAGGGATGTTTTGAGGGCCACTTGCTTCTAATTTCATGGAGGCATATATACTTTCTTAAATTGTTATACAGATAATTGTAACCAAAGATAACAAAATTAAATTCAAACAAATAAGATTCTATTTGGTGAAGTATAGTGAGGTCTTTCATCAAGGCAAAATGTGTTTCTCTCTTCAGAGAGTTTGACCAACACAGCAGGACTAATGTATATTCTAAGTTCAAATGGTGGCATAACATTTTTCATGACACAAATAATCATCATGTATGCATTATATGACAGTTCAAATACGGTGGGTGCTTCCAGCAGTTCAGTATTTCCAGTTCTGGCAATAGGTTGACATAAACCAAGAGGGGAAAATACACCTTCCTGTAACTCCCAGGCTCTCTTATCTACATTTTCATTTGGCCAAAGTCCAGGATTTAGTTTATGACCTCTGATGAGTCCACAGTACAAAGCAGAAAACCCACAAATCTCATCCACATAGTCTTACCCATTTCCCTTCTATTATATTATTTCTCATAGTTGCTGTAAATTTCCATGCTTGTATTAACATTGCACAATTTATTGGCAAAGCATTTTAATTACTTGTTTTTATTAACAATTAATTGATATCCAAGACTCATGCTCTGGGGATATTTATTATATGGAAATTTTAGTTTTAATAACTAGGAAAAATAACAGTGTGTAAGCTGGACTCTTTTTATGTGGCATATTTTGTAGGGGATTTTCCTTTCACATCTCATCACCTGCCAGTCAAATAGTATTTTATAACATTAATAAAATCTAAGTGGAGAATATCTGATGACAGAAACATTATTTTCTTAAACCATAAGCTAAACATAGTGTTTGAATGTTATCACCTAAGGTGGGTACAATAAGATACCTTACACATTTTTCATTTATATGCCAAACTCTATTTTTCCTATTCCTTCTTATTATTAAAGTAAGATTCTGGCTTAATTTAATCCAAAGTAGTATGTTTTTTAAATTTCCTGAGAGAGCTATTAATCTGCAGGAGTAGATTTTATCTGAGCTAGCTGAGAGACCTACTCTAAGTCAGCATTTTTCAACAGTGAGGTGGTAACACCTCTGGGGAGAATTAAGTCTTATAACAGAGATTCAAGAAGGATCTAGGAAAATGAAAAAAGGTTTTTCTTTTTTATTAGATATTTTTCTTCTGAGACCTACTAAATGCTGAACCATTTATTGAATATCCTGTAAGCATTTTGGTTTTCCTTCATGGGAGCAAGAGAACAGCTGGTTAGCTGCTGTGTTCTTCCTGGGGTGACTGAACAGCTGACGTTGTTGGTGTGGGAATTGCACTTCTTGACAGGGATGTGCATCTCCTCTACTCTGTACAGGGGAGGGAGCTATGTAGGCAAGGGCAGGACAGTGCAAAGGACTGAGAACTGGCAGGGGCTTTGGGATTTTGATAGCATTTTGAAGACATCAGGTCATGTGCTGTGATCAGTCAAGCTGGAAATTCACACAGCTACCATGGCACATGAGTCTCACCCACCTCACTGGAGATCAGCATCAGTTTCATTCTATATTCTCTCCATCTGCTGGCATGGAATAAGGTTTGAAAAGCTGGTACAAAACATTGGCAGACACCACTTCAGTACCTTCTCAGTTCCTGCCTGTCTTGTCTGCGATATACAGTCTAGCATTTGGCAGGTCCTTTTGTCTCACTTCTGTGAAAGTGGAAAATGCTTTGCACGAGGCCAACACATGAGAGTAAATTTTTATTGAGAGTTAGTCTGTATTATTTCTTACAATAGTGCTGCTGGGTAAATATCCCTTCGAATTTCATATTTATTGGGCTACCTGAGTACTAGTCTTTGGTAGGTTCCTCACAGACTTCCCAAATAAATAGAGCCTGGGTTTTGTTTGGAAACTGGATGACTTAAAATCTTTTCTGAGTTGAAAATCTGGGTTATCTCTGATCCACAGGTACTTAATTTGTATCTATTTTGCAAGCCCCTCTGCATCTTCCACGTCACTGCCTTTAAAAAAATCAAAAGATCAGGGTGCATTTATGTCCCTGAGTATTTGTTTAGATAAATTAGTTTCCTAACTTACGCAGTATAAGGAATTTTTATTTACCCATTATCAGTTGATCTACTGACACTAATTTAAAGAGGAGTCATTTGCTTATAGTGGTGTCCAAGAAATAATTATATTTTATGCTGAAAATATCCATTTGTTTAATGACTTCTGGATTGCTCACTTGATAAGACACAGGAGGTCGGAGAATACTTTACCCTGTGAGCAAACAGTGAAAGTAAAGCGTCTGTACCCTTGACATTCCCAAACCAGAGGCAAACAAGGGCAGAAGCAACTCATTTAAGCACTCTAATGGCATGCTTAACAATGGAAGGGGAAAAATGGATGCATCACTGTAATTAAAATAGATTAAACAGACACGGAATTTATTAGTCATGGAAAAATCACAGCTTCCAGCTCTTGAGGAGACAGTTTCTGGAAGGCTATTTTTGTGATATGATTGACTTTAAAATGGAATCCACAGTACTTTGAGAATTATCTGGAGGCAAGACCAGCAAATGGATTCAAACTGTCATAGATCAGTATTGGGAAAAGGAATAATTTGCAAATAACACTTCCAACATTTTCTGAAATATGCTGCTACTTGGAAGCTACTGTGGTTGTCATCCTTTCTGCAGGCTAAGAAAACAGGCAGTACTCTGCTTTGTTGCATGTAGCAGAGGAGCACCAGGAATGTGCAGAATGTTGGGATAAGGTGTAGAGTAAGTAAATGGAATAAGCCAGATGAGATAGAAAAGTAGGAAGAAATCTAAAATTGCAAGTACGGCTGGTCAGGAGAAGCATGGCTCTATCCTAATACTTACTAGGTGATGCAAACTTGATGGCCATGGAGATTCCTCTCTCCCTGCCATGTAGCCAGAGATGCACCTGCTCCTACCCTAGCTCTTAGGTCAGATTGCTCTTCAAGTCAGTTTCTCCATCTGTCAACTCACCTGTTTACTTGGGACTTTGGGTAATGGAAGATTTGAGCTTGATGAATTTTTTCCACTGGGAAATGCTTTCTTCTTTTATGGCTACAAGTGTATTCAAGTATAACAATAGTAATAATAATAATAATAATAATAATAATAATAATAATAATAATAATAATAATAATATTGCTTGTGCATGAAGAGCTAGTCTTTTCTTGAATTAAGGAGTCTCAGGCTTGTCAGAGCTTTGAGAAATTGTATAACAAGTTATATGTGTGATATTTCATGAACAGAGTTTATCATAATTGATTACATGGTGCGAGGAAGCAGATGCATTTTATAAACAAACACTTCTAACACTTTTGAAGGGAGCAAAATACTTTAGGCACTGCAATAAAACTATCAACCATTATGAGTCCAAGCCAATACACTAAATTAATATCATATTGTGTGAAAAATAAGAGGCATGATTTTGAAGTAACTTACTTCAAAATTTCACTAGCTTAACTCTCTTGACCTTAAGAGAATTGGATGAGATTCATAAATGAGCAAAATATGCTCAAAGTTGAATGATACTTTTCATTGTGTGATGGGAAAGAGCTGGGGACATGAAACTCTTTAAGAAGTGGATACATTTTTTCAGGTAACTTAGGACAAGCAGCAATATTTAAAAGAGGAGATGTTTATTAGAATGTTTCCAATTTTAAGTCTCAGGGTCCTACCAAAGACTTTGAAATTGTCAACATGGCCCTTTATAAGTTTATTACTTGCCTATGAACTGGCATGTGTTTTAGATTTGTAAGAGGAAGTTTTCTAATGTACACTTTCAGTGTTTCTCTACTGTAAACAACTCTTTAATACAGAAAGTTGTACCATGAGCCAAGCTGGACTTTTACTGGTCACCAGGGTCAGCTGCAGAACCGAGTATGACCTTCAATCTCTGACTTCAATTAGTCACAGAACTAATTTATTTTTCATTTTCCAGACCATTTGTCTTCTTGGAAACCACAGTGACTTATATAATTCCAAGAGTTACACTTGGAAAAAATTATTGTAGTGTGTTCGTCTGTATTTAGTTTTAACACGTGTTCATACCAGTGACTTATAGATTACAAAAGGTGCTAGTTTATTTGAATTAGAAGATTTCATGGCTCTGTTAGCATTTGTGTCTGGAATATGTTCTCTCCAGGATGAATGTGGTTTGATTTTGATCTTTTTGTGTTTTCCTAAGCATAGGTACATAGGTACACTGCAGTACAAGTCAGGCTGTCATGTTTTAGCTATTTGGTTAAATCTTCTACTGCTCAAAACTGCAATCAGTATGGTAGAACTTTTTAAAAAATTCAGTATCTATGAATTTGTGCTTAATTGTAGCTGACTGTTCAGTGAATATGTTTTCTTTATGCCTATTGGAGATACCATAGCTGTATGATGTCCAGTATTAGCAAATCATATTCTGTGGTATGCCAACACTATTTTTTCATCAGTGAAGAAGAGTTACATTTCCTTTGTGGTGCAGTACTGTGTACACACAATTATCATGAACAATAACTAGAATTAAACACATTGTTCATGATGTAGGATAAATAATAATTATCTTTCTCTCTTCTTATATTCTAGATAATGTAGAAAATATATACATACATACAAGACATGCAAAAGTCAAAGGTAGCAGTGCATAGACAATGACAACCAAGAAGAATAAAATTCTCAGAAACAGATACTTGCACTTTGAATTTCGGAATGTCCCAGAGGCTAAGATCTTGCATCCATACTGTTTGTTCTAGGTAGCTTGCCCTCAGCCTGAGGCCCAAGCAGACTTATTTCTCTTCTGTACTGCATTGCACAGGACAGCAACCCAGACACACAGGAATCACAGAAGGAATCAGTGACAGAAGGAATTACAGAAGGAATCACAGCATGTTCATGTAGTCTAGACATAGCCTCACTCTTCTACTGCTGAAAATGCCTTTCCAATATAACCTATTCTTAGGTTAGGCTGCTGATTATTTTGAAAAAGAAAGGACAAGTCTGGGCAACATGCTTCTCTGTGAAAACACTCTCTCCTTAAGACCCTCCTACAGCTATGGTGTCCTGACCTTTCTGAAGGTCAAATTTGCAAGTGTGCAATTTCACCAATCATAGTTACAAAAATTTTCTCTCATGTGAAAGCACGTGCACTAACACTGTGTTTTTCATAAATCCATTAAAAATATTATTTAAAAAATCTTGTTGAATGGTAGTAATTTATATGTTAATTTTATTTGTGTCAAGCTATTTAAAGTTTGTTTTTTTCAATTTCTAGAGCTAATCTTGGAACACAATGTCCAGGGAGACAGACGATGGAAGAATTTTGAGGTTGATTTCTAAAAGCTTCCCAATTTTCCCATTGGTAATGACTGTGGGATTTTTTTGGAAGCTGTATGGAATGCGCTTTTTACAGTTTTCCAGTGAAACATCCAGAATGGGCATTCTCAGAGCCCTTTCATACTGTCTAGGTTAGCAGCCAAGCCTTCTCCCACTTTGACATTTTAAGCTCACTACAGATTCAGTTGGTATATGCAGATGACATATCACTTTCAATGACTTAAACAATCACTGTTTGAAAAGCACAAGTCTGCTTATGTTTTCTGCAGAAAAATGAAAGGAAAAAGGGGTTAGTGTACACAGTAGCAAGTCAGTGGGAAAATGCAACTTAACTTAATGCAATGCTTAACTTTCAGATAAGCCTTGGAAATAGCCTAATTAAAAGAATTGGGGGGAAAAATTGCATGTATGATTTAACGTTTTGGATATTCTGTAGCAAGCTATGGCTCAGGATCTCACTGGTGATCCAGCTCCTTTAAAGGAGCCCTTGAGACTAATTTCTCATCATGCAAACACCGTGGTAGTCTGCTATAAAGATGTCTTTGAGGATTTTCTTGCAAGTCCTATTCTGAGAGGTATGCTAGGATGGAATTTAGACCCAGGAACCTATTGTGGTGTGACTGTACTTTGCAGCAATCTGGGAGGTCCTGAGGCTGACAAGGAAATTTATGTGCCTGATAGAATTGTCTTAAGGTCCAAGGGAAAAAGTAACATCTCAGTGATCTGTAGTCATCAATTCCATCTTTCAAACCCTGCTATAGTCTATCTGCAATACAATGTACGTGCATATGACACATATCCATCTACATCTATTGAGAATACACCTCAGTTTACCTGACTCAGAAAATATGTTAACAATTCTAAAGCTAATATGTAAAGTCTCAGAAGGAAAGTCTAGACTGAAAGTCTAATTAAACAAGAAAATGTGTAAGTGGATGCTGTAGGAAATAACACATCATAGAACACTTTCACAGATAATGAGAAGAAAAAATAATGAGATGCTGTTAGTCTCATTGTCTCCAAGAGGCAGTCTGGCATAAAAAAAATCTCATCGATGTCTCAGGATGCTTCAAATACCTGATTCATTGTACTTGTAAAGTGATAATTTATGCAAAAATCAGCATGCGAAAATGGAATGTCATGTGGCTTTCCTTTCCAAAGTAAAACCACACCCGAGTATTGTATCAAGGACTAAAGACTTCAGATTAAATGTTTAGAATTTTTTTTCCAGTAACATAGCATAGAAATTTATGGACAATAACTTCTGGATTAAAAGAATAGGGTCATTGTCAGTGTTACTTTTCCTGGAATATACTCCTAAAAATCTAATATGTTTTTCTGTTTCCATCTTTAGATCTGCATCTGTGCAAGAGATATTCAGAGCATAACATTCCTTATTTCTAATGACTTTGACAGATGTCCCTTCAATCCATAAATGCCTGCATCCGTAAGTTCACTGCCTAAGATGTGGAGCCTGCTTTTTTGCTTTAAGTTTCACCCACAACTGTTTTTTGTTTACCTTTTCCATTCTTGCTGTCATTACTAGTGCACATTGTGAGCTCAGTGGACTTCAGGATGTAGAAAGGAGAACCCTTTGGCTGATTCCTAAAGATGGTGATCATCTCTTTTGCACTGGATATAAAAGGAGTTGCAGGGATTCTTCATGTTTTAGATAAAAAGGACTCAGTCATTTTGTGCCATTTACTAGATATTCCTACACTGGCTGGATATTTCCAGTCATTTCCCACACAGTTATGGCAGGCAGTCTGTGTAAAGGAAGAGTAAAATAATAAAGAGAGTGAAAAAGAATGAGCAATAAGGGGCCATCCAGAAAAAACAAATCAAAGTGCAGAAAAAAAATCCTAAACAACAAGAGAAAAATAAAAAAAAAAATCCATGGAATGAGAAGAAGATGGAAAGAATAAGAAGGTGGTGGGGAGAAGGTTTTTCAGAACTATCAATATATATAGAGAGAGAACCATCATGTACAGAATTTGGAAATATATTCTAGGCAGATGTACAGCTTTGGCTTAGCAGCAAGAGAGCCTGAGGCCTGACTCAGTGTTGGATTCATATACCTCCCATATTGCTCAAAACTGAGAGTCTGAATTTACTAGCTCAATCTGCATTTAATATTTAAGTTATCGAGCCTGCAACAATGAATTCTCTTATTCTCAAAGCAGACACAGGGCTGTGGCACAGCTCTGTTCCCACTTAGTAAGGCAATGCAGTCATGGGCCCAGGCTCAGTCCACATTGGGATGAGATCAAGTCACTAAGTTTGGAATGATATTTTAGCTCATCTGTTCCTCGGTTCTGGATCATTTATATCCAAGCTTTTGCTTTGTGTTCTGTCCTCTTTTCTGTCCATTGCCTCTCTGATTATGGGTATTAAGTCTGGGGACTGAGCCGGGTTGTGTTGTATCCATACTCACTTCCATTGTTGGCAAATCTTTAATCATTTGTCTCCCAAAACAGATGGAAATGTTTGCTTACTATGGTCTTATGACAGGAATCTTGAAGAAAATAAATTAATTTTACTCTAGAGTGAAAGCATCACAAAAGCTTTTGCCAATAGGAAGGAGGGTAGACATCAAAAAGTGCACCAAAAGGAGAATTTTAGCTTGAAGGAGGCTTCAAATCTTACTTTAAATCCTATTTTGCAATAGTTTCTTGGCCTGTTCATCAGCCACAGGAAAAGTTCATCAAGAGCTAAGCCTTATTGCTTATTCTATGGTGCAGGAAGGTCTGTGATTAAAGCTGGTCATGTTAAAAAACAATGCAGTTACAACTGAAGGAAAAAATTAACTTCAGATTCAGTAGACTTTCTAACTTAGTTCTTCTCTGTAATATATATTTTTTACTCTAAGCTGCTGGAATGGCTCTAAATAGCAAACCTAAGGTAGTATCCCTGTAGACAGTAACTGAGGTAGGGAGAAATATTTAGCAGAAAGATTCCTTTGAGACATACATGTGCGTTGTTTTTTAACTGGATTTGTTACTTAGAGAGTGAGCTACCAGTTATTCTGTTTTCTGTTAACTTACAGAGCTGTTGTCTTCCGAGCATAGAAGTCTTTATTTTTATTTGCCATTAGTCTCTGAAATGAAACAATTCCAGTTACTTGCTACTGTTGTTGCTGCTGGCAAGAAAACTACTTTTACAAGCCGTACAATTAAGTATAATAGTAAAATCTTTCTGAGGGTTGCTGGTTTTGACACACCTTTACCTTATTTAACACTGGGGCAGTGCCAGCTGGGACCACCCATTCTTGGAAATATAAAGGACCAGCACCAATTGGAAAAATGTTGATTGTTGAATCATCGTGTGGTATATCCAGTTCCAGTTCCTCAGGGCAACACTTAGAAACAGCCCACATGCAATACCAGGTCACAGAGAGAAGCTCTGAGCCTGTCTGTGGCCCATATTCAGGAAAATTTTTTTTTATTCAGAAACTGTACACATGCTAATGTGTATTTTAACAGTTAGCATGTGTTTTAAAGCCTTTTGACTTCAGTGGCTTTCAGACACATTCACAAGGTCTTGTGGGCTAAGGTCTAAGCCAGTAGACATCATCTTTCCCTGAAGAATTTTGTGAAGCTTATGTGACCCTCTGCCAGCATTTCACAGATGCTTACATTTCTTTATCTTACTGACACTTCTGCAGTGACATAAAAGTTACTACTGTGTTTTCAAGTATGTAAATATAAAAGTGGTACTTTTGATTTTCCTGCTTTAGGACAACAAACAGGCTTACTGAAATGAAAGGGTCACTATTAACTGATTATCAATACAACTTTTGCTTTAAAAAAATCCCATTAATCCAAAAAGCTGTCTCAGGACAAAATGTGCATATGGACCAACAAGGCCTTGGTTTCAACCAGAAATTATGAGGTAACTTAATCAGATTTGTCACTTGACAGACTTGTCACTCCTGCTGGGAATTTAATAGAAGGCACTGTTCTCTGGTTTAGCTTTTGGGTACTTTTAATAGGTTCCAGCTCTAGAAGAATTAGCAACTTCCATAGTACTTAATCTGTTATCAGGGTATGAAACTACTGACAATTCTTATAATGGATACACGTAATCAGGTACAAATACAAGCATTCAGGTACTTAAATTTGTACAGTTACATATTAGGATAAAATGAAATATTGGGAAGGAAGGCATCAGTGGATTAATGTGCCTTTAATGCCTCAATGTGGATTAAACATGCCAGTGCCACGTTTAATAATTAAGGCTACTTGGAAGGAATGTGTTATTTTCATGAAGGAATCCCATGCACAAAAGCAATCACTGTTTCACAAAGTCACATAGGCTATGTCTTAGAAACGTCGTATTAATTTTTGGAAGATATTTCATGATATGTCAAGTTCTTTTCATAGCACTGTTTATAAATGGACTTTACTGGGGTTCTGATTTTCCTTGTGGATATAAATTTCTTCTGTGAGATGAATATGTCTCTTCCAGCTGCAATATTTGTGAAATTAAAAATCTGGGATATCTGCAAATATTTATTGGTCTAAGTAAATTAGGATTATATACAAAACAGAAGCACGGTAATACATTTTACATAGTAGGGCCTCCCAGATTTCAGCAGTAACAGAGAGTCTACTGAACTGGAAAAGAGCTGCAAATGGTGCTGGAGCATGTCCAAAGAATGGTAACAAAGCTGGTGAAGAGTCTGGAACATAAGTCTTATAAGGAATGGCGGAGGGAACTGGCATTTAGCCTGGGGAGAAGCAGAGTTACGAGAGACCTCGTTGGTCTACAACTACTTGAAAGAAAATTGTAATCAAGGGCATGTCAGTTTCGTCTCCTGGGTGAGAAACAACAAGACAAGACAAAATGGCCTCAAGCCACACCAGGGGAGATTTGGATTGGATATTAGGAAAATTTCTTCATGGAAAGTTGTCATCCATTGGAACAGGCTGTCCAGGGCAGTGGTGGAGTCATCATTACTGAAAGTGTTTAAAAAATGTGTGGATATGGCATTTGAAAACATGAATTTGTGGTGAACACATTGGTTGTTGACAGTTGGACTTGGTGATCTTGGAAGTCTTAATGATTCCATGATTCCATGAAACATTCCTGCAGCACTATTCTAGACAATGAGATGGAACACTCAGCAAGGTCTGAAAACATTCCAGGACACTTACATTTAAGAATTTTAGACTTATACCTGCTAAAGCTAACACATTTTGAAAGGACTCAGTGACATGTTTTGATGCCTAAACCATTGTCAAAGATTAGGATTAAAGATGAAAGCTAGCATGACACATCATTATCCAACACATGCCTATGCTGAAATTCTTACACCTTTCTTTGGTATTTGCATCTGGTATTTACAACCCTCATAGACGAGGTATTGAACTCTATTTTTATTGAATACTTTGAGATGGTTTATAATGTTTTCCTAAAACATTTTCCATGCTAGGAGGTATGAATATATTTGAATGTACAGCTAGAGAAAAGAGTGTGCTACATGGCTAATCTGTCAATTTTTGAGTTGTTCTAACACTTTTTATAAGGGATATTCATTACAGATATTGGGTCTTTGTATTCTACAAATGACATAATACCATAAAGAATAACACTTAGCATGGAATCATACCACAAAGCTTTGTTCCTATTATAAGGGGAAAAAAATATTCTGCAAGTTAGTAGGTTTTCCTTATTCTTTTTCTTCTAGGTGTAACTGTACAAATTTATGTAGCATGTCATTTAAATACATATATCCTTGACTTCTTTACGAAAGGCAATTAGAAGTAGTGAAAAGACAGTAAAAAAAATTGAAAAATACCCAGTCACTCAAGTCAATAAATCATATTTAATTCCAAACTGTGACTTTTAAAAATGAAGCAATATAAGCACACTAATTTAAACATTTTCCTGAATGAGAGATGATGTAATAGCACTGCTGGGACTCCAAGAATGGAACCCTTTGATATTATTTTTAATTTTCTCTGACTAGAAAGACTATAATGTAGGGCAGAAATAACACATAGCTAGAGAACACCAGGTAATTGTGGAGAGGTACTAATGCTGTGGGTGGGTGGAAATCTTGGTGAGTGGGCTGCAGTTCCCTCACTTTATACAGTTAGTTTATGTTAGTGGCAAAGACTCAAGAATATATGGTTTGTGCATCATGTCTGAAGGATATAGTGCAGGTTTTGCTTATCTCTGTAACAGTTTGGCAAATCTTAATTTGTCCATGAATAAAAGGGTCCTTTGTCCAAGAGTAAAAGGCAGCAGGAGACAATGAGCTATTTTATTATTCTCTCATCACCTTAGTTCTCTCCCTCTATTTCCAAGGGAACAATTCATGTGGAACAAACATGTGCAAAGAACACAAGATCCACATAAAAGGGCACCAAGCATCCTGTTTGTGAATAGTTGTCATGTAGTTGCAGCCAGCTGCCAGCATGTAATGATGATTTATGCTTTGGCTACCATTTGCTTGGCTTACTTGTGATTGGCTTTTAATCCTGGCTGGATGGAACGAATGAGCTGCTTTCAAAAAACATGGCACTTGAAATGAGCAGTTGTTAAAGCTTTTCCTAATCCATCCATCAGCTGGAGGGTTCTAATCAATCTGGTTCTAACACTGGTAAGCAAAACTTAGGGAAAGCGTAGGTGGGCAGCAGAATGCAGCTCCAAGATGAGTGTTTGGGCAGAAGGGGAAGCAGCCATGCCAGGTAATCATGCTGATTTTTCTATAGTGCTTACAGAAGCTCTGATCAAGAGACATCTTGAGAAGGATACTTTATCTTGACAAGAGGATAATAGACAGAAGCACAGTATAACAGACAGAGAAGAAGGAAAATTCTGACAGAATATGTGTCATTGGCAATCATCTAGGCTGAAGACCTATGAAATCTGTTTGTGTGAGGCCTCTGCTGAAGTGGCCAGAAATAGCTACATGTAATTACCAAGTTTTCAGTTGAATAATTTGGCAAGCTCATGCAACATGTGCAGAGGGTTTCCATCGTCTCATGTGGTCCATGTGCTTGTGAGGGGTGAGAAACACTTAAACTGAAACAGTCCTGATGTATGGGTTCTCTGCTGGACCAACATTTTTAACTTCGTTTCCAAGGGTCAATTACTCTTGAGCTGGGAAGTTACGCTAATTAATTCCTAGCCAGCATGGCTTCCTGGCTTACAAAAGAGAGCAAACAAAGCAGGGACAACGAAAACTTTCATAAGCAGAGTGTTACAAATTAAAAAAACCATCCCAGAACAAACCAACAAACCTTCAAAATGTCTTATAAAGTTCAAATGTTGTTTGTGTGAATAAAAGGCCTTGGGAAAGACACTTTCTACCCATGCAGCAGAGTAGTAGTGTATGTCTATTCCTGGGCCCTCTATGACCCATACAGAAAGTGCCTAGAATACAGTATCAGGCAACTGACCTAAAAATAACACCTACAGTACATATAATACGTGTTTATATATTATAAAATGTGATCTGTGATCTGAAAAACAGAATGGAGGAAAAAGATCTGTACTCCTTTTTATTTTTTTTTTTAAGCATGGGTGATAAAAGAATGCCTCAGAGTTAAAATTATTATTTTAAAGGCTTCAAGATGTCTCACTAGATTTTTCATCCTGAATGCCACCTGAACTACATGAATTATTTGGTTTTTAATTGTATATAACCTTCACTACATTGGCTTTATAATTCCCTCCTTTCCCAACACTTTTAAACAGAAAGAACAAAAATCTTCCTCTCCCTTCTGTCACAGAAAAATTTAAAAACTACAGTCCCAGATATCATAGCATAGATTCATATTAATTTTGAAAGGATAGTTATAAACAATCAACATAACATCATTATTTTCATGCAAGATTGAACATGTAGGTTGAATACAGCAAATTGTAGAATATAATGTGCACATGTGGGTCCTCAGTGAACAGTTTCAGTGGGTAGAAGTGTCTATCGTATAGGTAATTAAGATGTTCTTTCAATTTTATTTCCATAAATGAATGACTGACCACATATATGTGTCAATTTTTGTTTGTTATTTCTTTTTAAAAAAAAAATTGAAATTGTTTGAAAATGGCTTTTGGTATTATGCTTAAAAGTTGCAATTCCAAAGACCACTATGAAAAGCTGAAAACATTGGGTTACAGATTTTATCCTTATTCCAGAGAGAAAGCAGAAAAATTATCTTTTCTTTTTAGATAATTCTTTATTTCAAAAAGATTTCTTAGGGAAAAAAAAAAAAGAAGGCATATCCTGTCTCAGTTTTGTATAAGTTTAATTGAAATTTACGGACTGATGTTAATAGAGCATAATTGTTTTGTGATCAATTTCTAGATTAATAGTATAAGATAACTGGAAAGTTTAAAACATAGAATCTCTTGTTGCAAGGCACATGAGCAAATTCAGATACAACAATATTTTATTTATGCTTTAAAATATTTTAAGTATTGAGCAATGCTTTATATAAATCTCTTCACAAAATTTAACTGTTAAGATTTGGAAGTAAAGACAGGAGTAAAGACAGGAAGTAATAGCTGGAAAAGAAAATGTTCTGTTGAAAGAAGTGGCAGAACTCATGATGACTTCAATTTTACTGGAGCTAAAGTATAAGCCATTGTTTGGCTTTTAGACAACTGAAGAGAAAAATAACTTCTTCTTCCTATTTACTTGATACTCGAAGTCAAGAACTTCTTTCCTAGAATTCCATGTTTAAAAGGGCTCATTTTTGCTTTTTCCTTTGGTGTTCTTATCTGTTTCTTTTAATTATGAACAAAGCTGTTTGGATTTTCTTATGACTTAGAGGTAGGATGTTCTAGGGTTTTATATGGGTGTTGTTTACTTGGGACATAGCAAGCCCTTTTAGGCTTGCAATCATGAACAGCTTCAATGGCCAAAAAGCAATTAATTACCTCAGGATGAGAGGGTCTTTTTCGCTAGCATTTGAAAAATTAGCAAATATAGCTAATTAACTTTCAACTGGTTGTCAGTGTGTCTTACTGGCAACTCACATGAACTAGGCACTAATTTAGTGTCTTAAACTAAATCATTGCTCTTGTTGATTGCTTCTGACTATAGATATAAGAGAAGTAAATTTGTTGTGGGAATAATGGATCTTATAAATAAGAGTAATCAACAGGGTCATTCATTTTCATTCCGTAGGTATTCCTAGTAAATCTGGGAAAATTGTGGTCTCCTGAAAGATGGCACTGCTCAAAGGGAGCAAGTGTGATAGAATATGTGGCAGGATGATCTGGAGGTGTGAAGTTCATGTGATTTTGTGTAAGTTACTCAAGTGCATCCCCACTGCTTTGTGTGAAACACCTATAAATAACATAATGACACAGATGAGTAGTTGCAAGTACCTATTTTTAGATTTGTTAACAGCCAATCTAAAAATAAATGAAAAAACATAAAAAACTGCACTTGACAAAATGACACCTTTTATTTCAAGGATGGTTATGTCCTATCAATCATTATTCACCTGACCTAGAGGGTGAAACTAATGGAAGATAAATATATTTCACTGTGAAAAAATCGGTGCCAAAAATTATCTAAGTTGATAAATGAGATTGCTCAATGCAATTTTTAGACAAGTAAAATATTCATAATTATATTACTGAGATCAGTGAAGTTCTTCTTCACCTCTTTGCCATGTGCCACACCTGCTGTCATACACACACTGCGTAAAATCCTAGTGTGAAGTAGGGACTGCCATCTAATATGAGATATGAAGAGTTCTAATTTTCTGTTGAACTTTGTCTTTTATCTGTTAAACATCCCTGGCTAAAATCCTTTAGCCCTTCAAACCATTATTTCTCTTTCAACACTTGTCTAACATGTTTGGTTTCTTCTTAAGGGTTTTAGGAGTTAAAAGGGCAGTGGGATATATGAAGCATGTGGGTTCACCCTGCCTTACACAGACTAAGCTCGATGTACAGGGCCTTGCAACAGCAGCAACAATGTGTAGTGGGTGCTATTAATTACATTTGGTAATATATATGACAAACTACACAATCCAGTCCCTCCAAGAGTTCTGTTCAGTCTAGTGGGAATACTTACACATGTGAGCTCACAGGATTATGGTTCAAGTTTGCAGGGCCAATAAGGCCGATTGCAAAATATAAAACAAATATGCAGCCAGAATCCTCTATCCACATTGCCTATGCACTGAGTTACTTAAAACACTTTCAACTATTATTTGTGTTACAGATGGCTTTTAAAACACATTGTTCTCCTTTTAGTGTTTAAGTGCTTCAGATATCCCTTGGACAAGTGCAGATAATTAATTAAAGTAAAGATTTCCCAGAGTCTCATGAAAGCACACTTGTCAGGCAATCTTTACTATTATTTTAATCTCCATTGTTTCACAGATTGTTTATGTTAATCTTCTCCTGCCCTTTTTACTGTTCCAGGCAATTTTGTGGCAGAAATGAAAGTGGAGGAGGCTGAGACAGACAGCATGAGGCATGACAGCCGCTCAAGCTCTCCTAGCTTGTGTATGGTTTTATGTGCTTCTAATTATCAATGTGTGGGAGTTTTGTCAAAAAAAGCTGGGCGTGTGGTTCCTTTTGTTCTTCTGTGTCTGTTGTGGTTTATATTTTAAATGGGACACAAATGTGATTTATAGTGCATGGCATGATGCAGTTAGGGAAAATTGGTCTTTTCCAGGCAACACAAACATGAGCAGGAGAAAGAGTGCACGTGAACAGTATGTTCCTCTCAGTGGAGAAGAAACACTCCACTAAAGCTCACAGAGAGTGTAAACAACATGTGAGAAGCCCTCTTCAAAAAAGGAGAAAAAAAGTCAATGGCTTACTTCCACTGCATCTAAAAATATACATCATTGGAAGGCAGTGCTGTGAGAGATCAAAGACAATAGGCTTTCAGCAGAGACACCCTGAAGTGTGAAAAGCACCAAGATGGCATGGAAAGTACTAGTATTGACCAGCAAAGCACGTGCCATAACACCTGGGCTACCTTCTGGGCAGCCCAATGCTGGGTAGTGCAGCTCAAAGTAATTCTGCAAGAAGATTCACACCAGGCCCTGCCCAGCTGTCTGCAAAATCTGGAAAAATTGTTTCCAGGCCCACAGTCTCTTATCAGCCTGTAAGACAGGAGGACACGGTAAGGTGACCAGTCTGAAAATGTCATTAAATTGTGTGATTTGCTAAAGGTAAACCATAAGAGGAACAAGTCTTTTTCTTACAAAAAAATCACTGCGTAAACAGACAGAGGTTCTTGTGATTTACCTCTTCTCCCAATGGACTGCTAATGAAGAACACTTCATATTTAATTTAGTGAAAATAAAGTACACAGAAATATATTGGAGGGCTAGATATTTATCCAATTTCTAGCTCCTATTACATATTCTCAGAACAACTGAAAAAGAAGTTACAAGAAATCTGATAGAACCCACTGGATTTTGCTTCTCTAATTAAATGGTGTAGTAAGGCACAACAACTGAAGTTCAAGTTTTTAATACAGAGGTGATCATCCCAAGCCAGTTTTTGGAAAGGGCCAGTCTTACCCTACTTCTAAAGACTTGAAATTCCCTCAAAAATTCCCTCAAAAAGACATAGTTCAAGCTGCTTATTTTACTACTGGTAATTAGGTAATCAACAACATATGAATCTGAAATGAAACACAGAAATGATTTGTGAGAAGAGTGCATACATGGATATATAACCCAAAGGGCAAAGATAGGAACCAAACGTTTAATTAAAAGGAATTCTCCTGAAGATAACACTTTATAGCAAATGTCTGAACTCTGCGAAGCTCAGTCAGTGGGTGGCAGGTTGTCTACAGAGGCATTTTTGTCTCTGTTTAAGTATGAAGCATGATCTTGCAATGGATTAAAAAAAAAAATCTCGGGTGTTTGGATTCTCCCTAGACTCCTTGTTTGGGAAGGACAAGACTGTGGATAACTCCCAGCCCTGGGAACACTGCAGCCTCATTTCTAAATTCTTTAGCTCAGAGCTAAGGAAAAAAAGCATGAAGAAAAATGTGGTTTCAAATGAAAATGGATTCTTGAGTGCGGCAATAAAACAAGCGGTGCTACAAGTATACATTGTCTGCAATCTGCATTATATTTGCATACAGGAAAAGGCAGGGAAATACTTTGCTGGTTAGAACAGAGAGAAAAGTGAAAACCTATGTGAGGAAAAGTGCAACTTTTTCAAAGGGTGTGGATTTTTGACTCTAAAAGGAGACCTGTTTTTTAGCAACAGAAATATCTACAAAGACTTTCTAGAATTTTGCTCAGCTCCTTGTTTCTAGTGTCCCCTACCTCATTACAAACACACAACAAAATGCTGTGCTATGACAAGAAAACTAAAACCACTTCTGCCTCAGGGTATGCATGCTTTACTTTACTGGATTATATTGCTTCATTCCTGGTGTTTCATCCACTTACTTAAATCGTTCACAAAACATTTGATTTGTGTACATTAATGCAAAACACATTCAACTGGAAGTTTCATGCATTCTTACTCTCTCCTCTTCAGGTATTTACTGTTTACAGCTGTGGAAATTTCGTACTTTGGCACCTTTCAATTCTGAAGTCTAACCGTATTTAGATTTCAAACTGACTGATTTAAATGAACAGGCTTTTATACATATGTGTTTTTAGGGCAGTTTGAAGTATGAAAACCTACAGTCGTCTTTGTTTAAGGTGGTAGCCAAGGTACGTGGAATGTACAGCCTTTAAGCTCAATATCTTAGGAAATCTAATAGCAGAAGAAATATTGGACAAATTTGTGTTTTCTATTAAAAATCCACTAACTCTAATAAAATTATTTAGTCTTAATGAAAGTAAGAAGATCCTCTGAGATATGCGATGGTTAGTGCTATCTGTGGCCTTTCTTGGTCTTCTATTTATTTGCAGAACTTGATTTTCAAATCAGCACAGATATCTGCAACTGTATATCTACTTCAGAGTTCCTAAGCATGGCAAAGTCAGTTATTTTCTGGGATAATTATTTATTCCCAGATAACTCTGCAGATGCTCTATTTACTTTCTTGAACATTTAAAGTGGAAATGGACATGCAACTGAATCCAATAAATTTACCTGTAGTTGCCCTGGGAGTGAGCTCAGCCCGTGCATCTTATGATATTTTTCCAAATGATATTGACAGAGTATTTTAGAGTGAATCTAAGGGTAATATTTCTAACAATCTTGTTTATTGTAATAGAGTTATTGTGTTGTCCCAAGAGGTGCAACCTCTCTTCCCTGATGAATTCCCTGTCAAGTAAAGCTCTGAGGCAGCTCATGCCACATTTCTCTGGAAGCAAACAAAAACCAGTGGACCTTTAAAAAACCTTTTAAACTACAAAGCTATGTTTTAAACTGAAAACATGCAATTAAAAAAATGCAGAACAGCAAACTTTTAAAAATCACAGCCGTGCCGGGAGTGGATAATGCAGGTGGGGCAATGCTTTCCCAAAGGTGCAGTGCCTGCCTGGGGAGAAGGGGGAAGGATGGCTTGCTCCAGTCTGGTTTCCTGTCCAGACACCTGCAGTGCTGCCAGGCAGCCTGCCCCCTGCCCCCGGGAAAGGCCCTTCTCTGCTCAGGGCTGGCTTTACACCTGCTCCTGCTCCTCCCCGGACAGTGTGCCCATGGCTGGCCAGGCTACTCCCTCTGCAGCATCCCTGGGGCTGGAGCCTCTGCTGTCAGGGCAGGGCCACCAGGACATTTTCTGGCTCCCTTCTCACCTGTGTGCTGGGCTGCACACTGCCACTGAAACCTGACCCTGTCCTCCAGAACTCCTGCATCCTGTTGTCCTTCATCTCAGTTCTGTCTTGTTCCATCTGCCAGGAAGCATCCTAGCCTTTTTTGCTGCATTTTACTATTTTCCTTTTTCCTTTGATGCCAATCTTTTAATCCACTTTTCATTTTGCTTTTTTATTGTTGTTTTCTCTTTTTTTTTTTTTTGGCACATACCGGGAGATTTGTTTTCCCTTCTATCGGCCATCTGGTGTCTATCCATTATCACCTTTTGGAAAAGTGCCTGATTTTCATTGGGACAGAGTCTGTTTAGTTTGAGATCTCTGTAGACCAAATTCCTGGAACTAGAACTAGCTTGAGAGTTTTGATTGCAGGGAACTGAGGAGTTATTTTGAGACCTGTACTGCAACATGGAAGGCAACGTAATTACATAGAAATAGGAGATCGTGAACTTAAATCCATCTTTTAGACATTTAATCTCTGCTGGAGTGAGTGTATGATATTTTTTAATGGATATGTAAAATACAGATGAAAACTAATACACAAGGGAAAGAAAATCAGCAATGCAACAAACTGAGGATGATTGCATAACAAATAATAAAGCTAACATACCCCTTTTTGGAAAAACTCATGCTTTGATCCACCATTATGTTTATCTTGAAAACATATTGTTTATCTAACAGAGTATGTGGTTGGCTTCTGAGGTCACTGTCATATGGTGAAAAGTCCAGTTTGCTGTGAGTAGGAGCATTAGGGAAAATCCTTGTAGGTCAGCCAGGATAAAGTAGAGAGTCAAACTATTGCACACTTTCCCTGGAATAAATTACTAGTTACAGGTCAGCACGTGCATGAGGGTTCCTGGCAGTTAGAGAAGGTCACCATCTGTTGAAGGAAAAAACAAGTCCAAAATTAAATAAATGAGGTTAATCACCTTTTCTCAGAGGACCCCAGTTTTCCCTCAGAACATTAGGGGCCAAATTTAAGATTGCTGAAGACTGCATAATAGGGAGAACCTTGTACTTGAATGAAGGAAGCAACTAGTATGAAACCCAGGCTTTAAAAGTCAAAGTTTAAATAAAATTGAGCATGGAGACTTATAAATATCTAATGAGCTTTGAAGTACTACTGGAATTTAGGGATGGATTAATGTGTCCAATTTAATGGTATCTAACAGACAGATATACCAAGACTTCCTTCAGGGTTGGTGAAGTACCATGGCTTTGCCCAGAGAAGATCCTCTTTGAACAACTCAGAAGGATACGCATTGCACTCAAGTAATTGAGTGCAACTCAGGCTCATGTATCTTAATGCTTATCACTATGAGTACTTTATTATTCTTCGTTGGCTGGAGAAAGAATTTAAATGTTGGGTTTCTATGACTTAGAAGTCAATAATTAGGGATCAGTAGATGCCTAATGTAGTTAATAGGTGTGGTAAGAACCTGGCAATGTACTTCTCTAAATATATATCTACAGATCCTAGAAAAAAAGATGAGTAATTTTCAATAGTATTGTTCTATGTAAGATTATAAGAAGTTTTTATAGAGCTGATTTTTCCTTTTCTAAGGGCTTTTAGTTGCAGCTGTGGGTTTCAGACGAAGTGATCCCCTTGGGTTCCTTTCCCAAGAAATTAGAACCAATATATTCTTTACAGACTTCTTATAAATGACTTGCATAATGGAATAACCATATACATAACATCACTGCACACTGCTCTATTTGCTATATCTGACAAGGTAAAACCAATGAGCATATTAGCTTGTCTGAGTAGTTTAGTTACTCTTCTGAATAACAGTTTCTGCTTGGCTAAGAGTTTTTCCTGTTGTAGGTGAAATTCTCATGGAAATGGATTGAAAGGAAGTTCTTCAAGGCCTTTGAGGATATAAACAGTCTTGACTGTCACACAATTATTTAATTTTTAGATTGCTGTTATAAATATAGACCAGTTAACTAATAATTTTGGAAAAATAAGCAAAATTGAGATAAGGTACCTAGTGAGGACTCCACAAAACATTGGCACAATAGGAGCTCCAAATAATGACTTTACAATTGCTACTTGGAGGAATAAACACCTATTTTCTATTAATTTCTATACAGGATGTAAACCGCAGTATATAATTAATTAATCTCCTCTTAATTCCCATACTGGATCACGAATTCTTTTAAAAATTTAAGGTTCTTATTTCAGTACCCACTGGATCAAACCATTTGTCCAGCTGCTAATGTTGCTGGGTTTTTCCATAAGGGATGGAGGACGGCTTCGTGCGTGACCAGCCTCCGGGGACCACCACTGCATCTCTTTGAAAGACACTCAGTACTCTGCCCATCAGTATATTGCCCAAGGAAGGACAGAAAATGGTGAGAGGAGTAAGAACCATCACCAAGGTAGCCTGTGGCAGAGAGGAAAATCACTGCTAGCAGAGCTGTAGAGTGAAAATCAGCAGTTCACAGATTGGTGTCAGCAGGCCTGTCTGACTATAACTACATCTGTGTCTCTGCAAATGAAAGAAATTTTGGGTGAAGACTGACAGTAATTCTGTTCAGTTCATTGCTCACTATTAGTAATGAGATGTTAATCACTTAGTTCTAGAAAACAGATATTTCACAGTTATTCTAGATTTTGGATTGAATCTCTCTTTGAATGTGTAATGTTTTTTAACTCTATTATGTATTTTACTTGTTTATAAATCTCTGACTGGAGCTATTGTGCCAACTGTACTGTTTGAACAGTATTAGGCTTCTTTTTTTTCAGTAGGAGGACTGAAAGAACTGCAGAGGAATAATTTATTAGTGTCTCCCTTTGGTACTTTCACTGTCAGTTCTAGAAATATTAATAGGGTCATTAGTTGAATTCCTATCCACATAACATCCAACTGTGGATTCTTTTGGCTAGCTCTTATGGGTGCGAGAGTGGCATACTCCATTTGACTGCTAGGGTTTCATGCTGCTGTCTGAGAGTTTCTTGAGAATGGTTGCACGTTTCTCTTAGTAGTATTTTTGCCATATTCCTTATACCAGTGCCTTCCAGTATTTTTCTTTTCTTTGTGACTTACAATTCCAGAAAAATAGGAAGGACTTATGTGGGATTAAGCGTTTGTTCAGGTTCAGCCTTTCACTCCACATTTCTCTTGTAGTGCAAGAAATGGAGCAAAGGTCATGTCCACTTTAATTTGCCTTGCTTACTGTATGATTTTCTTAGCTAGCTTGCTGTACTACAAGCAATAAGGGCTTTAGTTATGGATATGAAACTGCAATAATTTACAAACCTACAAAATCCCTCAGAGGCCAGTTGTAGTCTATTATCTCAAATTAATTCTTTCCAACTAATAGGCTCTGTGAAAAGAAACCCTGAAGCTGTAGAAGTTCCAACAGCTGTTTTTCCTGCCCTGCTTTTAATGATCGGTATTATTCATAACCCTGTGACTCACTGCCCAGTCCTCCACAAACTCTGGTCCATGCACTCCCAATTTCTGTGTCCTGACATCTGTATCCTGGTGCCCATAACACTCTGCTCCCATGAAATGAACTTACATCAACTCAAGTGCTGTCAGGGAGATTTCACAGTGTCACAAGCAAGATGTGATCCAGTAAAAGTTTGTTGAAACTTACTTTTTCTTTTACTTATGAATGTAAGCTAAGACCTATTTTGAGGCACTGTAACTGCTGCTACCACTAGGAAAATAATCAATATTCAAAGTAATAGAAACAGCCTGGGAATGTGGTTTCTTTGTGTTGTCTTTGGTATTTGAATCACAACTGAATTCCTGCAAGAAAATAGATATGTGTTTCTAGCTGCATGCTAGAGAGAAGCCTAAGAATTAATAGAAAATAACACATCCTCAAATATGTACCACTTAAAAACTCTTAATTGTGACACTTGTTGCAGGAACATTTTCTTTAGGGGTCAAATGTTACAATCCCAAGACACTGAACTGTGGAAATGGCACCCCCTGTCCCTGAATACCTAGTTCATAAAAATGAATTTCATTGTTTGGTTACAACAAGAACCATGCAATGGTTTTGAGGCACACCCTGTTCTTTAGGAACTGACAGCCAGCTCTGCAAGCTTTGGCAGGATTTCAGGTAATTTTATGTCTCCCCATCCCTTCCTGCATCACTATATTGAAATGTGGTCAAATGTTTTTTGTTTTCTTTTCTAAATTTCCAGTCTCCAGCTCTTTCTCATAGTATTGGAGTCACTTTTATTAGAGTAAAATTAGGCTCCACTCCAGGAAATGATAGCTATTTTGCCCACAAGAAACTTTCAGATTACATGCTTATTTAAAACAGTTTTGTTTGTATTCCAGAATGCTTGATTCTCTTCAACAAATTAACTTAGTAAATGGAAACATAATTTCCCCCTCCTCTTTTTATGTCTGTTTATTCAAATTCTTGAAGGTTCTAGCAGAGAGCTTCTTGTCAGAGATACTAAGTGAGCAAACTAGGAAGATTGCCCTGCTAGGCATGCTATTTGTGAATAGAGAAGAACTCATGGGAGCTGTGATGGTAGGTGGGTGTCTTGGCCACAGTGATCTTGAAATTGCTTGGTTCAATGTGTTTAATGTAAGGAGAAAAAAGAAGAGTAGAGCTGCCACTCTGACCTAACTTGAAGGTATTCAAGAAACCATTTAGTGGACTATCCTAAGAATTTGCTTTTGAGGGCTTATAAGTCCATGAGGGCAGGTCTGTCTTTAAGAAGCACAGGAACAGGCAATCCCATTGCAGTGTAAGTGAAGCAAGAGGGGCAAAAGACCCTCTTGGCTGTGCAAGGAACTCCTCATGGAGCTCAAGAGGAAAAGAAAACTATATGACCTGTGAAAGTAAGGTCAAGCTTTGCAGGAAAGTTACAAAGCTGTGGTTCATATATGCAGGGGGGAGGCACAAAAGGCCAAAGTTCAGTTAGAGTTGAGATTGGCCAGTGATCTGTCAGACAACAAGAAAGACTTTTTAAAGTATGTAAATAACAAGGGGACGTCTAAAGAAAACATTAGACCAATATTTGTTGAAGATAGTTAGCTGACTACTAGGGATGAAGAAAAAGTGAAGGCATTGAATGTGGCTTTTGCCTCAATGTTTAATAATAGTCCTGGGGCTTACAGATGCCCTGAGTCTGTGGACCACCAGTGCAGGGACTATGAATTTCCATTTTTGGACACTGAAGTTGTAAGGGACCAGCTGTATCAGCTGACTGTTCTCAAGTCCATGGGGCTTGGTGGGATTTGTTCCAAGATACTGAGGGAAGTACTGAATATTGTGGCAGGACTCCTCTTTATCATCTATTGAAGATCTTGGAGGTTTCTGCTGGTTGGAAATCAGCCAGTGGTATTCCAATTTACAAAAAAGGTGTGAGGGAAGAGCCAGGGAACTTGTCATGGTTTGGGAATGGTACTCCCCACTCCAGTGCTTCCATAGAGGCTCTCTAAATCATGGGACACTCTCTCACTCCTCCACTTTCTCTCCCTCTCCCAGCTGTGGTGGGGTAGAGTGGAGAATTGAAGGCACAAAAGGTGAAGCTCATGGGTTGAGGTAAGAACAATTTACTGAAAGCAGCCACTGAAATGAAATAAAAGAATCAGTCACAGTAACAAAATGAATAACAAAAGTGTACAAAATGTACGTTTTGGAGCCTACCAACTGACTGCACCCATGTCACCCCAAGCAGAAAAGAGCCATTCGTTCTGGAAAGTGACTCCTTTCCCCCTGCTTCTGGCAATGAGCTGGTGTAGAATAACCTCTGGGTCCCAGGCAAGCCCCCTCCAGACTACTGAAAAAATTAACTCTGTCCTGGCTGGAACCAAGACAGAACTAATTTGAGTTCCTAGAAAAATTATGTAGAAGATTATACTAGGTACTATTAAAAAGCGTGTAACAAACAGTGCAATCATCACATACAGTCAGCATGGTTTTACAAAGGGAAAAGATCATGTTTAATTAATTTGCTATTCTTCTATGCTAAGGTCCATCTAGTGGAGGAAGTGAAGGCAGGGGATGTAGTTTCCCTGGATTTTATCTTCCCTTATTTTTCACGGATTTTAGTTAGGCTTTAGATACTGTTAAGAAAACTTTCCAGTCCTGCCACACAGGGGCCACTCTGGCAGTCACACTTTCACCACCTGAGCTGGGACAGAAACCCCTTTCAGTGGGCAGCTGCAGACCTGCTAAGTGCCCACTAACTCCCTGCACACACCACATTCACAACATCAGACAAGACTTCCTCACTGACTCAACACTATGTTTTCCATAGTAGAATCTCAGACATCTTGGTCCTTAAAACAATTTAATCTTGGTGCAGTAACTAAGTAACAAAATCACAGCTCATGCTGAGTGCCTCCAAAGAGGGACCTCAAACAAAGGAAACCCTGGACTTTTATATCATCATGAGTATGAGCTGTCAAGAGTGTAGAAAGCTGTTTTGTCTCTAAGTGTTGGTCCCCTGACTGCAGGTCCCTATGCCCTTGGTTAAGGAAAGGTCAGTAATGTGGGGCTTCTTGCCTGGAGTTCCTGTCACATGGAGCTCAGCCTGCAGCTCCATTGCAGCTGGACCCAGGGTTATCTGCACTGAATCTATTCCCCAACATTACCATCCCTCACAACACCCTTCTGGGCAAGTTGTCGAGCTGTGGGNCTTCAGTGCATCCTGAGGAGGGAAACAGAGCTGGAACCTCCTGTGAGGAGCAGCTGAAGTCTTTGGGCTTGTCCACTTTGGAGAAAGGGAGGCTGAGGGGAGACCTCACCACTCTCTGCAGCTTCATGGGGAGGGGAAGGGCACAGGGAGGTGCTGAGCTCTTCTCCCTGGTATGCAGTAACAGGATGTGTGGGAATGATTCAATGCTGTGCTGGAGGAGGTTTAGACTGGACATTTCCAAGCATTTCTTTACTGAGAGAGCAATCAAACTTTGGAACAGGCTTCTTAGGGATGTGGTCAGTGCCCTTGCCTTTCAGTGTTTAAGAGGCATTTGGACAACACCTGTAATAACATAGTTTAACTTCTGGGCTAGGGAGCCATTCAGCTTTGTGAATCAGGAGTAATTCTACTAAATCCAAGGATTTCGTCTTGGTCCTATTCATTTCTGAAGAAGGAGAAATAGATCTAACATACACAATGACTAGGGAAAACATTTTAATAAAAAATGTAAGATATTCTATGACTATATGATTTGTCCAAGCAGATTTAAGTTAGATACAACACCTGGTGTAAGCGAGAAAAATGCCACTTCAGCATCCGGGTGCAGTCCTAATAAGTACTATTTCTGCAACACCAATAGTCTGATCCTCTTTTATATCCCTCTAGCAAGAAACAAATTTTCCAGAAGTCATGGGAAGCCTCAGAAAAGATAACAGAGATTGGAGATGCATCACTGGTACAGGTGGCATGTTACTATTCTTTCCCAAAATTAAAATTGTCTTGTCTTCAGTAATTCCCATCACCATAAGAGAAATTTTCTGTTATTCAAACCATCAATCCTTTTTTCACAGTGGAATGTGTGTTCTCTGAAAGTAAAGGCTGGTGTGTGGTAGTCTAATGCACTCACATGTAGTTACAAATTTGGTGCAAAGTTCAGGAATCACTCAGTTATAATACTGATTCTGATCAAATTTCTACTGAAATTTTACACATTAGTTAAGAATGTTTAATTCTTAGAAAAGATACTAGAGCTGCAGATCAAGGGTTGTCCACGGGTTGTGCCAATGTCATAAACTTAAGGCATGGAAAAAAAATCAAGCAGATCTAGTCCCTGGGTCTGATTCAGCTTATACTTGGTGCACAGTTATATATGCATGTGGTGATGCAATGCTCTGCAAAAAGATCTGATTTGATGTTGGAAAATCAATATAAGCAGTAAACTTACCTTCCAGTATTCCTGACAGGCTATGTTGATGTTTCTAGGATTATATAGGCAGCAGTTTGCTGACATAAAGACATCTATTTGATGCATCTTCAGGTTGATTAAAGCTGCCTCATAAGACCTTTAATGTGGAATTCATCTTTCAGATTGAGACACCTAGATGAAGGTGGTTATATATAGGTGTCTGCATGTACACTGTACTGACATTGTATCACAGGCACTGGGGCTCTGGTGCATACCCTAGAGCTGACCCCAGCAATTCAAGGCACAGTAAAGCTTATATACCTTCAAATACCTTTTTAGTAGATTCCTCAGTTCCTTTGCAGTATCAGTTCACATTCCAAACATTTTCCTAAGGTTATTTGCAGGCCGTGAACCTGAATACAGTGCACATGATATGGAAATAAAGGAAATTATACAGAGATTTTGATTTATTAAAGATTAATTGTTCTATTTCAGGTTTCTTTTCTCATTTTGTGCTCTTTCAAACAAGTTTTTGACAGAGTAATATTTAAACTAATGTAAATTTTAAACAACTAGATAAATAATGAAAACCATAAGCATTTTGGAGTACATCTTATTTTTCATGGGTATTATCCATAATATTTTATCAGAGGTTGCACTTGCTCTTACGTAATGGAAAAGCTTTGCAGTACCATTGAAAATGATTAGGAGCAGCAGGTTACTAAACAGCTAGAGCTTTCACAGAAACTGCTATGGTATCCCTTCTTACTTGATTTAATGTAAAGTGAAATGTGCTTGACTGGAACATATATGCTTTGACTATTGTACTTGAACCACATCGCAAAGGCAGAATTGAAACCATACGTTAATGGAATGCGGATATTGATGACAGGAAGGATGTTCTCATAAACAGAGATTGGAACCCATATATCCCTCCTTCTGCTTGTTTTCATCTGCTGGCTAAGTAGATGATCCCACGACTTAGTTTATATCAGTTCTTGGAAATAAGCCCAATAGTACCATGGGCCACAAGAAAGGTAACTGCTTGAGGACATCAGCAGAAACAGCAGGGATTGTAGAACATTAGCACAAATGTGAATTTTTACAAAGTTCTATGTGTGAATGCAGCCCTCTATTGTCAAGGCAAAAATTTTTTTAGTGCCAATAGACACATTTTTCTGCTGTGATATTTAATTGCTGACAACAAGCACACAAGAAAACATTCGGTGTCAAGCCGTTGATTTGTCTTCATGTAAGTGATGTAATAGCTGTATAATATATATTTGATTGGTTCAAGACAAGTTTTATCTGGATTAAAAAAATGGCTGCTATGAGATGACCTCTGAGGAAATAGTTCTCATCCTGACAAAGCAAAATAGACATTTTTGCAAAATGTACTTATTTCATAATATGCATAAATTAAACTAGTATCTATTTTGCTGCAATTCTGTTAATACAAGCAATGGGATTATTTTGAATTTAACTTCTTATTAATTAAAAAATACTTAAGAGGCCTGATAGAAAAAACATTAAACATTATATAAGAATTTTCATTGTTTTAGAAAACTTTTCAGAATGACTTTTCATCTCTGTGGCCCATAAAAGTCACTTGGTTCTCTTATAGATTAAAACTGCATTAGAGTCTTGTGGAAGACTCTTTTCTGGAGCTTTAGCATAAAGTAATATATGGAAATGTCACTTTTCTGCTAAATGACAGAAAATCCGTGAAATTTCCCAATGATAGTTAGAGAAACCTTATCTACAATTTGCTGGGGTTAGGTCCTGGCGATGGAGATAGGGCAGTGGTAGGAGCTTGTGTGCATCTCTTTGCTTATAGCATCACTTTGCTTGTAGAACCTGTTAATGGTAAATCTGTTATCAGTGAATGATGGGATTGGGGTGGGGGAACTGAAGAAAGAAGTGAGTGAGTCTTAGATTTGGTTGTTCCATCTCAGTAGACATGTTTGATCTTCACAGCTCATGTATTCTATTTATTAATTTGTCATGAATGGGATGTCATAAAAAATAAATATAGAATACAAGCACTTCTCAATTAGATATTATTAGATATTAGATATGATTAGATATTAGTTAATTAGAGACAATGATTTTAAATATTTCAGAATATAACAAAAAAAATCATCTGTTGGACATATTTATTTCTGCTTTGGTTTTAATGCAAATCTATTCTGCTTTTCTCCAGCCAATACTATGCTCTCTCCAGGCAATTCTTAATACAGCTGATTTTTTTCTTTAATGTCAATATCCAGATAGGTTCAGTGAGAATATTTGAGGGAAAAAAGAAGGAAAAATTAAATCTTGTCTTTTTAACAACAGCTGACACACAAGTCAGATGTGGCAGGATGAGGGTAGGTAACACTGTAGAGGGAAAAGAAAGAATAATTTTGCCAAGAAATGCAGTAAGTAAAGAGAAATATCATTCACAATTAGCTGGATTTGGCTAGAACTTTTCCAGATTTCTCTTTGTATCATGCCCATTTTTCCTGTCTCTTGTACTCTGCCTGTTCTGCATTAGGTGAAGAAATTCCTAAAGGTAGAATTTTTGTTCTGTTCTGTAAAAATAAGCAAGAGTAAGCAGTTATGTTGACTCAAGGTCTCAATGTTGCTCAGTTAGCTGAAAAAATTGTTCAGAAATAGCTATTTAATTAAGTAAAAAAAAGTAATTATATGCACATCTTTCGTTATGTGTACAAACACAATTGCTCAGTGCTACCACATGAAGTAAAAACAATTTAAGGATTTCCTTCTCTGAAAATAGCTGAAATTCCTCCCTGGGTACTTACATAGAAGGGCTCAGAGGATGTGATGTCTGTCTCCCTCTCTCTGCCCCTTCCCCCTCCAAAAAATCCCTAGACAGACAGACAAACAAACAAACAAACAAACAAACAAACAAACCTACAAAAAAAATCCCAGATACTGTAAAACCCATGCAATTCAGGAGCAGCAAGACAGCTGGCAAACAGAAAGTTGGTGGAGTTTGCTTGTATGGCAGAACCTAAATCTTAGTTTGCAGAGTTGTAGATACTCTTCTAGTGTCTTTAGTTCATGGTCGAAGCACAAACAAGATTTCAGCTGATTTGTAAACATGAATGCAGAAGATCCAGCTGTGGGAGGAAATGACTAATAAGGAATGCATGACAACTTGACTTACTGTTGACTTCTTGGGTGACCAGTTCAAATAGCCAGAGGATGTGTTAACCAAACCCACAACCAGATTCCAGTGGGTGGAGGTTATGACAACATTTGTCTTTCCAATCCCATGGCTGCTGACACAGACACAGGGTGGATTCCTGCTGTCTCTGACACATGGAGCAGTCTTGAAGTTTGCAAAGCTCGTTTTATCTTTTGATACAGAATAAGAGCTGGGGAGAGGAAGTGACCTAAACAACCAAAGAGTGAATAGCTCTAAACTCATGTGGAGTGTACTATTTCATTTTGACTTAGAATAGGTTGTACATTTTGGTGATTGCCTAGCAAGTTAGAAAGACAAAATTTTATTCATACTAAGTCACTTAGTCAAGATATTCTAGACAAAATGATGCGAATAATTTAAAAAAAAAAAGTATTATGATCCTTCTCTGAGCTTTTCAGTAAGACCAGATTTTTCTTACTGGAGTACCTAAGTAAGGTGACCTAATTTGGCAGGCTCAGAGAGGATTCAAGCTCTTAAGTGTCTCTGCTGTGCTCAACAAATCATACTGGTTACGGATTTTTTACTAAAATTTTTTAGGACAGAAGTCATAGGAATGACTTTAGAGACACTCAGTTTAGTCACTTCTGTTTTAGAAGAGTGATAAAGAAAAAATGATCTGTCATTGTGACATACCAGTGTACTATTGATAATCACTGTTTCAGCCTGTTGCAATAAAATTACCTTTGCATGCTTCCACTGTAATGGCAAGCAGAGTACACAGCTGTCCATTTTGTAAGAACAGAATGTTCCATGTGAACGAATTTTCTCCTCAATAGTTTCTATTAAACTTGAAGGTATTACCTCATATTTTTTTGTGAAAACTGAGGCAAAAAGTGTTGCGAGATAATTACTTCTGGTAACTTAGAAAGTCCAAATTAGAAATTGTGTTCAGACCACAAGTGGAAAGCACCAGAATGCTAGGAAATTCTACTTTCCGATTGTTTCTATTCTTTCCAGTTGTGTCATTTACTGCAAGCTGTTTGAGCTGGATCCCTATAAATCTATGGGACCTGATGGAATTAATTGAAGAATTCTTAGATCTGGCTGATGTTGTCTCCAAGCTCTCTCAATGATTTTGAATGGTCTTGGGAATCTGGAGAGATCCCACTGGACTGGAAGCTGGTGAATGTTGTCCCAGTTTTCAAGAAAGGCAAGAAGGATGACCTTGGAAACTACAGGCCTGTCTGTCTCACTTCAATACCTTGGGAAGTTATGGAGAAGATTATTCTGGCAGGTTTTGAAAAGCACCTGAAAGACAATGCAGTCATTGGTCGCAGTCAGCACAGCTTCATGAGAGGCACACCCTGCTTAGCAAACCTGATTTCCTTTTATGACAAGGAAAGGGAGACCTCACTGAGTAACAGAGGAGTGGCTAACCACCAACTATATGAAGTTTAACAAGGGAAAATGCTGGATGCACCAACTGTGGATATATGGACAGGTTGGGGAATGCTGGACAGCAGTGCCATGGAAAGGGCTCTGGGATTCTGGTCCATGGCAAGTTGAACATGAGCCAGCAGTGCCTTGGCAGCCAGGAGGGCCAAGCGTGTCCTGGGGGCATCAGGGACAGCATGGTCAGCCAGTCAAGGGAGAAGATTGTCCCCTCTGCTCTTCACTGGGGCGGCCTCACGTCCAGTGCTGGGGGCACTTTTGGGTGCCACAATGTAAAAAAGACATGGAACTATTAGAGAACATTCAAAGGAGGGCAACAGAGATTGTGAAGGGTCTGCAAGGGAAGTCATATGAGGTCACTTGATCCATTCAGATGGGAGAGAGGAGACTGAGGGCAGACCTCACTGCAGTTACAATTTCCTCCTGAGGAGAGAGTGGAGGGGCAGGCACTGATCTCTTCTCTCTCACCAGTGACAGGACTTGAGGGAATAGTGTGAAGCTGTGTCAGGGGAGATTTAGGTCAGATGTAATGAAAAGGTTTTCCAGCCAGAGAGTGGTTGGGCACAGGGTCCACAGGGCAGTGTCACATCACTAAGCTAGGCAGGGTCTAAGAAGAATTTGGACAATGCTTGCAGAGACATGGTTGCATGTGACATTTGGGGCTATCAGAGCTGCCCCTGTTTGCAGACTTAATTGGTGTTAATTTACTTGTGGTCTATTGACAGTATATCCTTTTTAGATCTAAAGTCTAGACCATATACACATAAGTATAATGCCTCTGTTTCTTTTTCTTACAATAGAAAGATTTCTTGTACTAGAAATTACTGTAAGGTTCATTGATGAAATATGTTGATCTGCTGGAGAATAGGAAAGCACTGCAGAGGGATCAGCATAGGCCAGATCGATGGGCCAATGATACGAAGTTCATCAAGTCCTGACTCTGTACTTGGGTCATAACAGCCCCAGGCAGTGCCACAGGCTGGGACAGAGGGGCTGGAAAGGACCTGGGGGTGCTGGTGACAGCAGCTGAACATGAGGCAGGGTGTGCCCAGGTGGCCAAGAAGGCCAATGGCATCCTGGCCTGGATCAGCAATAGTGTGGCCAGCAGGGCCAGGGCAGGGATTGTCCCCCTGTACTGGGCACTGCTGAGGCCACACCTCGAGTGCTGTGTCCAGTTCTGGGCCCTCACTGCAAGGAAGACACTGAGGTGCTGGAGTGAGTCCAGAGAAGGGCAACGGAGCTGGGGCAGGGTCTGTAGAAGGAAGAAGACTTATGAGGAGGGACCTAGGGTTGTTTAGTCTGGAGAAAAGAAGGCTCAGAGAAGCAAAGTCCCTGGAAGGAGGCTGTAATGAGATGGGGGTTAATCTCTTCTCCCAGGCAGCCAGTTAGAAGGAAGAAGACTTATGAGGAGGGACCTAGGGTTGTTTAGTCTGGAGAAAAGAAGGCTCAGAGAAGCAAAGTCCCTGGAAGGAGGCTGTAATGAGATGGGGGTTAATCTCTTCTCCCAGGCAGCCAGTGACAGGACAAGAGAAAAAGGCCTCCAGTTGCTCCGGGAGAATATTATATTTGATATTAAGAAATTTTTTTATGGAAAACAAGATCAAATTTTGGAACAGGCTTGCCAGAGAAGTGGTAGAGTTACCATCCCTGGAAGCATTAAAAAATATCAGTTTATGGCACTTTTGGACATGGTTTAGTGGAGTCACCATGGTGGTGCTAGGTTGAATATTGGATTTGATTAGTAGAGGCCTATTACAACTGTAACAATTCTATGATTCTATGGTTCTGTCTATTATATTTTACAAACATTTAGAGTCAAATTTGGCCAATGTAAGTAAAAAAAACTGACTTACTGATTTATCAGTGAAAGGCTGACTTATCCCAGTTGAGGTCCAAGGTCATTAAAATGTAAATCCCATCAGTTTTTTTCTGAATTGCTAATTTTTAAAGTGTCTGAGAAGCAAGCTACAAGTTGAATATGAATGGTTTTTGAGATGTTATATACAGAGAGACATCATATATATATATATATANGGAAGGAGGCTGTAATGAGATGGGGGTTAATCTCTTCTCCCAGGCAGCCAGTGACAGGACAAGAGAAAAAGGCCTCCAGTTGCTCCGGGAGAATATTATATTTGATATTAAGAAATTTTTTTATGGAAAACAAGATCAAATTTTGGAACAGGCTTGCCAGAGAAGTGGTAGAGTTACCATCCCTGGAAGCATTAAAAAATATCAGTTTATGGCACTTTTGGACATGGTTTAGTGGAGTCACCATGGTGGTGCTAGGTTGAATATTGGATTTGATTAGTAGAGGCCTATTACAACTGTAACAATTCTATGATTCTATGGTTCTGTCTATTATATTTTACAAACATTTAGAGTCAAATTTGGCCAATGTAAGTAAAAAAAACTGACTTACTGATTTATCAGTGAAAGGCTGACTTATCCCAGTTGAGGTCCAAGGTCATTAAAATGTAAATCCCATCAGTTTTTTTCTGAATTGCTAATTTTTAAAGTGTCTGAGAAGCAAGCTACAAGTTGAATATGAATGGTTTTTGAGATGTTATATACAGAGAGACATCATATATATATATATATACGTATACCTACTTTCTGAGAGTAAGTTACAATCATGATTATGGCACTGGACTGGGAGTCAGAACATCTCAGACTCAGGCATGTGTAAAAAGATGCTCACATTCAGCACCATTCGTTGTGAACAGACCATTTTCTGGTATTTGTCAGTTTAGATTATGACAGAGGGAAGCAAGTGGCTCAGGCACAACCTTACACCAGCATGTAAATTCAGCTTCTTGATCACATGCCAAAACAAAGAAAAGGTTTTCAAATCAAGCTGCAAAATTACTTCAGTTGTATAGACGCACTGTTCAAATATATAAAGCTCTGGCAAATGAAAGGAAGAGCTACACTTGTATTGTTTGTATCTTAAGTCACTTGAGGCAGTAAACACTGAAAACATAGGCATGTTAGAAGATGCATGAAAAACTTATTGTTAAAACTGTGTGATGTTTTTAGCTAAAGTAAAAGGAATCTTGGGCATCTTTTAAGGTGCAAATGACATTCTGGGGATAGTATAAGCAGATTCTGTTGTTACTAGTTGTGTTTTTTCCCACCTGTTGGTTTTCCATCTGAATTTTATTTGCTCTTTCTTTGCTTTGCATCTTTTTATATTTGTTTTCTTGTTCTGTATGTCATTTTCTCTGCGTCATTTTAAATTCACTTTCATGGCAGGACTGTCTCCCTCTCTCATTCCCCTAGAAAGAAAACAAATATGACAACCACAATGTTTGGGTGGATTGACATTTAAATAAAGAGTCCTTCCATCCTTTTACAAAAAATCCTGGACTAACTGGTCTTGGTTATGCTATTTGAAACATTCAGACTTGCCAGGAGTACTGAACATTGCCTGTCTTCAGATACAATAATGGTTAGCAACCTGATTTTTTTGCATCATAACCTTCTCCATTCCCATCCAGACTTCATTGTTTTGGCATTTAAATCTTCTGCAAATAATTTTTTTCTTTCTTGGTCTGGTTTTTATTATTCTTTCTATGGTGGGAGGTAGAAGATAGAGTGATAGAAAAAATCACTTAATTAGACATTAAAGCTAATGATGTTTTCAGTACAAGAAAAAGAGTAATGGAAATCATAAACTTGTCCTTTCATACATTATAAAGCTAGTAAGTTCTTATTAGCTAAACTATTAAATATTGTGTGTTGATTCTTAGGAAACTGAAATAAATTTATTCCTTTAATGTAAAAGTTCTATGCAAGTGAAGACCCATTAAAGTCACTTCATGACATTTATCTTTTAATTTAGCTAAACCTGAGGGATTAGATTATTCCCTGTGAGGTAAAACCAGCAGTGAGTCATCCAGCAATTTAACTTTGGCAAAAATCTGCCTTGCCATTCCAAAAGTAAAAATACCATGCTTTGCTTCTGTAGCTTTAGTCTCAGGTAGACATTTTTTAGACCATCTGCTGTGCAGTTTTTGGTGGATCAACATCATCCCAGACTATAAAATTTTTATCCTCGCAATTTAGTATATAGTCTCTGGAGATATATGGTAACTTAATTTTGCAAAGAAATTTTACACGATGAGGAAATAAGTCAAGATGAAAATATGTAAAATGTTATGAGTTACAGTATGTATCTACATACATTCTGTTAAATATGTTTTCACAGTTTACCATGTTTTAAAAACTAAAAGATATACTGACTTTTTATTAAAAATATTATGCTTTTAGTTTTAATATTTGTCCTGTGCAGAGTACTTCAAGAATATTGTAAACTGCAATAGGACTAGATGAAAGCTTTGGTGAGAGCTGCTGAAATCAGTATAAAATGGAATCGTATTCAATATTATTGAGTTGTTCCTCATTATTCAGTGGTATGGCTAGTTAGCTTTGGGTAATGGATCACAATATATGTGTTCACCCAAGCCTGGGAATGCTACATTAGAAAGGATTGAGTAGTCATTGTTAATTAGTCTTACTTAGAAGATAATGCAAATATAAAGAATTTGTTCTGTACAAATGTGAAGGATATTGAAATTAAAACAATAAACTCTTTTCTTAAATTGAAGTGTTTGTGCAACAGTATGGGAAATTTAAGGTGAACATGAAAAAGAAATCCTGCAGTCTATAAAGATGCATAAATTCTAGAGCAGATTTTTTTTTTGAGATTATCCTGGGATCTCCATTACTGAACACCTTAAAGGTTGTGTTCAAAAGGCATAATTCAGGAATGATAAAGGCAAAAATTGAGTTCAGCAGTGGCATAGACTAGAAGTCTCCACCAGGACTTTCAGACTGTACCTGAGGGCTTCTATAACAAAGTTGAGAGTTGTGCCCCAGGGTTTGTATTTTAAATAACAATACTTCATGGAAATATAATTTAATACACAGATGTCAACACTGCTCATGTCTTACAATTTTCTGAATATTTTTGTCTTTTAAGCTGCATGGTTTCAGGAAATTAATTAGGATGTTCTGCAGTGCATGTTGTAATCTGATTTTGGGTTACATTTTGTCTGTTTTGAACAATGTTCAATGTCAGAATCATGCCTGCCTTTTCATATTGACCTAATTTTTAAGACAACAGGCAGATTTTGTAATTCTAATAGATCAGAATAAAACTGAAGTATTATTGTGCTTTATTGAAAACAATGAGTCATCACCAAGAGTTATTAATTCTACAAGTAAGACACTTTTCTATTCTCCTAATTTTTTGCTTCTATTTTTAGGCAAATTAAGTGCAACTTCAAATAATTTCCTCAGAAATTTAATGTTACTATGCTTTCTTATTGCACAAAAATCAACTATGTTTGATTTTTTTTTGTTTCCATTCCTGTGTGGACAGGCCAAATCCTGCAGAACATCCAACATACATTGAATTGAATGGTGCTCTTTTTAGGTTTTGTGGACTGAGGAAATGCCAGAAATATATGAATTCCAATCTTCATTCATGTACATCTCTTTTGGATCAGCTCTCACCTCTGCTGGGAGATGATATGCAGACCATGTATAGGTAGTAGAAGGAAAAAAGATACTTAATTTTTAAAGCAAAGAATTGGCTGGTAATATTATATATAACTATATTACTATATTAACCATAGCCTATATTACTATAGGCCAGTAATAGGTTGTCTCTGGGCACATCCTTTCTTTTTTGTGGCAAACAATTGCTACAATGATCTTGATCCACAGCAGTTCAGAAAAATTCTCAACTGATAAGATTGGAGATTCATTGTCGTGTCTGTGAGGCCCTTGCATCTGACAGCGTAACCACTGCTGTGCAAGAGATTCTGTAAAGGGGAGTAAGTGAGGAGGCAAGCAGTCCAGATTTAATTTGATTGTGGTGAGGGCTGAGAATAAGGTCAAAAGGAAGGAAATGGTTGTGGCTTTTTTTTTTCCTGCTTTTTTTTAATGTGTGTATCTTGGGTTTTTGTTTTGGTGGGTTTTTTGTTTTTTTTTTTGCATGTAAGAAACAAATAATAAGAATAATAATTTGCTGTAGTTAAACTTCCTGAAATGAAGCAGCAGTAAGGTAGAAGGAGAATAAGGATTGAACTGAGAGGTTTTGTAGGGGTTATTATTGTCAGTCAATTAGTTCTGCTTGATCCCTAGTGGAAGGAGAACCTTCCAATAGGAGCAGCCTAAATGAAAAATGGAAAACGTATGAAAAGAAGAATGTGATAAAAAGAATATGACAAAAGAAAAATATGACAAACAAACTGAATGTTCCATTCCCAAAGTTCTGAACAAAACTGCCTTAAAGTATGAGGAGTACTAAAGAAAATTGTCAAAAAGTGAATGACTCTTTTTGATTCAGGTCACAAGAATTCTCCAAGCAATGATGACATTTTGATATATTTTCCCTGTTGCACACTCAAAGTGCAGAAGCTCTAGGCATGAATGCAACAATGCGAAGAAGAATAGAACTGCTTTAAAACCTGACTAATTGCCTAGTCAGTAATAAGACATTTGATATCTTTCAGGGAATTATAATGTAGTTGTAAAAATGTTTCCCAGCCTGACACTTAGGTATTCTATCCAGCAGCACATTTGTTTTCATAACATTTGAAAAACCTGTTTGGTTCTTTTTCAAATTACAGTAGTGCAAATGAATAAATAGGAATCAAACTAAAAAGAAAGAAAAAGGGAGTTAGTGCTTTCAGATGTTCTTCCACACTTCTCTTAAATCAACCATTGCATTGTTTTTTTAAATGTAATTTTGGAAGTGCTTCCAATCCACTCTGTAGTGGTTGTTGACTGGTACTTTTGGCTACTCAGAGAAATAAACATTTTAAAATAGCTAAATGCATAATTTTGGAAAAACTGCTCCTCCACATGTTTAGCCACAACATACTCAGTGAGAAATGTCAGACAGTTTTAAAACTGGAACATGTGGAAGTTGCACTGAGACACATAATAACACACCACAACAGGGGTGCACATTAGGAGATTGCTGGTATACTTCTTGGATGTGATGTTAGTCCGGAGACCAACATCTGAGAGACTTCAGTGTCTTCAGAAGTGGGTTAATAGCCTTCATGGTTTAACTCCAGCTGGCCACTCACTGTCCCCCACAGGGGAATAGGGGAGAGCGCTGGAAGACTAAAAATGAGAAAAATTGTGGGTTGAGACAGAAACAGTTTAATAGGAAAATCAAAAGCTGCACACACAAGCAAAACAAAATCACCTCTCCCCATGGGTGGGCAGGTGTTCAGCCAGCCCCTGGAAAGCAGCATCCCTCACAAATAACAGTGACTTGAGAAGACAAATGCCATCACTCTCTCCTTTGTCCTTCCTCCACCAGCTTTACATGCTGAGCATGATGCCCTATGGGATGGAATATCCCTGTGGTCAGCTGGGATCAGCTGCCCTGGATGTGTCTCCTCCCAGCTTCTTGTGCACCCCCAGCCTCCTCACTAGCAGGCTGGGGTGAGAAGCAAAAAAGACCTTGACCCTGTGTGACTAAAACTTTCCTGTATAGTTGACACTTTTCTCAGCACAAATACAAAACACAGCCCTGTACTGGCTACTTTGAAGAAAATTATTCTAGATAAAATCACATCAGAACATTCCTGTACATCATTACTAACTTGTCTTACATTTAGCTTGCAAGTAAACATATTTTATTGTACTCTTCAGAGTTTCACATATTGTATATTTTCACTTTGAACAATAAAGGTCAGGAAAAGAATAATTGAATATATATATAATGTATAGTGTATAAATGTATACAGGTTTTATAGTGATTTAAGTAGTTTTAAGATGCACCAGTTATTATAAAAAGAAAATTTTAAAAAGCAGAGACTAATATGGAATATTGAAGAGACCTGCTTTAGCTTTTGCTTATGTAAATTTAACTGCCTGTTAATGGTCACTCCTATTATGGGCTTGATGTTGCATGTCAGTAGATGATAGAGATTTAAAGTTGCTTAAGTGAAAAATCTTGTAGGGAGTTTCAAATGTTTCAGTCTATTTAACGCATTGAAAATATGCAGTTTGTTCAAATGCTGTGTGTCTTTTCATGGGAAGAATAGAACTCCTTTCAAGGTGTCCAGTTCTTGATGTGCTATGCAAGAAGTAGTATGAGTAAGATTTTAGTTTTCAGAATAGATATATGCTTAGAAATTACTTTCACAGGGATAGTCATACTGAAAGAATATCAAAAGTATTTTGTAATCTCCCTTATCCGTTCTGTTTATGCTCAGTCAAAAAACCCATAGATTTTGTGGGTGTGTATATTGTTCCTGCAAAATGCTTCCCAAGGAACTCCAGAGTGGTAGTATTATACATCACTTAATTTTAGTGTATTTTGTCTGTTTTGGCTTTTTCTTTTAACTGGCTACACAGTGTCATGTGTCCAAAGAATGCCTGTTGGTATATCTGAAAGAATGTATTTCATTCTGTTGAAAAATAAGGGTGACATTTTTCTCACCTATTATCTTAGTCAGAGTGACTACCCCAGATGATCAATGGTGACAAGTTTTTACCTTTGTTGATTGACTTATACCATCCTAAAATGTCACTTTATACACTGAATAAAGAGTAGTCCCTGTTGCCATTTAGATGGCTGGATATAAATCAGATAAACGTATATTTAAATACTACCTATAATATCTGAACCAGAAAATTCAAAAATATACTTCAGGAAGGAGTTTCCTACCTAGCACACTTTTTGTTTAAGTATATGCAAAACAGAGATATCATCTCTGAGAAGGCAGTGGAAACTGCAAGTGCATCTGCTTAATGAGATTGAATGATGTGAAGGGATCAAAGTCAAGTTTAATTATTTATATCTTTGTGGTTTGACAGACTGTCCATTGTAATTAAAGTAAGATAAACCCACAGGATTACAGTATCATTCTTACAAAGAATGATAACATTCTTCTAGATTGTCATGAGGAAATCCTAGTCAGTCTAATATCAATTTATATGGCAAGGATCAACATTTGCATCCTCCTTTTCCAGTGGTGTAAAATTACAGTAAACTGTTGCATTACAACAATACTCCTAAGTGTCTGAAGAAATGTATGCTTGTGTTCTCAAACTCTAATTAATTTTTAAGAGAGTATAAACAAAATAAAGAATTCATTTTGATGTGTCATAGTATAGTAAATTAATAAATGGGAAACAAGGATTCATCTTCTGGACTGCCACCCTAACTACAAGTTCTTTGTAAAATACCTGTAACTGTGAGTACTATTTACTTAAAATGTACTGAGAATACCCACATAATTATTTTCGTCTTTTTTTTTCTTTCTTTTCTTTTTATATGAAGGAGACTGCAAATATGAAAAGGTGAATTTTCTTTGAGCTGTATGGATCTCTGAGTACAGGTAGACACTGAGAGGTTTAAAGCAGGCTGATTCAGGGCAGAATTCCTTTCTTTTCTTCCAGTCTTTTAGTGCAAGTTTGTCAGACAGGATTTCTCAGTACTTTTTCTGGATGACAAATCTAAATGTTATAAAAGTTGTTTGGTTTATATGACTTTAAATCAGTGCTGTCTTCATATTCTATGAACTACACTTTGAATTTTGAAAACACCTTCAGATTTTCAGAGACAACAGACATTTTTCCTTGAGTGAGGCTTGGAGGAAAAACACATATCAGTTTCTCACAATGCAGTGTCTTTTTTGTTAAGCTCATTTTGCAGCTTTCATTTCGGAGGAGAGCTCAACACAGATTCAGGTTCTACTCTGGAGTTAACACAGACATACTGAAACAGATCCTAAACAGGTATGAAGCAGCAGAGATGCCACAAAAGTGAGTGGAACAGTATCTCATGCCAGAGAGGGGTCTAGTGAAAGCTTTCTCTGTGGTTTCCTTTAGAACTGAGACCAAATGTAGATGTTTTTAAAAATCCAAACACAACAATAATCCCAGAATTTTTTATTCTGCTAGTCAGAATGGATTCAACAGGAGGATTTAAGAGAACTGTAGATCCTTGGACTTGGCCTTGTGTCATGCACACTCCACATCTCCACATATGCTTACAAATTGCTGGCAGCAATTTTGTGGCTATGTGCAGTCCTGGTAGTAATAAGAAAATTTAAAAAAGAATGGCAGGCTGTTTTTCTGCAGATTTTGCAATAAGACAATTGTCAGTATTTTAAAATCAAGCTGGCAAAGCTGGAATGTTGTCAATGAAGTCAAAACATGGGGCTGGTAAGAAAAAATGTGTGACTCAAAAGTTAACAGTATTGAATCCAATAATAGCTGAATAACACTTCTGCCAGAGTAGCAACAATTTTTTTTTTTTTTAATGGAGAAAAGTTATGCTGCATATTGCACTAAGTGAAAGTAAAGGCAGTATTTCTTAAGGTACATTCACAGTATTGAAAGTGCAGCACTGGCAAGTTCTGTGGAATTCACGTGGAATTAACGTATTACAGATTTACTTTCATAATAAAATGCAATCAAAAAACTAAGTAAATGTCAGTTTACCATCTATGAAAAAGTAAATACCTGTGGAAATTTTTTCTAGGTGGTAGGCATTTTTAATAAATCAAGGTATTTCACAGCTTTCCCTTTTTACAATTTAGACCTTAAACTGAAAATTTCTGATCAAATATTTTCAGAATTTCCTTCAGAATCCCTTGACTCAGATCCTGAATTAGTTTTTTTCAGACAGGAGGGATTGCACAGTGTACATAGTAGTTACATTTTTCAGATGGTGTTTGTTGTCCTGAGTATTTTTCTTTATGTTAACATATAAAACTGTTCTTGCACTAGCTACTAATTCAGACAATTACTGTCATATAGTAAGTTTTCCTGTTGTTGCATAAAGTTAAGGATATGACTGTGCTAAGCCAGCTTAATTTCTTGTCAGAACATTTTATCAAGACATAAAATAAATGAGATATGGCTTCTGCATACAAGTTTGGTCAATATTACCTAGATGGAATAAATCACTGGAATCTGAGTGTATCACTAGGTAGAAAATATGAAGGTTTGACTATTAGATAATTTCTTCTTTTTTTTTTTTTTTTTTTACTGTAAACCCCTCAACTAAACATTTCCAGCAATTTCATGTTAGGATATAGCCTTAAAAGACCACAAACTAAAATATCTTGCTGGTGATATATCTGTAGACTGCCTTTTGTTTTATAGGGTTCTTTCCATCACTAATAATATTTCCAGATCTAGACCTAGTGCAATGGAGCAAAAAATCGTCTGCACTCCTCTATCTCCCAGACCCAGAGCCAACATGGTAAAAATATTAGAATTAAATGTCTGGAATAATTTCTCAGATGTCTCAAATGAAACCACTTTTTATAGAATTATTAATTGAAAATTATTTAAGATTAAGCAAAGAACAAAAGCAAGAAAGTATAATTGTATTAGCACAATTAGAACATGTTGAAATTATATTCTAATACGTAAAGACTGTATGTCTGTAAAACATTCCTAAACCCAACTACAGTAAATAAGTGCTTTGTGCCTATGTGTTCATTGTGATACGTTTTAAGAATGCAGGGGTAATATAATTAAGTGCCACTTGCCAATATTTTCCAGTGCTGTGTAAAGTTAACTGCACGTATAAAACATATTGTCTCCTGCTGCTGACTTTTTATTGTCCTGTGTCTGTATTAAATGCTGGACTGGTATGCTTAAGGATATAATTCTGTGCAGGAAACCGCAATAAGGTCTGGGAGTAATTGCAACACAACATCAAGATCAAAAGATAAAACTTTTCAAAAATCACTTGACATTTTTATCTAAAGAGTTTCTCTAAATACAGTAATTCTGATGATCGTGGATAAAGGTAAATGTGAGTGAGAACAACTCATAGTTCATGTCACCACATACCTAAACAGTTATATAAGGCTTGATCAAGCCATGACATTACCTTGTCATCTGGCTCAACACTCAGTTTGAAAACCATTTTGTTATAATGTTTTACAATTCTAGCCATGAACACTTTGGTTTTAAGACTAAGAGTTTGGCTCAGTTTTCCACTGGTGGAAAAGCTGTTCATGAGAACAATTGCCAGCCCTGGAGATCTGTACAAGACATGGTTGAACATGGTCTGCCTTCCATTATCGCTTGTTCCAATGAAGATTTTCTTTCTGTTGTTTGAGGTCAGGAGAAAAAAATTGTTAAATAAAAGAGGCCACTTCATCTTTGTTTTATTCAGCAGGCCCCTTGTCCTTGATACAAATTGAAAGGTTACCCTAGACCCCTGACTCCTGCCATTTTGCACAAATTCCCTTTGAAATACTTTTTTTTTTAATTTGAGAGGGAAAAGAATTGATTTATGGTTCAAATGTTTCAGAGACAATTCAAACTGAGTCCACAGCAACAGAACAAGCAACATTGTAATCCATACAGCATGTGCCATCTGTAGAGGATGTAATTGCAATAGTGTTATAAGCTTTTCTCTGTTGGCCAAACATGTGGAACATTCTCTAGATGTTCTATTTGGCTGAAAATGTTTAATGCCGTGGTATTTTGATTTGGGATGAACATCCAGGAGCAATGTTCTGATCCTAAGCATTGAACAACAGCATCAAACACAGCATTTAAAGACAGGCTTGTAAAACACTAAAACTTATAAACCTCATACAGACCTCCTTGGTGTCAGAATGGAGGAGCTGCACTTCAGAGCTTCAGTAGGAGATTAATGAAATATGCTTAACTGCCTTTAGACAGATTAATCTCATCTTGATCTGGGATCTTAATTCATACCAGTGAGTCCAGTTTGACCAAAGAAATAACAAACAAGCAACTGCTTTCTTTCTGTAGAGGGCAAAGAGTAGAAAATATTGGTTATTGCTTTTTGATGTTAAAACTGGTTGCTTAAAATTATGCTTAAACTTAGAGAAGTCGTAATTTTTAATTACAACACCTTATTGTAATTTTTTGCCTCAATTATGTGTGCTGTCTCCCACAACCTAGTGATTGGCAGAGTTGTTTTCCTTATCTATCACTCAGAAGTGTGTTCTCAGAACTGTGCCATGCATGAACTTTTCAGGCATTCATCCACCCCTGTGGGAGGAATTTCCACTCTGTGCCACACCACAATTGCCATTTATATTTTTGTTCATTTGTTTTTGCTGAGGTAAGATTAGCTGTCCAAATCCTCAGCTCCGTGAGCACATCACACAGAAGAAAGCATCCTTAGGAGGCAGCTTGAAGCTTAGATGGTGGATCACAGTAAAGTCTACAACACACTGAGTGTTGGGAATCCTGGCCAAAAAGAAAGAAGTACCTATGGAATTTAAGCAGTAACCAAATAAATGTTGTCAGATTAAATGTGTGGAAGTGCATCATGCGTGGCCTTAAAGAAAAGAAGGGTGAGTAATACACTTCTTATAAAATCTACCTACTAACTCCATGGTGTTTCTGAAAGACAGGTAAATAAAATTACAAATTTCGATGCAGTCACCTTATCTGCCAAAGACACAGTTTTGAATCTTTTTCACAGGCATTTTTATTTATATTTTTCTCTACATGTCTTGCCAAGATCCTATACAGCCACTCTGGCAGCTGAGATTTGAGGTCAGAATTTCAGTCCAGTGCCTTACTCACAAGGTTACCTTTATGCTTACACACTAGAGACACCCTTTGAAAAGTTTGGTCTGTGTTTAAGATTGCAAACATATTTCCTGTCTTCTACAGTAAACATTTCAAAGAGGGATAGCTTTTGGTTCGAGGTGACAGGAGTATCTAGCACTCAACAGTTGCTCTTCAGAAGTGGAGTGTAAGGCTGCAATAATGCATTTAATATGGGCTTTCCCCATTCTACCTAGCTTCAGGTAGAGAGTTTCATCCTGTAGAAGCCAAATAAAGTAGCACTTTAAAAATTTTTTAACCTGCTTTCATAATTTGGGGATCCTCAATATATCAGTGCTCATATCACTTGAAGACAATGCTGAAATGCAGTTTGAAAAGCAAGCTTTTTTGAGGCTCTAAGTTCAGAACAGGTAATTTTGTAATTAAAGACACATTTCAATCACATCAGGCCACCAGTCTTGACATCTTAGTTTCAGCATCAAGCAGGTTTCAGTAAGACACTGTTTACATTCAGCAGCTTGCTCTCAGCAAGTGCCTCTTGTAACAAAACATCAGTGCCTCTGCAGATTTTTGGTCTAAAGATAAGCTAATCTTCATAGTGCTCATTTATCACCTAAACACAAACCCAATGTGTTTTAAAGATATTTCTCACTTCCATTCCCTTCCAACCTGTATGATGAGTATTTTTACCTTTTGTTTCACTGGAACAGTGGCATAGAGAACATCCCAGACTGCATGTAGCAGAAGTGTTAGCAGGTGTATTTACAATGTTTTCTGAAACGAGTTACAAAATTGAAGGGTGCCTTCTTTTTAGCTATGAATTTTGCAGACCTTGCAGCTGAAGACTTACTGCTTTTCTTATTCAATAGGTTAATGTAATCTCTTGAGTATTTTTTTAGAGTAAAAAAAAATAGTCTATCATTAAACATAGCAAGTGAAAGAAGAAAATGAAGAATTGGTTTTTTTTGGATACAGGTGGCTTGACTCTGCATACATGGAATTAACACTGCAGAGTGTAGGTGTAGTAGTGCATGGTATGTGATCTTAAAGAAAAGAAAGTCAAATAAAACATTATTTATAAAACCTACCTACTAAATGCATAGTGACAGTTAAACAAGTGACAGGTGATTAAAGCAATTTCTTGGTACTTAGTCTTGCAAGTACAGTTAAAAACCTGATTAAAGAATATTAATTCCCTCAAAATTAAGGGGAAGAATTGAGGCTTATTCTTGATGGTCTGGACATCAATGTGGTGGAGATGTAGTCAGGGACAGAGTTTTAGGCTCTGTTCCTTGGATTCAGGACATTCTCTACATTAATAAGCAGGTTGATGTAGGCTTTAGAATCACTTTATATGTCTGAAGTTGGACATATCATCACAAGGAGAATAAAAGAGTGAAATTCAAACTTCTTGTCAACCTTCACATTCCTTTTTCAAAGCATATTGATTATAGTATTGTTCAGAGCAAGCCACTATCATATCATTTAACAATAGCATGTTTTTAATGATGATTATTTTTTGAACAATATTATTTTCACTTCTGAAATTTGGCTTTTTTGTTTACTAAATCCAGTGAAAGTTAATTTGCAATTTGAAAAATAATTAGCAGAAAACTTCTGGGTGGCATGCAATTATGTAAAATTCTTTTCATTTTTCTCCTTTGTTGAGGTCACGATAAGTATCCTAAAATGTGACACTGATTTTCCATAAAATATTCCAGACTCATATAATAATTTAGCCTGGAAACTACCTTTTAGGTTATCTAGTCCAACCATAAGACCAACACAGCCATATCTATCACTAAACCATGTCCCTTGGTGCCACAGCTACACATCTTTCAACCTTGTGCAAGGTGGGGACTCAACCAGCTCCCTGCACATCCTGTTCCAATTTTGAAAACCCTTTCAGTGAAGAATTTGTCCCTATTATCCAATCAAATAGGGAGCATTTCAGGAGTGTACTCCATCACTCCTGTCATAAGGCAGACAAACAAAAACCTTAAAGACTTTCTAAAGCTGAACTCAATTAACTATGTGCTCATTATGATAAACAATATTCCTGGGTTTTTAAATTATATAATATTAGAAGTAATGTTCAGAAAATGTCCTGTTACAGCAGATAGGCTAACTACTTATTTAGAGATATGTAAAACAATATCTGGGATTTGTAAGATAGCTCTAGATTATTACAGATGCAGTTAGCTGTCTGTTAGACACTGAGGCTTGGCAAGTGTTGGAGTAACATAAACATGTTGCATGTGTTACATGTTAGAGTAAACTAACTAAATTAAACAGTTGTCTATATGAGGTTTATATGAAAATTGAGCCAATTTAGCTTGACTTACTTTCTGGCTTTCAAGAAACAAATGTATTAACTAAATTGTTAGAGCAGGAAAAGGATAGGACATAGCTACAAGCCTGTAGTGAGTAATGTTGGAGGGCAGAGAGAGGAAATTCTTAGTTCATACAAATTTTGGCTCTGTATCTGGGTTAACATTTATCTGTACTGGTTAGATGCTTTCCATGAAGTCCTCTGATCCATGATCAAGCAAGTTAAGGACTTATGGCTGTCAGTGAAACTGAGTGAGGTCACTGATGTTTGAAAATTCTCTTACCGATTGTTCAGTGACTACATGAATAGGAAATGTGCAAGGACTGGCTTGGAAAATGCAGGAAAGAAGTTGGGGACACATATGCAGCTGAATGTCATTTATAAAATAGGCAAATGCCATTTCAGAAAGTTATTAAAAGCTTGTGTCTCATTACAGTTAAGACGTGTTTATTTCATGCTACCTTATACCGTGAGCACTTTTAGGGGAGGGGACACTTTCGCTGAAAGACACAGAAATTGGAGATAACTTGTCATAAATAATATAGATGATAAGCAGTTTAGAAAACATGACTTCCAAAGCAGGTGTGAAAGAGTTTCATTTGTTTAGTCTGGCAAAGAGAAAAATGAAGACGGGCTATGATAACAGGCTTCAAATGCATAAAAGGTTATTGCAAAGAGGACGGTGATCAAGAGTTTTCATCTCTGTAATAGACAGAATGTGAACTAGTTAGATTAATAGGTAGAAAGGACCATTTATATTGGATTTTAAGAAAAACTTACACATCAAAAGACCAGTTCAACACATAAGCAAGCTACTTAAAAAAGCAGCAGAATTTCCATATGTAATGTTAAAGTGTTGGATGAACTTCTGGCAGACATTAGGCTTAGAGTATACCTTGGACAAAATTTCTGAAATTGAAAATTATCAGGTTTATATCTCCAGGTCACTGATAAAATAATAGTAGTATTAGTAAGTATTAGGCAAATAAAAGATTAACTGTAAATTTCCAAAGAAATTCGGTAATTAATTGCTTGGTTGTTTTACTGGATAGTGCCAAATTTTGTGTCTGACTCATTAGTAAGTGATTCATAAGCAACAAAACTAGCATAAATTTTCTTATTTGCTATGTCCCTGCAGCAAACTATTGTCTTACTGATTAGATGAATAATTTTTAATTCATTTGCAGATTCAATAGAAATGAGGATGTGAACTTATATTTAGCAAATTCGGCATATGTATGCTAGCTTTGTTCTTCTTAATACTTTGGATTCTTTGGGAACTATTTACAAAGACTATATTCAAAATGATTGAATTAAATCATATCTCTAATACAAAGCATACAAAATTGCAATTATCATCTGAAAGACATGTGGGACAACTCCACAGTATATAAATCAGCCAGTATTATATAATTTCTGCAACAAGATTTGTGAACCAGAGAACAAAAGTAATGTAATAGCTAATGGACCTCAAAGGAAATTTAGACCTTATGAAGTAAATTAGATTTTCTTTAATAAGATAACAAGTTTGACAGATAAAAGTAATGCGTAGATATACTATATTTTATAAACTTTCCATTAGTCATCGTATCTTATTTCTGTTAAAAAAGATCAAAACTATGAAGTAGCAGTAAAACACACTGGTAAAATGTAGTATTCAGAAAAAAAACCCAACTGAACATAAAGGAGCTCCATATTAGGCCTGATGCTATTCAGGATTTTAATCACTGTCCTGGACATAAATATCAATTTCTTTCTTATCTGTACAAACTAATGTCATGAAAAACATTCTGTGGCAAAAGGTGAACTAATGTCATGCTCTGACTATAAGTAGGGGTGAAAAAACCAGAAATTTTTGATTTGTATCTTTGTGGTAGGATACTGTAGACACTAGAGATGCTGTAACAAGGAAAAAAAAACAAGAGAGAGAGAGAGAGAATTAAGAGAATTAAACTTTATCAGAGGAGGAATCACACGACTTATGAGCTGAAAGAATTTTTACTATTCAGAAACATAAGGAGTGACTTGATTTTGGTCCTTTACAGAGTAAAACACTAGCTATCTCCACCTTTTAGCTACAGTGAAAAAAAAGGAAAGCTGAAACTAAGATTTGCAATAAGCCAGAAAAACACAATTTCAATAAAGTATGTAACTGGGACAAAACTGGACTTCGTCTCTCTTTAAATACTTCTGTCAAGATAAGATAATTTTCAAGTGGATATACTTCAGTCAAGTACAAATTAGGCCACAGTCTCTTACAATCTGATGGATTGTATGATAGAGCCATGATAGAGAAATTTGTGAAGATGAAGTGATATTCCATTCTAGTTTCATGTTTCTTGTATGTGTGAAGAAAGATAAGATAATTGCAAGTGTAATTTGCAAGTGTAATTACTGAAAAGTTCTATAACTGAATATGTATAAAAAGCCATTGTTCAAATGCTGATGATCAAAGGCACAACAGTTGTGGTGGTGTGGGGGCTGTGGCTCATTCAGGCAATGGAAGCAGTGTGAAGTGTGTCCAGGGAGTGATCACTGCAGACAGTAGGCTAAAGTACAGATAATAGCACAAGACCAGGTCTGCCAGCCCACTGTGCAGCCAGCTTCTTGCCTTTTCTGCTTCAACTCTTCTCTTTTGTCTTGACTTCAATATTTGTTTCTGATTTTTATACCTCTCTTGCTCTTATTTGTCTTTCTAGGAAGAAATATTTAGAGCAGAGCAAGGGCCCTACCTGAAGGTGTCACACAAAACACTGACTACATCTGACTATTTGCCCTGTTTGCACCTCATTAACTACTTCCACTCTTGGTTAAAGTTGCCATTCTTCCAAAAAGTGAAGTCTGATGTTGTGTGGCAATAGCTGCCAAAGTGAAGTACTCATTCCCTCAGAAAATCCCTGGATTTTGTAAGAACATTCAAGGGCAGAGATCTGGTTCGGGGTGCATGCTAAACTGTCCCCTTGTTCCCTGTAGGAGCTCCTGGGCCGCCGCAGACTGTGTCATGTCCCAGGGAAGCACAGATCGCTGCAGAGACCCAGTGCTGTGACTTCCTACAGGACTGGCTCATGCCTTTGCAGGGCAGAGCAAGAGTGAGAGGGTGTCTTGTTCAGTTCTACCTAGGTGGCAGGAAATCTGTTGTGGATTTCATGCTCAATAAAAAAAAGACAGGAAATGGCACAAGATTTCTATGTATTGCAATAGTACTCCCAGCAGTCCTCTGTTTAATTAGGGCCATCCTTGTTACATGGTGCTTGTTTAAAATGTAATCTGGCTCAAGTTAAGAAAATTCTCCATATTTACATAAAACACAATAATGTTACCAGGAAAATGTTTACAATGTGGACAATCTGAGAGGGCTTGAAACAAACAAAATCACATTTGATTTAATATTTAGAAGCCAATAGCAGCTTACTTCTAGGATTGATTTGGAAGAAAATTTCAGCTTCTCCCTAAGGCTCAGAGAGTGCCCAAAACTTAAATTGAAACTTTGCTATGAGATTCTGTGTGTTAATTTAACTCATTCTTCCCAATACTCCTGTCTTCCTGTTGTGTTCCTCATTTAGTCATATTTAAATTTTCATGTTGCCTGTCCTGGCCTAGCTGTTTTTTGCAGTGATCTCCTATTCATAAAACTCCATATATCATCTTGCTGCACTCAGGGCACACCTTCTAAGTTAAGAAACACTGCTCTACATTGTTGTTACAATCCCTTTTATTCTCATGTATTATAGCTCTGAGGTAAAAATTTGCTTAAATAAGAAGTAGCTTAAAGTAAAATATTTTCAGTCAAAGTTTTGTGTGTCTCTAGATGTATCCACTCCCCCCTTTCTGCAGCTCTTTGTTGACATATCTGCCACTTCTCCTACCGTTTCTCAACAGCACTGAGCATTTATGTTGGTCATTACAGTGCATTGCCAATGTTCATGTTTTCCTTCTCTGGAACACATGTGGTATTTTCTTCCAAAACACAATAGACAATTACTATGTTTTTCTCACTAACTTTGTTTACTAAATTAAAATAATGAAGTCTTGTTTAAATACTATATTCCAAATGGGTAAATATCAATTTACTTCTAATTCCTTTCTTAACGTTTTGAGTAAAAAGTGCTGTGTTCTGAAATACTGTCATGGTGACATATTTCAAGGATTATGCCCTACTGCTATTTGGCTCAGATGCCAGCTGCACTGAGTCCCTTTATTATGAGTATTAAGAACACAGCTGCTCAAATCTTTCTTCTGTCACAGGGCTTGGCACTCAATAATTGCCTTTCTGTCTTTGCCCACCCATAAAGAAGAGGATTCCACTGAGACTTTCCCTGATAGGTCTTACATGACTTACAGGTCTTGAGACATTAGCTGTGATTGTTGCTTCTGCCTTCAGTATGTTTGCAGGGGTTTTGTTCCTGTTCCTTCCTTTGGATTGAAGAAAATAAAATCCTCCAAATGGAAACCTGTATAACCTTTACTTTATTTTTTAATAAATCACTCCTTGAATTCTATCTCTTCAGGAAAGAGGTAAGCCTTCTAACTTCCTTAAAATACATCTTAGAAGTATGCATAATAATACTTTAAAGATGACACTTATTTATTTATTGTTCTCTGTCATATTCCACCATATCAAAAAAGAGATAAGTAATCATACTGGATCATTAATGTGTATTACCTTTATTTTTTGGCATCTAAAACAATGGAGTTTTGATAACAACCATACTTTCGCTATGAACAGCAAACTGATAGCCACCAAATATACAGAGAAATTATAAGACACGCCTTAATGATTTTGAGGTCCAAGACTTTGTCAGATGAAGTTGTAAGAGTTGTGGAGTTTAGAGATGGGCATAATCTTTGAAGGTTGCTGATTAAGCAAACTTCCTACCTAAATTGTAGAAGCAACAGCAGGGAATAACATGTGCGCTCCTCCAGAGCTAAAGAAATGAAAACGATAGAATGAGATTAGCAGGAAACTACCAACAGTGCAAGCCTCTGTGCTTGTGTGTGTTATTTATAACTGTTGGATGTAAATACTACTTCATGTTTTACATAAACATAGAATTAATTTAAGTATACAGCATTTAGAATGTGCAGCATACAATATATTTCATGATATATCCATATCTGTTAGTGCTGCAACTAACTGGAAGAATAATTTTGCCCTCTTCTCTCTGTATTTTAGTTATGCTGAATGTTTGCCATGCTTGCAGAGTCCAAGCAGTAACACAATAGTCATGAACACAGTGTATTTTCCCTTTTTCACTGTGTATATTAAAATAGTGATACACAGTGTCAAAAGAAGAAACTGTAAGTGGCTGAGCTGTCCCCAGTATAAATAGAGGGCTCTATATAATGAAGGGTCAGTCTGCCTTTTGATCAAACACCACACTTTGTTTAAAATTAACAGAAGAAAACAAACATGAAATAAGCACTACCGATTATTAAGCTGCCATCAGATCAAAAACTTACAATAAATATAAAAAATTGTGGAAGAAATTCTTCATTGTGGATGTGGTGAGGCACTGGAACAGGTTACCCAGAGAAGCTGTGATTGACCCAGCTCTGGAAGTGACGAGGCCAAGTTGAATAGGGGATTGAGCAATCTGGTCTAGTGGGAGGTGTTCATTCTCATTTCTCATAACAGGAAGGGTGGGAACTTGCTGATCTTCAACATCCCTTCCAACCCAAACCATTTTATGATTCTATGATTCCATTTACAAGTTAATTTATAATGCTGTTAGTTAAAGCTGAAATAAGTCGATTTTCTTGAGCAATATCCATAAGTCAACTCATACTAGGAGGACATGTATTTTGAGGAGTGGGTTAATGAAGGATTTTATTCATTGTGGCATTATTCTTCCAAGAAACACTGAAAAATATACTAACTATTTATGAAAATAATCTTTTGCTTTTCATGCAAGTTACTGAGTGTTGAAAGGAGGTGGGTAGTGACCTTTTCATTTTGTAACTGCTCGTGTCAATATTGCCTCCTGCAATCAGTGTGCAATGGAAGCTTGAGTCAGACCCAGATTCCACCTCCCTACAAAGGTTAGTAAGATGGAACCAAAAAGCTTGCCGACATTTCTGTAAGTGTACGCTCTGTCGAAAGAACTTGTTCTTTGGCTGCTTTTAGTCACTCTGATTTCTTCTACTTAGAAAGATTTAAAATACTAATGTTTCTCTCCTGTTGCAACACACTTGCATGAAGTAATTGGGCAACTGTATGGCTCTGAATAATTTTAAAAGGATCTCTACATATTACTGGCTTGAGTTTGAACTTTTTGGTAGTAATAGAAAGTTATGCCCGCACCTAATTGTCTTGTGTTTTATAGATTTATAGGTTCAGTAGATGGTTAGTTGGATCATACAAAATATTGCTATAAGTTACTTTGGAAGAGATCTGCTCCATGCTCATGTCTGTGGCAGAATCAGCAATGTAAACCATTTCTGATAGCTATTACATGCCTAAAACTCAGTAAATTGTACTATTATCCAAGTCAACCTACATCAGAGCTCTTAGTGTTAATGAGGTTTTCCCAAATAACTTAACTTGAACTTTCCTTAATTCAGTTTAACCTGTGGTTAAAATAGAGATATTTTACTTATCAACCTACCAAAACTGCCAGCTCAACTTGTATCAAAAATCAATGCAACCAGTTATGACTGCTCTCAATATATTTGAAGAAGTAATTTAATATTTCTTCAGTAGTTTTCAGGTTCTACTTCAAAATCAGATGATGCTACACATGCATGGTGATATAGAAATGCTCTCATGTGATGATATAAGCATTGTGGTTTTTGAGATGACTTTATTCTTTAGGATTATAAATTTCTTTATAATATCTTATCTAAACCTATCCTCCTTCAACTTAATTCAACTTTTCACAATTTCCCCTTGTGAAAAGTTTCTCTCTAGCCTTCTTGCAAGACCCCTTCAGGTGCTGGAAGGTCTCCCTGAAGCCTGTTCTCCAGGCTGAACAACCCCAGGTCTCTCATATTCAACACAGAAGTCGTGTTTAATCTTTGTCATCAGTTGAGTGGCTATCCTCTGGATTTGTTTCAACACGACCATTTCTTGTCTTGTAGACTCCGTATCTGGACATGTCTCATGAGGTTGTGTCTCATGAGAGCAATGTAATCGGGGAGAATCACCTCCCTTGACCTCCTGGTCAGGCTTCTTGATGAAACTCAAAATGTGGTGGCTTTCTGGGTTGCAAAGAGGTGTTGTCCCGTCATGTTTGACCACAAACATGCCCAAGTATTTTTCTCCTGGGCTAGTCTTGGTACATTCTCTGCCCTGTCTGTATTTGTGCTTGGAATTGCCCTGAGCCATGGACCAAGGACCTTGCACTTGGCCTTGCTGATCTCCCTGAGGTTTGCATGGTCCCGCCTCTCAAGCCTGTCCAGGTCCCTGTGGATGCCATCCCTTCCCTCCCCTGTGTCCACTGCCCCACCCAGCTCAGTGTCATCATCAAACTTGCTGAGGCTGCCCTCGATCCCACTGTCCATGTCACTGACAAAGGTGTTAAAATGTGGTGGTCCTGATATGGACAACTTCTCTCCACAACACTATTAGTGCAACCGTCCCACAGTTTTTTTTTACTGCTGAGCAGGCCATCTCTCAAATCCGTGTCTCATTAGTTTACAGACAAAAAAATTTTCTTCTAAAATGTTTTGTCTCCAACAGTGAGCACAGAATTGTAGCCAGAAGGATTAGCAGAAGAATGGAGAAATTTTACAGTATTTCCTTAAAGTACACTTCCAAAGTCCAGCATTAAGAAACTCAAATATTTCTTGGGCCAAAACCATACGTCTAGTATTAAACACCCTCAGTGGACAAGCTCATATGACTGTCTGAATCTTATTGATATCCTTTATAACAAAATAGATGACAAGTTTGCGGAAAATCTAATACAAGTCTTAAAACTAAGCATAATGCCCATCACATGAGTGCTGAGGACTAGTCTGCTGTTATATCCAATCCGATGTGTCACAGGCAGTTTTCAGCAATGGCTCTGTTTGCAAGTTTCTACCTGAGGGTTTTCATTTGATTTTCTTCACAAATGAATTTTCATTTTTAGTTGGTATAATATAACATGTTAGAAACCTCATGCTGTATTCCATTTCATCTTCAATGAGGAAAAACTGTGTCAGGCCTCTGAGAGAAGTCCAAAGAAAATGTTAAATGTTACAGAGTGGAGGGGAAAAAAACCAAAAAATTGCTGCAAGTGACCTAAACTCAGTTGCTGTCACTTTCTGACTGTCAATGGAATTGTCTTCACATTCTACATCTGTACATGTAATGAGATTCAAGTTTGTTATGACTTTGATGCAGAGAATGGTTGAGACACTACACCAGTCAGGGGAGCAAAGGGCCAACCAGAGCTTTTGTATAAATGACTTCCTCAATCTTGAGGTCCAGGCATTCATCTGCAACTTGGTGGTGGCTTTCAGCATGAACATAGGCTGAACCTTGCTGCAGGAATTTGTATTAAAGCACATTTCCAATTCTGACACTGTACCTTCCTACTGCATCTCCGAATTACCATAGAAATGTAATAATTATGGCTATCAGCAAGACTTTTCTCTCACACTGTATCGTTCACTTAATATCATTTAAGAAGCAATCAATTAAATAAATAAATGGATTAAATCTTATCTGTCTCTGTCAGGCAAAGGATACAGTACTCATTTAACATGATAAACAGAGCCATATCTCTTCTTCCAAAGCTGGAATCTTATGGCTTAAGTTATAGCTAAGTGAGCACAAACTGCGTGCTAAATCAGTAGCACTCAGTAAGTTGAATTGCCTGACCATAAGGAAGAGAAAGAGACTGATCATTTTTTGACAAGATTGCTGATATCTCTATCTCATTTCATCACTAAAGCAAGATTCAGTCACTGACCAGGATAGATCATGTATTGGCTACCAATTAACAAGATTAATGAAGATTATAGTAGTAGTAATAAAAATAATCAAAACAACAGCAACAAAAAGAATACTAATGACATAATATCCTTTCCTCGAGGGAACCATTGAAAAGGAAGGAAGGTGGCAAATATATTTTCATTTGCAACATATCTTGTGCATAGTTGTTGTTAAAGTTACCAGTTTATCCTCAATACATACTTAATTTTGAGCCTAATTAGTACATTTATTAGTAAGTGTATGTGCGGTTTCAGGGGAGACAAGGGTAATCATAACACTACAGGATCACAGGCTCTCTGTGTCATGTTCTACATGGAACCAGAAATGAGAGTCTTCTGTTTGTGATTTTGATGACAATGTACTGTAGACATCAGTACTGCAATTTCCTCAGTGAACTATTTATGAATCGTGCTGTTACATGTAAAAGAAGGAAAAAAACATAGGAAATGACCATAACCAGACAAGAAATACACTGCACATAGCTGTAGAAGAGTGATGCACATTTTTGAAAACATGGGCAAGAGAAACTTCATGAGTATTTCTAACGCAGGAAAGTATAAAAATTATCTGGGCATCATGTAAACAGTGGGAAAAAGATTTTCATTCCACTCACTGAATCACTCAGCAATGTGCACTCACAGCCCACAAAACCAATGGAATCCTGGGCTGCAGCCAGGGCAGTGTGGGCAGCAGGTTGAGGGAGTGGGTTTTGCCCCTCTGCTCTGCTCTGTTGAAACCTCACCTGAAGCACGGTGTCCAGCTGTAGGGATCTCACCATAAGAAGGACATGGAACTGCTGGAGCAAATTGAGAGGAGGCCACAAAGCTGATAAGAGGGCTGGAGCTCCTCCCCTGCAGTGACAGACTGAGAAGGTTGGGGCTGTTCAGCCTGGAGAAGAGAAGGTTGCATGTAGACCCCGTGGCAGCCTGCCAGTATCTGGGGAAGGCTCTTTGGAGGGAAGCTGGGGAGGGGCTCTTTGCCATGAACTACAGTGATAGGGCAAGGAACAATGGGTACACACTGAAAAATGGTAAATTTAGGTTAGATCTACAGAAGAAATTCTTTACTATGAGTGTGGTGGAACAGGGAGGCTGTGGATTGCCCCAACAGTGGAAGAGTTCAAGGCCAGACTGGGTGAAGCCTTGAGCAGCCTGGTCTAGTGGGATGTGTCCCTGCCCACAGCAGACGTAGTTGGGATTAGATGATATTTACAGCCCATTCCAACCCTTAACATTCTATGATTCTATTCTGCATTAATGAAATACCCTACGGTGACATCACTAAAGGTCCTGGTGAGGAATTTCAGGAGTGGACATTCTTTTCATTTGTACTGAATAACTCAGAAATCACTACTCCCTTATCAGTTACTTGAGGTTTAGTCACAGTTTGTTTATTTTGCCTTTCACAGGAGCATATTTTTATAAACTGTTGTGGTAGACAAAGGACATATAACTTCTTTTTTCTGGGATTAAGAAGTGAAAATACATAAATCAGGTATGACATGCACTGTGCTTCATTAGAAAATCCTAAACTTATTCCAAGAAAGCTTCTATGTAGTTAAACATGTGATTCAAAAAATTTGGGAGGTAAGGGTAACTATGAATCATAATTTATAGGTTGAAAGCCAATTAATTTTTCACATTCCATTTTTTTGCTAACAATGCCATGGGAAACAACCTTTCTTTGTTTCTGTTGCTTGAAGTTGCATTTAAATTGTTTCAGTCAAGGATCTTTTTCTGAAAAACACCGTCAGTATTGACATATTGACTAGCTGCAGTAGAAAGTGTTTGTTGCATGTTATGCTTTTTTTTCTCCAATTTAATAGGAAATTAGGAAGAAGAAGTTGGTCCCACAGTCTAACTTAATGGCATAAATAATGACACTTGATACTTCAAAAGAAGGGTTGTTTTCATGCATTAGTTTCAAGACCACTCCTTGAAACAGTTACTGTTTGACAAGAGACAACCAGTCACAGGAGGGGCATGAACTACAAAGTTGTGCTCCTGCTTCTGAAGCTTGCCAACCTCTGGTGAACTTCATAACCTGAAATGTCTTGAATAAAGTTTTATACCAAGTGTAACTATTTTTTCATATCTAAAGTTTACTTTAAAAATATTAGTACATGCTCTTCTTTGTAAACCCCTTCTATCTTTCATCAAACATGCTTCCTCTAAATTCATTGCTTTATTCCACTTTATAAAACTAGGTGGATTCAAATACAGGAAGAATCTGAAGCATTTGGTTGTTATTAATGTGGAGATAGTGGCCTCACACGTACAAAATATTAAAAATATGTAGAAATCTCCAAGTGATTTTTGTTTTGTTTGTTTGAAATCACAGCCCATAATACAACAGATCTTTTTCCTTTTTTATTTTTATTGTGCAGTACAATTTCAGGTTAATAAAACAAACAAAGACAATACTTTTATTCTCTAATCCCCACATTTTATTATTTTTATTTAAATATAACATACTATACATTGTTGCTCAGTGATTTTGGTATCCCTTTTATTTTCTAAACCCCTCCCCCTGTTTTCCTTTTACTCAGGAGACTGTTATGCTCAGGGTGACAGAAAACAGAGCTTATGGTTGAGGATCTGGGATACTCTAATATCTGCAGTTTGCTCCCACTATAGTGGGCGTTACAGTATACCAAACACACAGGAATCATTGATTCCTTCAAGGGTCTTTTATTTTGGTTAATTTTCAGAAACCACTCTTCATGTCACAAATGGCTCCTGGCTCACTTTGGGAAAGTGATATTTCCTGATCTTGTCGTTTGAGCAGCATGGTGTTTTGAGTACTATGATAATATTTATGCATAATCCTCCCCTGACCAAGTCATCTAGGTAATTCTGTAAGAAGAGAATTTCATTTGTACCCTAAATGTTATTTAAGTCGTCATTCAATACTGCATTCATCCAACCCATACTGAAGGTTCAGTATGGGTGGTCCATTATGTCTTGTCAGTTTTAATTACTGATTACAAATTTAAACAACAGAAACTTGCTTTTATCATGGTAGTTAAGTTTTGCTGTGAGCTGCAATTACATTTAAACTCTGAAATGCTCATTTCTCTTTCTAGGAAAAATCATTCGTGAAGAAGAAAGCTGAAGATAAAGTACCATGAAATACAACATCAGCTATCAACTAAAAAATATGTTGTTTCTCAAGGAATTCCTAGTTTTAAAACAGCTGACTTTATTTAAGGACAGGAAATATAATCTGACCACTTTGTATTTTATGGGAAAGCTTTTTTTTTGCTTTTTTTTTTTAAAAAGAGCTAATATTTAAATAACAGATTAAGATTGAAGTGCTGGTTAAACATTGACTTAAATAAGTTATAGAAGATTCCAACAACACCAGCCTTTATAGAGGTTAAACATTCTCAAAAAGACACATTAAGCAAGGCTCTCCTTTGTACCAAAATACAGTCTCCAAACAATAAAAATAAAACCAACTTTTTCACAACGAGAAATATTGAAGATAAACTGCAGCATCAATATAATCTTATAGTTATCAGTTAAAGTATTTAAAACAAAATAATATTATACTACTTTTGTTTCTTACTAAAGACACTGCAAAGGCTTATTTATTTATTTAGTGGAATACAATGTGAAGACAGTGGTACAAATTGTTTGATGTACTGTTTTCTATTTATCTGCTCTAACAAAATGAATCTCAATATGGTTACACTGTTGAGCTATCCAGAGCTCTCTAAAATTACTGAGTAAAGAAAAATATAAAACAAACCTTATGTACCTTTAATTAAACAGACTTCATATTATGCTTAACTTTATTATACTGCAGTTGCTCAAGTTAAGCCATGGGACGAGTAACACTTCATAAAAATGTGCTGGATATTATGTATTTTGAGCCTTCAGTTACTGTGGTGGTTATGAAAGGCATGCTAAAGCTGGAAACCAGCACAGCTTTTCGGTTGGCTCTCATATATAATATACATGTGAGTAATAATCTCTGAAAAACGCATGAGCATGATTTTGGATTGCATGAGGATGATTTTGGTCTTGCAGCCCTTAGTTAGATATCACTCCCACTATATGCTTGTGATCCTTCAAGTTGGTACCAAAGGCAAATGGGTTGAATGAGAGTATCAATTGAGTAAAGCGTGCAGGACTGTGTTGCCTTCTTGCTTACCTTTCAGCAGCCAAATGTTACACTCAGGAATTACACACTACTGTTTTATTTTAATACTTGCAGTCTCAGTGATTTTAACAGGGCTGACCACGTCAGGGTTCCAGCCCAATGTGTGCTGCAGAATATCACACTGGTAGCAGTATGTTAGATCCCAGCTCCAAACTGAAATCAAAGTCAGATGAATATACACACAGGTGCATTGACACCCAAATACAGATGTGGCTCCTTCTCTCAATTTCAAAATAGCAGAAAGACCCTTTGAACAACGTATTTCTTGAAGGTTTTTCTTGAGTGCTGATAAGTACAAAAATTTCTCCAATACAAAGACATCCAATACCATAAATCCAAGCACTGCTTGTTTGGTCTTATGCTTAAGTGCAAGACAGTTTAGGAAAAAATGGAGTATACACTCTAAATTCTTCCTTTAAAGCCTTGTCTAATTCTCTGAGTACTTCTGAGGTTCTGACATTTTAATCTACTGACCTCTCTGTGAAGTACTAAGAAAAAGGGAAAATAAGAAAGAAGCAAATGAGGAAACATTTCAAATAAAAAAAGATATTTAACATCCTATTAAATAAATAACTTAGAGAGAAATAAAAAGAAATGAATTTAGGACATACAAGCAAACCATACTATTCATTTTGTTAGAACAGTTGTACACTACTTCGCTTATCCTATCCATTCGTCCACAAGGCTTCTCCAGAAATGTCATTATTTGTGCATATGACCCAAGTGCTTCCAGTAAATGCTTGTGTGTCTAACTGTTCATTGAATCATTAGGCTTGAATGAGCAATTAAGGACTTTGATAAGAGTTAGTATTCCATAAATAGCATTCCCCATAAAAATCACGCAACAGATTGCCATTTGTCCATCAAGGTCTGTTGCAGTGATTAAAAAAAAAAAAAGTTCACACTGGCAATAAATTCCATCCCCTTTGATCCAGCTTCATTTTGATTATAAGATATGACAACAAACTAAATAAAGGTATTTCATGTGCCAGCAATAAGTACAAAACCTTCAAAGGCTTCCCCTGCTCTCATTTCAAACATGCAGATGTCTGTGCTACTTCTCCGCATCTACCTTTTAAAAGAGTTACCAAATATTCTTGACATAACAGCCTTTGGTTCAACTGTGTCAAAAGAATAGTTTGTTCATCTATGACATGACTACCATAGGAAGAAAGTGAGCTGAAGTGTTTTTCCTTCTTGTTTTCTGTCCTCTCTTTGTGGTTCCCCTCCCATTCAGGGCCACAAACATTTGCCTTCCATTGTGCTTCCAATTTAAGGACGCGTATGTGTTGTATCCATTTTCTTCTATTCTTTCCTTCAATTTGCAATCGCTATTAAACTCCTTCTGTTAAAAGAAGAAAAAAAGCCACAAATTCAGAACAAACATACTGAAGGCAAATACTTTTTGAAAATGTTTCAAAAGATTATAGCCTTTTGTATGTGACACTCTTTTAGGATTCTAGAGTGTATTTAAATAAAAGTTTCACTGTGTCCACAGCATATCACATCATCAGTTAGACTGCAAAAAGTGAAATTAACAAAAGATATAATTAGTTATTCAATGCATAGATATAGCAGTTAAATTATATAATTCATTAAGAAGTGAAAATCAGCTTCTCTGTGTTGGAATAAGGCAAGAATATTAAATCAAATTCTTAGTCATAAACTCAAAAGTATGAGGAAGCAAACTTGGAATCATTCATCACATTTCAGTTGTAATAAATATAAATCTTAAATATCTTGAATGAAATTATTGACATCATACATTAAACAAATATTGATGGAATAGGACTATTTCTTATTTAAAGTAAGAATCTTTAGACCACACTGGTAATGAAAAAGTGCTTTTTTTTGGATAGGTGCAAATCACTGTTATACTGTTATCGCAATTTATGTGATGCATATTCACTTGGCTGACCTGAAAAGAGGCTTAGCCTAAAAAGGAATCTTACTGACTAAATGAGATTGGAAGTAATTTTACGTACGGGACCAGGGATTAAGGTTTTTTATTTTTAAAGGAGAACCAGTCGTCAGGCTGTTAGAAGGAATCAAAAATACAAGCCTGTGGAAGCATGTAGGGGAGATACTTTTTTCCCATACTGTTAAATGTAATTTTACATAGATACACTTTTCTATACTGAAGCTGAGAATAGTTCTTTTCATAAACAAGTAATTCCTACATATAAATCTGTCCAATTTTAACAAACTACTTCTACTGCATTTAGAAGGCTTTTAAAAGGCTTTTAAAAGGGGTGTTTGAAACATAATAAAATTAAAATGAAAAAGAAGCAGTTTGTTGTTTCTGCATTTCAGAAAATAACATCATTGCACAGCTCAGGGAGAAACAGGTCAGAATCTCAGAGTATGATATACTAACTACATGCACTATTTTTAATGTGATCATGAACAAGACAAGCAATAAGTCTGAATAATAAATCAAGTTTCATGTTAATGAAATAAAGTTAAAATATATTTTCCGTACCTATTAATTTAAATTAGAATTTCTAAACTAGTTAATGTTAAGTACTTTGATACAGGGAGAATTTTGTGTGTACAGTTTGTGTTTCCCTTAGTTGCTTCTATGACGATGGAAGACCTGCTTGATGGAATTGCATACATTCAAATTCAATTTGGATCTCAAAGTGCTCTTTAATTTTAGGATTAGTAGTTATTTGAACAATGATCAGTGGGGAAGACACTATCAAGGCAAGACTCTTTACAAGACCACTATTGACATTGCCTATAATGTCAATATGGTAGCTTTTTGTACTCACAAAGCCACCATATAGATAATCTACCAGTTATTTTCTGTAATATGTCACCTCTGGTGTCAAGGTATTAAAAAGGGATGTGCTCATCAATCACAGTTCTGTGTAGAAAGAGCTTTACTTGTTTTTGTGGATGCAGAATTGTACTCAAATCCAACTTTTACTTCTATTCTTAAGTAATGGAAAAGATCATGTTGTGATGTGTTTAAGAAGCCTTACTGGCAGGGGTCTGAGTGCTACACAGGACTGCTTTGCTCATTTCAAACAAATTTCAATGTAAGCCTGCACCAATATCTATTGTGCACGTGCTCAAAGGTGTTTTTACAATTTTTATTGGTTCTGGTATTCGTATCCATCTGCAAGCTGCTACACTGACACTGTAGTAATATGAGGCTAACTGCAAGTCCTGGGACTATGGGAAAAATAATAACAGAAGCATTCTTGAAATTGCTAAAGTATTATGGAATAGGTTTTGATAAATCATTATGTTGTGATTTTATGATGTGAATATTGAAAAATTATCTCAGCTGGAATTAAAAAAAAAGGCTTCCCACATTCGTATCTTCCTGTCAACACTATTTCTAATACACTATGAATTACTGAATCTTATGGCAGCAATTTCCATCTATGGTACATGAAAGCTGCTTCGATGTCTTTTGTACATATACAGTGTTGGGATAGACTCTAAATAGACTCTCACCACACCAGGCAAGGCTAACAACTGGGGTAAGAAAGTCTGTCTTGGGCTTTGGGATGGACCATCACAAATGACAAAAGTGCACAACTGAGATGTGTGAACTGAAGGTGATGATTTATGCTAAAACCTACGTACAGAAGCATACCCATGATCGATGCCTGTACTGAGTAACTCAGTTCACAGTTTTCTCTCTCAATAAGCACTGATCATCCTGTATTTCTGACCAGTATAAATCTAGAAATTAGATCTACATTTACAGGAATATATGAAAAATGTCTTTGTTCTGGTCTTTCCTTAATGTGATTCTTTGACACTGTCACAGGGTTTAGAAAACCAGAAGTGTTGTTGAACCAGGAGCGACTAGCCACAGTGCAGGTGAGGGAGGACAGTTTGTATGGTTTTTATGAAATAAACACACTCTGTAGAAATGTTTCCTTAAAAAAGAGGGCCAAATGACCAGAGGCCCCTTGAGTCTGACTTGAGATTATCATTACTTCATTGTTTTCAGCTGAAATAGGAGGCCTAGCTACATTGCTCAACGATAAACTCAGTCCCTATATGTGACCTCCTTTCTATAAAGCATATGGATGATCTGAACATAAGTAATGGCTCATGACCTTTCCAGGAACTGGAACAATATTACAAAACTGCACACCAAACTGGATACAATACCAGAATATTCTGGTGTTTGTGTAATTGTGTGAGGATATATTTGAGTTTAGTTGTTAGATTTATAGACCATATTGCTTTCTATTAAAAATATTTGAATAATTTCTGAGTTTTCTTTAGTTGGTTTGTTTTTGTTTGGTTGATTACTTTTAGGTTTTGATGTTTGGATTTCTTTCCCCTGAAAATATCAGTAACCCCAAGTTTACACAAATACAAATTAAGTATATATGGACAACTTTCAAGTGTTACCTGAATTCTTCACATATAAATCTTATCTGCTGGTATTTAAGTTCATGTCTGTCTGTACTGTCCATAACCTTAATCATTAATCAATATAGTCAATTTAAAGCCTGCTACTCTAGCAATCTTCAAAGTTTTAATTTAGTGATTTGGTGTGTTTACTCCATCAGCTCAAGTTTCCATTATTTCAGGCACCTTTATCCCTCTCTTGCCCACCCTCGAATTGCTGCTAAGTGTGATTGCACTGTAGAAAAAACAGTGAAAACAAGCCTTAAAGATTACATTTTGTGAGACCCTGTCTACTGAACACTTCTTAATAAGCAGTGTGACTGAGGCAGTAAGCATGATAAATCCCAGCAGCTATGTTTAGCAAACAACAGGAAGCTTGTGGAGAGGGGTGATCCTGGTTTATCAGAGGATGAAATTTTGATGAACAGCTCATTTCAGCTCTAATTAGTAGCAATACACAGACAAGTAGTGTTTCAATAGGCAAGACAGAACTGTGCTGCCTCCTGAAATCCATTTGGAATGTAAAAAAGGTACTTACAGAGCCGTAGACTTTTCCTTTTTTGTTCATGGCTAAATAGTAGTTGCTCTTAATAGACTTAACTGCCACAACTCCAATTTCTACAGATGTTATCTCCAATATGCCTAAAAAATAAAAATCGAGCTATTTAATCACTTTGTTACAGGATTTTCTCACTATAGAAAAGAAGACAGTAAACTTGAAAAATACAAAACTTTTAATATTTAGGACCAACTGACTAAAAAATTCAGCAGAAGTATTCTTTAAACCACTGCAAGAATATACACAAACATTTTTTCAATTAACATGTTTCCTAACACTGGATTTTAAACCCCGCAGATACTGAAACAACTCCCTTCTTCCTAGCATAGATTTTACTATAATTTATCAGAAGAGACACTGAAACCCCAGCATCAAATTAAATATATAGCATATATCAATAGAATATTGCATTTTCCTTGATCTTTAAAACCCTTGGTAAACAATTTATTCCTTGTAGAACACTTAGATAAACTAAATCTCTTGGTTGCACTGAGCTGATAAATTCACTTTTGGCAAGTGTGTTGACAATGTGGGAAATAGTAAGACCAACACTAATGGCCACACTATCTTTGTCCTCCAGATATCAGAAGCATTTTGCTGTGTTTGTAATAAATATGATTTCCCCCACCTTCCTTTAAAACACACTCTTTCTGGGACAGTGGATGGTTCAAGGGACCTGTAATGGGAGATACAACTTTTCATCTCTGTTTTCTGCCCAAGGAACATACTGATTTGGGAGTAGGAGACTGCATGCTTGACTCCAACATTTCTCCTGTTCTCCTGACGTTTATGTAGCAATAGTTAGATGGACAGCCTGGCTAACTCAGTGTGGTACCCTAAGGGTGTACCAATGGAGAAATTACAGGAGGGGCAAAGCTGTCCTCCTTGATTAGGTTGTGATAGCTTACACATACCAGGGCAGTGCCGTTGATAGAGGCAGTTCAGTGAGTCCATATTTGGAGGGCTCTAATCTGTACTATTCTTAAAATGTTTCTCATTTTCACACCAAAGAAAAGCCAAAGTTGCTTTCTTGATCTTCTGAGAGAGCATTGTTATAGAGCACTGAGCAGCTTTCCCAGGGGACATCTGCTAAAGTAATTGTGCTCAAAAATCAGAATAAAGTGGACTAACTTGTGGATAGCAAACTGTTAGAGGGCAAGAATGTGATGCAAAAACTGCCACAACACCATGAGTGATGCTTTCTTTTTTTTTGTATTTTCCATGCCAAAAAGTGATGAGAAGAATTAAGTTAATTCTTTCTACAGGATTGTATTCTGAACTGTGTCTGGGTCCATTTCTAACACCAGTAACAAGACAAAAAAATCAAACCAAACCAAAACACAAACAAAGAAGCAAGAAAAATATTGGCACAACATGTGCCGTTATAAATTTTTATGTTGAAAGGGATTAAACTGATTTAGATTTTGCCATATTATCCTTGTAACACTAACATCATATTAAGCTATTTCAATTAACTATTTCATAAGAGCTGAAGCAGAACAGTGCCTAAACAAGAAACTTGTACAGAATTAACCCATTGTGTCTTGCACTTGAATGATGGACATCACAGTTTTCAGTAAAATACTTAAATAAAAGCAACACAAGTATTCCTATAATTAATGAAAATATAGTCTGGTTTTTCTGGTAAAGTTTGTTTGCAATTTCACACTCCATTATATTCCTGGTGGGGCAAGTGTCAGGAGGTCATAAGGAGAAATGTTACTACATTACTACGTATACATTATATTCACAACAACTAGCTTGATTATAGCTGGTTGAGCTATTTAGTTGTAGCCAAATATAGCAGAATTGTTCCAAATTATTATCAGGTTGATAATATCATCCCTAATGATCCTGGATTTTTTCTCAACGAGAGTGTTCTATGTACTTGAAAGTTGATAAATGTATAATTTACATTGATAATTTTGCATATTCTGTCCTCTACATTATTTTTTTGGGAGAAGTGGATATTTCAATGGATATTTTTTATTCAAATGAATTTAATCTTGATCTGTTAACCCTTGGGCAAAAGGGACTTAATTTGATACTTTTGCTACTTTGCTGCTCTCTGTAGCCCCCCAAGAGTTATTACCTGCTAGTTACAAGCATAGTTACAATCTAGATTTTGTCTAGATTGCAAATTATTCACTGCTATTTAAAGATGTTCCCAGGAGAAGAATCTCTAATTTGATAGAAATCTTTTGAAGGCAATAGGAATCTTTTATTGGTTTCAGTGAATGTAGACAAATTTCAAAGGTCAGCAGGACAGCATCTACTCATCTGACATGAATCTGCAAGAAGGTCTAAGAACTTTCTAGAACTTTGAAGTAATTTAATTTGAATAAAAATAAGTAAAATGCATTTGATGTAAGGGTGAAAATATGCATTTGATTATTCTTGAAGTGTTATTAAATTCAGCAAGAATATATTAAAAAAGGAAATTAAGACATATAGTATGAAGCTTAAAACTTAAGTGTTTTCCCCTTTCCCCTTCCCTTTCTCTTTTAATTTTAATTTCTTATTCTATTCCTAGCAATGTTAACTTTTCATTGGAGCTCTCTTTTTTTTCTCTATGACTGAAACAGAAAAGGCATTTCAACATGCTTCCTTGCATGCTTCTTGTATCTCATTTCATACCATTGCTTGGGCTTAGGTATTTCCATGCCTTAAGCCTTAGCTCTAAGATCTGTAAATAATTTCCATGATATAATGTGACTTGTACTTATTCTTGATAATAAGCAGTACAAAAAAAATTTTTATGGGGTAAAAGTCTTAGGAGTTACCTATTCTGGTTTCATGCTTCTTTGGAACATGGAAATGAAAATAAATTAATTTTTAAAAAATCAAAATGCTCTGGCCTCTATTATTGTTTTAAACCAGATAGCACACTATTATTTTACAGCCATAACTCTGTAAAACCCAACAATTGCAACTAATCCCCATTGACCACATCCACTGTAAAAGCATAGCTTTCAATACCCAAACAATTTCCATTTCATTATAATTAGAAAGATTTCAAATATCAGCATGAGATGTGCCCTGTAGCTATGCATGTGCTCTCTTTACAGGTCCCAAAGGCTTTAAAAATATTCCAAATAGAACCCAAATGTATTTACCTTAAATAAACTGTATTTTTATAGTTTATAAAAGTGATCATTATCATATTACAAGGCAACAAAAACCTATTTGTCTTCTTGCTTTGCACAGAGGGTCTGTAAAAACTACAAATGAAAATTACATTTCCTTGATTACATGTTAATTAAAAGTGTCCTATGTTTTATGAAAATGCTGATAATATGAGGTAAAAAACCTACAAAATATCCTAGAAGCTGGATGAAATTATGTCAAGCAATCATTAAGAAAGACAATTTGACAGAATATGAGATCTGTTGTCAAGGCAGAAGTGCAGTGGATGCAGACTCAGTCTGCAACAAGAAATGGTTGTTTCTGGGACCAAGTTCAACTTTTTTGGACTGTGAGACAGTGGTCATTTTTCTGTAGTTATATCATTTGTGTAAGGAGTTCTTATAAACACATTTAAAACATCTCCAGCACTAGTTGTAGTCCTCTCTATGCAGAAGAATGGAACTACCATGCATCTTCCTACACCTTTCAGAGATTATTTAATATATGTAGCAATTCATAAACAATCCCTCCTCCCTCCGACTTTTCTTCTGTTTGCTAAAATATTGTAGAAGAGTGAGTTCAGCTGTATAGAATCGATGATGACTGAGAACCTGCAAAACCTTTTGGTTTCTCAAATGGTGACAAGAAGCTGCTGGGCCCATGAAGGAAGCTGCAGCTCTTGGTGCGTAACTGCAGAAGATTGGGTTTGGTGGGACTGCAGGTGAGAATAAACTGACTTTTCAGAACTTTGGCTTTTGTGCCCTATAGGGAGTTTCTCTGAAGGGGTGCCTTTGACTGCCACTGGCTTAAGTCAAAACAAGTTGGTCTTCAGGCATAATGTTGAAGACATGGTAGCTCAAAAAGCTGTTCTTAGTAGGTGGCTTGAAAAAAAGTGGTTTGAAGCAAACAGATTTGTTGGATGTATTCATGGAAGAGTGAAGTGCTGAGGTATATGAGGCCACTGCCTCTGTTTCCACTCTGTTTCACCAATTAAACCTGTGAAAAGCAAGTTGAAAATATCCTCAAATGACAAATTATACTGACATTCCTATACTTACCTGTATTTTGTGATAACAGAAAGAGGAAGATGATGGATTATTAGATAGAAAAAAACCATAGGAAACTGAAGATGGCAAGCAAGTCTTACCTTTGAAAGCTTTTTCAATCAACCAAAGTAGTTCCACTGAAAGGCAATCTTACAGACTTTGTGCTTGACTTTGAAAGAGAGATTAAGATACAAATCACACAACCCGCAGTGCCGCAGTTATGGGCAGAAATCTCAAATAATAACCGACATAAACCATAACCTAAGCTTTTACTTAAAAATAAAAGTTTATTTGAAGTTAAACCAGTTCTGTGGTTTTTATTAACACTTGATATTTTTTGAGACTGCCATCATTCCTACCCTAAATCAGAAGTTAATGTACTGAAAGACCACAAAGCAATCTGCTAATATGTCACATTGAGATCAACTATGGCCAAAATATTAATGTTCCATGAGCTTTTCTATCCAGTGCCCACATCTAATACATTTGTATAAGCCTGAGATATGTATCCAAACTTATGGAAGATTATGGTAACAAAACCTCTGAGCCTTCCTATATCAGCATAGTATCAGCATAAGACATGACATCTCCACAGTGCATAAAAATTACATTAAAGATTAATTATTAGAGACCATTCTCAGATCCACACAGTCTGTACCAACTTCCTTTTCATCTTCTACTGTTTTTATAGCTTTAATTTCAGAGCAGAGCACAGATAACTCAATCAATTGTTCTCTGTAGACCAAGCAAATGGAAAGGTGGCACCTGGGATGAGAGCACCTCTTAGTGTTCAATAATGAGAGCTGTTGGTTAGCAAAGGAGGAGTTCAGGTTTAGCTACAAAATTGGCAGGTATCAATTTAGCTAGTACACATCCTGGCATGTAACAGAAACAATTAATTCAGGGTCACAGTTAGCCAACATTTTTCTCTCTGGTCAGTGAAGACGGGCAACTTCAAAGGACAGTTCTAAACACCACCACTCCCTCTATTAACTTTCCAAAGCTAGAAGGGTTAAACTGAAGCAAAGGAAATGCTGGAAGTGACTTTGAGGACACATCTATGTTGTCAGTTATGATGAGTTCAGATGTTCCCTCAAGGACATCATGTCTGTCACTTTCATCACTAACACACAGGCATGTAATCAGATTTAGCTGAAGTGCTAGGGAATATAAACATGTTTGCTTTCTTCAGATGGATTTAATTCACACTGTTGAGATGGGATGGCTACACATAGAGCCAACAGTACCTGGTTCTGTTAATCAGAGCTCAGATTTCTTGAGATCTGTGTTTTGAGCTAAGATGGGAAGACATATAAACAGCTGCATGAATGTTGATGGAAAATGTTGATGTCTGAGCATCTCAGCCTGCTTGACCCCAACACTGCAAGATTTGGTAACTTTTTGATTAGACATGGACAGTGTAGGAATAAATTGTCTGACCTGGTTTTGGGACAGAGAAGCTATAAGTGACAGGTCATAGTAACCAAGGAAGAGTAGTGATTCATATGCCAAAAGAAAAAATGGAAAAAAACCCACCACCACAGTATAGTACACATGATTAGATGCAGGGCTGTAGTTATCTGATTAGATTTCTTGACAAAGATGCCTTAAGGAGTTTCAGCCCTCCCTTCCCCTGGCTTCTTTTTGCTGCCTCTGTGCTGAAGTTCACCAACTCTTCAAATGTAACTGTTTGTGGAACAGCACTATAAACAAAATCATTGGAATGATCTGGCTTGGAAAAAACTCTCAACAGAAAACAAATCAACCTAAAACCCTAAGGATTAAACAACCTAAGTTTTTGCAGTCAGTTTTGGTAGTATATGTTTTCTAGACCTTCTAGTGCTCTCTTTTTGGTCTCTTTCCAGCTGGCTAATTTTTTTGAACTGAGGTGCCCAAGACTGGACCTATGTTCTAACTAAGGCCTGATGGGTACTGACTTGAGCAGAATGACTACTTCATGTGTTTATAAGGAAACTTGAATCCTAATCCAAATCCTAATCGAAATTTGGCAGTCCATGTATGTTTCCATTTTGTAGACAGGACCAGGCACTCAGGATTTCTGCCAAATCTTAAATTTCCATGTCTCCACAGAAACATGCAGGAGAATGGAAAGCTCGTAAGTGAGTAGTACAGATCAGTACATTTTCTGAGGGTTGCATGGATCTGCCTATTTCAACCTGGGTGAAATCCCAAGTTATCATTGACATTCATGATTACTTTATTCACCTCCTGCATTTTACCACTCGTACAAGATTCAAAGTGAGTAACTTTAACTGGAAGGAACTGGATAGAGGTAAGGCTATTCCATTCAATATCCATCCTAACAGACTAGGGAGGGATAACAGACAGCTGCACTCCAGAAGAAGCAGTCCAAAGGCATGGCGAATTACAGAAGTATCTGTACATCACCTGCAATCTGTCCTTTTCCTCCTGGGGGAGGGAGGATCTTCTAGCTGGGTGGAATGTATTGGCAAAAGAAATAATGGGTGGAAATCAGCTAGCAGATACAATACCTGTATTTGCAAATGGGGTGCAGATGACAATTAAATGGAGCCAAACAGTACTTAGACACTGACAAATATGAGCTGATGGAAGTGAGCCAGGGTGCTAAAGCAATCAGAGTATGTACAAAGAGATGAAAAAAAACTCTTATGAGGCATTGTATAGACGTCGTGGGACTGGAAACCCAGTGTGCTGCAGATATCCTCTGCCATTTGTCTACCAACAATCTTTATCCAAATAGTTTGTTGTCTGCTGCTGAGACTGTCTGACACACTGTGGCTGTTGTTCTATCTAAGGTTGCTAGAACAACAGCTAAGTAGGACAATAGCTCTCTTTCATCAGTTTTGTTTCATTTTGGACCTCATTTGTTCTTATGATGGATCTTGACTCCCCTTTCTGCAAGAAAAGAGGACTGGAAAAATATGGTCTGTTATTTCCTCATCTCAAACACTTATTGTGGAAGGCAGGAGGCAGAAGCATAACTACCTGCATAGCTATCACAAAGCTTGGCAGTGTGCACTGCACTGCCTGTGGCAGATAGGATCTTCTCTGAATCTCTATGGGCATAAGGACTTAGTAATGGGGTAAAATAGAAAAAATAGAAAAAAAATCACCAAATTCTATAAAACACCATTGCTAAGAACAGTTTCTAGCAGTATTCTGCTACTGCTCTGTTTCCCTAAGAGAAAAAGAATGTTTTAGTGTTTTCCCTGCAAATCAGAAAGTTGCCAAACACACTAATCCACAACATCAATTAGTTGTTGCTTCTAATGGTTTATGTCTGTCTTTGCCTCACACAGGAAAAAGGAATCCATGGTATTTTAAAATATGGGATCCACATGTTTATAATGAAAGATTACCCCTGGACAGCTATAATGATCATTATTTTTCACATAATTATATTTGGTGGTAGTTACTCATCAACACTTTCAGCAGTTTTCTTCTGCAATGCCACAAATATTCCTAATGTTACTTGATCATAATAATCACTTTTGCAAGAAAACTTTATAAGGACTCTGGGAACAAAATTAACGTCTGAGAACTGTAGATTAGGGCATCTGTATGGTATGGGTAATCGGTATTAAGAAAATCAATACAAACAGTATTTCACTGTATCTAAAAATTCCTTAAAATTCACATCTGTTTTTTGTCACTCCTGGCTTTTTTTTCTTCAGAATTTTTTTTTTCTTAGCCAGTCTGGATATGATCAAATAAAAGGCAGGCCTCCGACCTTAGTACTTATATTAATATAGTTTGGGACAATATTGTATATGATTTGATGGGTGATTTTGAGTAGCTAATAACCTGGTTGGTACTTTGCAAACAAACTACTGTCTAAATCTTTTCAGACAAAATATTTATTGAAAGATGCAATTGTTATAAAAACTGTTGTTCAACAGTCTCGGAGTAAAGAAATTAATTGCATGTTGTTACTATATGAGAAGATATTAAGAACTGCAGTTTAGCAGCTGAAAAGTACATGATGACCTCTGATCACCAGTTTACTGTTTTATCCACTAATTGCTTTGGTTTCTTTGACATAAATAATTTTGTGTACTTACTGCATCCTAAATGACAATCAATCAAAAAGACACCATTCAATAACTGTAATAATTGCAACAATTATTACAGTTACAATTATTACTTGTTACAATGTTATGTGACCTAGTTCTCAAAATTTGATGCTAGATTTTTTCTTTGTCTTACCTATTCTGTACATTTCCTTCTTCATCAAAGGTATGCAGTAAAAGCATGTAACAAGGTCTGTACTGTAGCATACATATGTAAACTATGGCCTGCTACAGTGCAATCTGATATATGTCTTTCACAGTGTTTTCATCTTTAATACTTGACTGTCTCTAACCTGGTTAGACCTGGTATCTTCAGACTGCTAGTACAAACAGTTCTTTTTAAACTTTGATGGGCACTGATAAGTGCTGTCTTCTTAAGCATTCATTCAACACCTCATAAAAAAGCAGGATTACAAAATCGTCAATCTTGCACAGAAACTTAAAAGGCTGATCTGAAGAGCACAATCACTTCACACCCTTCTGCTTTTATTATCTTCAAGTCTCCTTCTATATTGTTTCCATCTTCCCTGCTGACATCTTCAGATAGCAGCTAACAAGCATGTTTTGCACACAGGGTTATGTGATCTAATTGCACGTGCTTGCAACTCATGTCTTGTCCTTTTATAAAAACTATGGTTCCCTAGCCTGGATTACTGAAATTTTTTGGGGCTCCTTTCCCTTGAACTGTGCAAGTGTGTGCACAAATGCTCACAAAACTATGCTTAGGACCCTTAAAAGACAATTCACAAGGTTTGATACATTGTTTCCAGTTTTTCTGCTCAACATCCTGTAATTTAACAGCATGAACCACGCTCAGCCAACAAGCCCCAATCAACCACTCAGCTGACAGTGAGTGTGATTTGTGCTGTCACACCAGCAGAAGCCATGTCAGGAAATGTGTAGAGGGCAGGCAAAGAATGCCCCATCCTCTCTGCATATTTCTGTGTCACTTCAGAGATACCTTTTCTTACACCACCGCTGAACACTGCAAAGAGAATCTGTCCCTAGGCCATTTGATGAAAACTGTCTGACAATCATATTCACACCTTCTAGGGTTGGTCTGGTGCATCCCTGAGAGGGCTTGGTTCAATTTTCCTCAGAATATTACCTCCAGAGACTTTACCTGTATGCCAGACACACCTGTGGATTTTCTGTTCTGGGTGGTCTGGCATGTTGTGAAGACTGTGTGGCAGCCCACCAGTTTGCTCTTTGTGTAGTCCGATGGCAAGGTCACGTAGGCACTGCTTTGCAAGGCCTGGCACCAAACTGTCAAAAACCAAAGGAACTAAGACGGCTTGGTCTTGCTTATAAGGTCCCTGCAGTGAATTTTATTGAAAATTTTATGATCCCAGTAGAAAAATTTTAGTTGATCCCAGTAGAAAATAGTTCATGACAAATAAAGCTAAGTGTGAACTAACATGTGCTGTGTAAAACAGGAGCGCTGGATCCAGCAGTCATCTTAGGAAATATGTTATTTGACATTGTAGACGTACAGAGAGCTTTGGAGACAAGCAGCTGAAGAACAGAACTGCCATATAATGGGATTTTGCATGCAAATGCAGAAACACCGGAGAATGTCAGATGAATGGTGAGCATGCTCCTTGTACAGCCTGCCACAAACATTAAATGTAAAACTATCTACAATTGCTTGTGCATGACCAACTCAATAATTGTATTCCAGGTTCCATCAATTTTTCTATTTTTCTACACATTGTGTAGCTGATGTATAGAAGAAAATAAATAAACAATTTATGGCTTAAAAATAGGGAAAAAAGTAATAATTTTTCTTGGGAAAGTAATCAACGATGTCCTGGTATTTTCTGTCCTCAGTGTATTCATTAATTATTTACAGTAATGCCATGAAAAACCCTGCTATTTAAACGAAATTATTCAGAGTACTAAATCTGAAGGAATTGGGAATAATTGCAAAAGACTCTCAGAACCCAAGCTAATAAAGCAATAAAATACCAGAAAAAATTCAGTGTAGGTGAGTGTTGTAAAAAGTGATGCACACATGAAAAATAACATTAGGTTTATAAACACGGAATGTATTACAGAGTGGCTTATAGCCCAGTTCCCAGTTCTTGGTCTTATAATAGGTACTAAAAAATTAGGAATTTAGTGGAGAAGAGTAGGGAATGTTTAGGAAATGAAAAATACAGCCACAAAGTTTAAATCCATCCATGACTGCATTTTGAATGCAAATGCTATCCTTGTCTCTTGTCTCATAAAAGATAGAACAGAACTGGAAAAGCTACAGGAAAGAGCAAAATGCATGATCTGAAATAATGGTTAACTAATATCTGAGGAATAACTGAACCTGGGCTTTGCAGGGCGGAACAGAAATGGCTTCAGCAGCAAAAATCTATAAAACTGTAAGTAACTTTGAGAAAATGAAAAAGGAGCTACTATGCACTGAATCTTAGATGAAATTACTGGACAGAAAATGACAATTCAATGTTTAAAACAAAAGCTATTTTTTCACACTTAGATTACAGCAGCCGTTGTTAGGATGTCAGTTTACCTGAACTGAGAAGCAATCAGAGCAATTAATTCAAAAATATGCTCCTAAGAAAAGTAAATCAATACCATCATTGTCTCTGAGTTGCATACTGATGCATACTAGGGAAGTAAAGCAGGCAGTTAGCTCTGTCTGCTTGGTCTTCTCCTCTTGGGGCTTCTCCTACTGCTACTGTCAGAGACAGGAAACCAGACTGACCTTTAGTCTGAAGCAGTGGAGTCACCCTTTAATTCTTACATATACATCCCCCCATATAGAGAAATGAAAAAAAGCAGAGAAGCAGCCAGCAAAGACCTGTCAAGAGCAAATTCCATTAAATCTAATCTGATTTTATAACAGTGTAACAGGTCACGTCATGAAAGGGGCTATGTAGTTAGGCTTTTGACACAACTACAGTACATTATCATAAATACCCTAGTTTAATATAAATCTAAGTAGGATGAAAAACAGGCTAGAAAACTGTATTTAGGCAGTTGTTGCCAATGATTCACTGCAAAAATGGAACAAAGTGTTGAGGAAACACAAATGTGGGATGAAGAAGAACAATATAACTATTTTGCAGAAAAGTTTCTGAGTGGCTACTGATGTACAATGTGGCCTTGAGTGAATAACATTAAAGGGGAATAGCTTCCTAACACATCTAAATATGTTGAAAATGCAAAAGAAAATGTTTCCATATCTTTCCATCCAGCATTTGGAAGGATTCATCTGAGTTCTACGCTCATTTCAAGGTAGCCTAAGGAGGGCAACCAACACAGAGAGGAAAAAGCGTAATAGTAACTTTCAAATACTTCAAAATTTCTGGGAAGAAGAGGGGATATTCCATGCAAGAGACAATAGAAATAATGGGCTCAACTACACAGAAGAGGAAGAGAGGATGTGAAGAATAATAAGATTTTAATAAGGGTGATAAAACCTCTCTTTATTCATTAAAGATACTTTGGAGTGTGTGCAGACTTTAAGACCAGGTGATAAAAGTGTCCAGCTGAGTTGATGATAGATATGTTGTGGGACAAGGGGATGTACCACATGATCACTTGAGAATGCTTCCAAGCCCATAAAACTGTGTTTTCACACACAGGAAGCCAATCAATTATTTCTGAATATACTGGACTTACTTCACTATAGAGCAATATTTTTTACAGTACTTACAGTGTGCATGGTGTGCTGCTGATTTTTGGCTACAAATGAACCAGTCACAACTACTGTTTGATGTTTCTGGGTTAGTTCACTGGAATTACAGAAGTGCAAAGAAACACTAAGAGGCAGCAGCCTTTTAAGAAGATGGTTCAGGTATGTGGTAGATCCAGGCAATAGCAGGAGTGTGATCATTTACATTATGCTCACAAAAAATTCAAGACCATAATTTTTTCACATTGCATTTTCTGTATAGATTACATATACTTTGGATACTTGCCTCTAAATTGTGAGATTTATGTCTCTCATCCCCATGTTCTTCATTTGCTTATTTTGTGCTTATGATCTGATCAAATGCAACATTAACCATATTTCCTTTTTGCTTTATTACTAAACACTGCAGTCAGTGCTGTTTGTACAAGAGGCATTGATTTCTATAAATAAGTAATAATTGACAACTGTACTGGTCCTATTAGACTGAAATGTGAAGGGACTTAAAAACAAAATAAAAAATGTGTTTGAATACTGGTAAATCCTACAAAACCTGTGATTCAGTACATGAAAACTGGATTCCCAACAGCAGTTCTTACAAGAATTACTAATTTGTGAGACTCCTTTCACAAATCAGGCTCACAGACAGCAAATATCCTACAAGGCAAACCATGAAGATACCACCTACGAAAATTTGATTCTTAATGACCATGTTTTTCTGCTCACCTCCACTGAATTACTTTTTTTTTTTCTATTCTTCACTTTCCAGTGCCTCATTTTATCCTTAAGCCCACACTGTAATCTAAAATGAAGCCCTTTCATTGTAGGCACTAACAAAAGAACTTGATAGAAAAAGAGTGAGTCGAAACATATGACTAAGGACCACAGTGGCCTCCTTTAATCTCTCAGTCTATTTATTTACTTTACATAGTTTGCTGTTTTAAAAATGTTGTGCCAAGACAACGTTTTGGGAGCTCCTTGCTGGTTTTAAACTAGCACAATAAACAACAGTTACAATACTGCTGAATCTATTGTCATGCATCTTTCAATCATAAATCACTTCCGTACAACTACAGAGCAATTGAACTGCCTGACCCCACTCAGTCCCACCAGTCACATTGACTCAGCTGCCTATGAAAACACAAAAGCCTTCAGAGAGAGCAGAAGATAAAAATCTGGAGAGAAAGATGGAAGAAATTTTTGTATCAGGGTAAAAATTATATTGCAAATATTTTGTTTGTTATAACAATAGAGTAACATAATTTGAAACTATTTGTGGTGATTTTTAACTTCCAGGTCTCATATGTTTCACTTACATGGTGAGTAACAGCAAAGGCTCTGTAAAATCTCTGACAAATATGACAAAATCCTTGTTGGCAAACCACCTTTTCAGCTCTCTGGTATCAAAATGCAACAGTTCTGGTGCAAATGGGTCTATCATGTTAGGCCTTAAGTATCTCAAAGCTTCCAGTGCCAGTGCTAAAATATCAGCTGACGACATCCAGTGCCCGTTGACCTCAAAAATCCCTTCTAATTAATATGACGACTTTAAATATCAATCTCTGATGTCAAAAGCAACAGTTCCAATGCTAATGGGGCACATAAAAGGGAATAGTGTGGCCACATTCCCAAAGAAAGGCAAACTACACACAGTCAAGAAGATGGTGAATTTTTTAAGGGTGGTGTAAGTTTATGTCAGATTTACTCCTCCTCCTCAAATTCCATTTCCACAAGATGTGTCAGACAAATGGATGTGACCAGGCTGTCACTATTCTCAGCTATTTCACCATTGTTTGCTCAAAAACATTTTACATTCAACATCCAGAAATAGAAAGATTTTAATGGGAAGTATGCTCTGTTTTAGAGAGGCTTCAGAGAAGCCTTCTCTCTTCTTAAAGGTATAACACATAAAACCAGCAATCAGTACTATCACAAATTACACTGCAATATAATTTGCAGCTGAAACTTCAGCAATTCCTGATTTCTGTGCTGCTTCTAACAAAACATACATAGCTTGGAAAACTGTACAAAACATATTCTTGCAAATCTGTAGCCTGTGGTGGATTGAAATCTACCATTTTTCTTAGTGTAGAACTAAAATTTTGTAACTTCTTGGATTTCTTGCCCAGTTTCTCATTGGAGCTACCTCTTCATTTACATGAAAACTCTGAGTTATTCATTAACAAAAGTGAATGAAAATTCCCAGCATAAGTGAAAGTTATTAGGAGTAGTCAACTAATACTTAAACCTCTTCTCCAAGAAACCTGGCTTATGTCTCGGCAACAAGGGGCTAAGGCAAATCACTGATGGATTTGTTATGGGACCACTCTAAAATGTCTTCCCACTCTACTCTCATAAAAAGATTTTTATCATGTACATTAAAAGCAGGCCATTACCTCTGTAAGTGTTAACAGACATGCCCCTGAATGCCATTCCGCTTATTTTTTTACATATTAGCATACATATTACCACACCTGGAAAGCGTGTGACCCCCATTGCAGGATCATTAGCAATCAGAGCCACTAAGATCAGTTTGGGAAGCCAGCAAACAGCTGATTCAGAGGGTTGATTGATTTACTGCAGTGACCTTGCAGAATAATAGCAAAACTTGAATGAGGACTCTGCTATTTGAGATCTATGTCAGTGTTTTATCTGGTGACACTACAATAATTAAAAAAACAAATTTTCCTAATTATCTCAAATTATTTGAATATCAGTGTCTGATTCCCAGTTTAACAATTCCAGTGTTCTTGGACATAGCAGAGATATCTACATGCCTTTTCATTTCAGGCAATGCTCCAGGTTGAAAAAGCCTTTGAAGGTCTGCTGGTCAAAATGCCAGGGACCAAATTAAAAATTTTCATATATTGTTCTATTTCTTGTTTTTATTATCTATGTTATATCTGATGTGGCTATCTTGAAAAAGAGTTAAGTGACTTCTGTGACTGAGGATCATTGGAATCAACCTCTATCAACTACACCTTTCCAAACTGGATCTGTCACATGCAAACTGAAAGCACCGTGGAAGGCATTGTGTTGAAACTGGCATCAGATTTAGAATCTGGTCCTGATTCTACTGTAAATGAATTAGAAGCATTAAGTTCAGAGAAGATCACTGACTTTTGACAAGAAGGTGGCTAATGGGGCACTGTAAAACATATGCAGAAGACAGTGACAGCTGATTCTGATTTCTCTTCCAACATGTGGATTATGTTACACTCACCCAAGCGCTAAGCTTTCATCTCAAACAGTTGTGAAGGTGAAGGTTTCTAGGGGTCTCATTCTCTAATTATGCCTGACTTAGAATTCACTTAACTTAGACTAACACAGATAGGAAGTCAAGTTCTGTTAGCTGTTCCACCTTTCACCTTACCACACATCTGGGAAATATTCAGATCAAGATCATAACCTTGCATTTTGGCATTAGCTACCTAAAAAAACATTAAGATATCACCAACAATTTGCCTTTGACTGGGAAAATTAGAAGCATATTTGAGATGTAAACACTGTTGTGGCACTAATATTGCTGGTAATGATTAAAGGCTGCTACTTTAACTATAATGGAATAAACCAAAACTGACAGTCTTAGTCCATGCCCATTTTCCATTTAAACAAGATAAGGAAATCCCAGTGGTATATCATAATCTGAATGAGGAGGAAAGCTGGGAATATTTACAGATGAGTATTTTCAATGAGGTCTACAAATGGAAAGAAGTATGTGTGAAGTACTGTAACAAATTTGTGGTTACAAAGCAGAAGTGAGGATAGTATCCAGCTCTTTCTGCTGCAAGAGGCCTCTCTACCACTTGAACTTGTAATTGTAAACAAGACCTATTCACATCCTTAGAATTGTTGCAGTAGAGGGCAACATGCATTAGCCAATTTGTTTTGTATTAATTAGTCGATTTATTAGAATATCCTGACCATAAATATCACTTCATTTCAAGAAAGGATATCAGCAATCAGAAGCTAATAATACAGGAGTTCAAGGGGAAGAATACCTGGGGCATCCTTCCTCAGGCAGGAATGGGCAGCCTCAAACTCCCTTTCCTCTACAGTTTCCAATTCAAACTACAGAACTGGAGTCTGGAGCTGGGTCTATGTTAGGCAGGATTTGCTCTAGCAATCATAGTGGTTAACTCTGCTCACTTCTAGGATTATTTCTGTGCTAGGTTTCTGTGCTGTTTCTGTGAGGTTTCTGCTAATTAAAAAAAAAAAAAAAGGTGACTGCCTAATGTAAAATACCTAGAGGCTCAGCAGAGATCAAATTGTAGAAGCTGAAGTCAGGGTAACTCATTAAGGAAGAAACTACTTAAGTGAAAAATTTGGATTGGGATTTGGTACCACCTAGCAAACAAAAAATGAAGTTTTTCTAAATATTTATGTCTAATCCAAGATTAATGCTTATCTGGCTATATGATTAGCCATATATTACAGATGCTAAATTTGGAAGTTACTATTCTCTTTTATAGTGTTAAATGCAATAGGTTGCAATACGTGAACTGTCAAACTAGATGCTCTTTATCTTTCCATAAATAAAATACCTTAAAATTTGGATTATACTAGCAATTTTTAATCTATTTATTGATTTTTTTCTTTTTTTCCCCAACATTGCATGTTTAAGCTATAAGTATTGTAAAAAATCAGAATTTTATACTGAAACAAGTGGTTTTTTACTCTATCAAATTTTCACATTAATGAGCAGGAAAACAGTGATTGTGTGAAATCCTGAAGCTGTATGTGCTGCTAAAGATTTTGAAATGAGATACAGCAGACATTAACAAAAGCATCTGTCTTGCATGTTTAGGTTCTTAAGCCTTTGATGTGTTTAAAATATCAGTAGAGCCTTTTCCTCATCTTCCTCATTTGTTCAAAGTTCAAAGAAAACAAATAATAAAAAAGCTGAATTGTAACAAAAGCTTTCTAGCAGCTTTGAACCGCCACATACAGTTTAACAATTATAAGAAATGTCATAATATATAAGTTTATTAAACAATTGTTTTATTGATTGGCATTAACTTATTTTCCACGCTGTGGTGGAAAGAAACTATAGATGCTTGGGGACACCAGGAATATACAGGCTGTACACTGGCTATAGGATTAATTGTGAAAAATCCAGTTCTAGAAAACAAATGTAATAAAAACTTCACGCAGAAGAAAGCAGAACACCCCAAGTATGCAAAAATCTTGTTCAAGATAAAAATATCTATTTTATCTGTAACCAAATTTGAATATCATGTCTGTCATGAAAGTCATACACAAATATGTATATGAGGGAAATAAAAATACACAAAAATACACATATATGTATATGAGGGAACTATTAAATATAGGTAGCACTCTAGAAAGAGCAGAAATATACAAAAAATTTTGAGGCAGGGGTTTGCCTTAAGAGAGAAATTAAAATACCACAGTGTAAACTGAATACAGATTTTCTGAAACCCTCTGAATTCATCAGTGGTTGTGACTAGAGAAACTTGGGTAACATCTCTTACCAGAACAATTAGAACTACAAAGATTTTGCAACACTTGAGGCAGTAAAGAAAATATTTTAAAAGAAAAGAGGCTTTTTCTGCTTGTTAAGACTTCTCAGTACCTGAGAGAGCAAACCTACCTGTGTGACAAACTCTCATGCAGGCTAGGAGCCTGCACTACTTAATTTAAATAGTTGAACTTGAATGTAATCCCTTTAGGGGCATTACACTGTATCTGATAAATACCCCTTCCCCCAAACAAGAAAATAATGGGTTTAATTTTATAGGTTTTATAAATATGTACATTCTTATTTACATATGTTAGATGTATTTATTACATAAATTTATGCCTATTCTTTATATATGCAGCACATTTTTTTCAGAGGAACTGTTTCCTATTTTGTACTCATACTGTTTAGTATGAAGGGATTTGCACCAGGGGGCATTGGAACTAGATGATCTTTAAGGTCCCTTCCAACCCTGGACATTCAATTATTTCTATTTCTATTCACCATGCCACTGTGTTAGCTCTGTAGAGGGATTCAGCCCAGTGGCTTGATTGCTGTTAATTCTCAGGATAGCTTGTTTAAAGCTAATTTTAAAAGCTTTGTAATACTGTAGTGAACAAATTGTCTCTTCTCTAGACTAAGGCTCACCCTTTCTGTCTGAGTAATTCTGATTCTTTGTGCTTCTGGGCCATTGGTTCATTTGAGCAACGATGCTTCCCCTTCTGTTCCTATCTTATCATGTCCTAAATGGCAGCGTTTGTAGACTGGCATCTGGCTGCAAAGGCTAAGTTGCCACAAAAAGTTTTACATTACTCTTTACTTAGAAGACACCAGAACAACAAATTAAGTTCAGCACTAAAACTGAACTGACATAGCTTCAGCTATGCACCTGCATGTGTCTAAATTCACTCATCACAGCATTAAATTGCATGCAGGAAAAGAGATTTTTTTTCATATATACTAAACATATTAGTACATAGCCGTACTTTATTATGTTGCTGATGTTAAAATATAAATCCAACAATAAGAATGCTAGCTACTGACGTACTGTTTATGAAGACATATATATACACATATATTTACACACACATATTGAGCATTTCACATTTAATTTAAATATACTCCTTAGCTCTAAAATGGATGCAAAATCCCTGGTATATTTCCCATTAGAAGCCAAACTGCTACATAGCTGTCAAACTGTTCATACTCTCAAATTGGATTGAACCTGTGTAAAATGAACTAGCCAGTAATTAATATTTTAATTAAAAAAATGATGTAGAAAAAGGACAGTTAAGGGATTCTACATGCAGGCAAAATGATAGTGACATACAGTAAATATTACATGTAATCCTAGGGCACAGGCTGGATTTGTTTCCCTTAAAACTTGATATATTTCAGCACAGGCATGAGACATCATTTATCTTCCCTTCTCATATTTCAACCCACAAGACAGATGTCAATGTTGTCTAATGGATAGATCTTGTTTAAGCTATTTCCTGTCTGGAAGCAGGCCAAACAAAAGCAGTGACAGCTAGAATGGGAGAATGATATATTTCAGAAAGTATTCCAAGCTTTTCACTAATTATGGGCATCTTTTCAGCTTAGTTGTGCTTAGCTAACTTTTACCAAGTATCTATGAAGACCATGACTTTGTTTTGGTGACATCAGATAACACACATGATTACATAGCTATATCCCTAAGATAATAATATCCACTATTGATAATCTAGTTTATGAATATTAAGCTCATTAATGTAGGTGTTTGCATCTTTTTCCATACCACAGAAATTGTCTGCCAGATGTCCCAATGCATGATTTTTCTGTATATTATAAATAAGCAGAAACATAATTAAGTGACACAAAAACGAATACATGATGAAAATTGAAAGTGATGCACTGTATTCCAGCACGCACTACAGCACAGGGCTGAAGTGCATTCACACAGGATGTTCACAGACTACCTGCAATTACATCACCAAAGCTACATCAAAAAATATGTCTGGACAAGAGACACCTAATTAATAAAGAGATGACAAAAACTTGGGCTGGCTTTGCTTGAAGGGAATTGTTACATGTAATTATGAAGTGCAGTATCTGACCATAGGTGCACAAGATGGCTGGATTTATTGATTTTCTTCTTGTGAGCCGTCAACACAGCTGACAAATACAGTGGTGACGGCAGTTTTAGTAGAGATGTGTCAGCTGTAGTCAAATCTCTTTGTTCTCTGACTTCTCCACATCTTCACTTGCCTGGAAGTGTTGTTAACCCTGGAAAAAATTCACTTGAAAAAAGCTTGAGGGCCCAGGAAACATCATGAATAACTATAAGTTTAGTGAATATCGCAGAGCTATTACATAATATAGTACACAAAAACACAGTTCATCATACAATTTTCAAGGCAACATAATTTTGTCTTTTTTTTATTGCAGGAATATTCTATTTGTGCTACTGGAGTGGGCATATAAGACAAAAGCAACATGACTTTTAAGACTGGCCTAAATTTAAAAGTTCATTCATTGATAAATCTGCTCCACTAAAATCACTGTGGTATTCATTTCAACCCTGCATCCCTTTATCTCTTTAGAATAATACACCTCCTGGGTATCTAGTGATTGAGCATTTGGATCTTAGGTCCATCAAGAGATACTATGATTGTAGTAGGGTGTGCAAGTCTATATGCAACACTGGCCTTTTTTTGTACTGTTTTTTGGCTGACATAGAGTTGAATTTCTTTATAGTAGCTCATATGGTGCTGTGTTTTGAGTAAGCAATGAAAATAGTGCTGATAGTACAGAGGTGTTTTAGCTACTGCTGACCAGGGCTTACAAAGCCAAAGCCTTTTGTGGCCCTCACACTGCCCCACCAGTGAGGAAACAGGGGAGCACAGGAGATTTGAAGGTGACACAGCTGGGACAGCAGACTCCAGCTGATGACAGGGACATTCCACTCCATACAGTATCATGCACAACAATGACACTGGGTTGGGGAGGGTGTTTGGCCAGGGCTACCTGTGGAGGGTGTATTGCTCAGGGACTGGCTGGGCATAAGTTAATTGGTTTTACCCTTCTGATTCTCTCCCCAGTCTCACTGGAGGAGGGAGTGATTGACTGTCTGGTGCTTTTGAGTCATCGAAGTTGCTTAAGTAATTCTATGAAGTAATTAATGGAAGTTGCTCAAGTGGTCCTATGATTCTATTATTTAGTCAGTTTAGTCTTATGACAACATATTAAGCCTGAAACTAAAATTATGATATTAAACGGAGTACTGCACTTGTTAGTTGTGTCTAATAAAGTTAGGTGTCAAATACTTAAGTAGTAAAGGATGTGGAGGAAACACCTGGCATCAGAGTTTTAGCAGAGAAAATAACTTCCTTATGATTTATTCAACTTATTTGTGTCACTAAGTCATCCATTCAAAGCTGATAAGCGATTTGGATTTTGAAAAATATTGGAATTTATTACAGGAAAGAAATCAATGACTAACAGAAATAAGGTGTTAGAAGATGAGTTCTACTACTTAAGAAAAAAAAAAAAGGAACAGTAACCAGAGACCTCTGACAGTAACCTCATAACAGCAACTAACTACTTACTCCTCTTTTCTTAATAAATTAAAGTTAAATGAAGAGCAATTTTGACAAATTTTTATGCTTGCAACAGAATGTACTTCTTATGCATCCAACATAATGTAATTTAGAAAATTTAACTAACAAAACAATGTTAAATTGTTGGGTTTGAATTTTTTAGTTACATGCTGATTTCTTTCCAAATGTGGCTTGACAAAAGCCATATGTAAATCATTATCTTGCAAATAACTAACTTATCATCCACCATTTTCTAGCAAAACCAGAAATGAAAAATTATGAATCTGAGTAGCTGTTCATAAAGCCATATAACTATGCATATACAAATCTGCAGATACTTTGTGGTTAGTAAAAAGAGTGTTAGATAGTACCAAACACTGAGAATCAACAAAATTACTAAAACCAATGAAAGAAAAATGAGTATTTTTAAATTACATGTTCCTGTTGGATGCTTTAAATCATAGTAGTATAAAGAACTAATGGCAGTAAAGCTGAGTTAAGTTACTTGTTATATGAAGCCATTCTATGTTTGCAAGTTATAATGAACCATAAAAATTATGCCATGTTTGGGATAGATGTCAAAGCATCAAATTTCTTGCTTTGCCTTAGAGACAAGCGTGGATCCTCCTGAAAAATGATCTTAGATAGCAATTTCAACATGACTTTGAACTCTTCTTTGCCAGCATCTTAATCTGAACACAGTTTTATCTCAAAGGGTCCTGCTGGACAAATGGCTGTCCTCAAAGATTTTGGTCTCTGACATCTGGAAGAATTGCAGAAATACTTGTGTATATTAAGTTCAGATGACGCATAATTACAAGATAAGAGGAATAATTTTGTCTCTTTTTTTTTTTTCTGTTCATATATTCATCTCCTACCCATGCATTTACATTCACCCTTTGGATTGCATGAAGACAGCAAGGTTGTAATTTGACTTCCATCTACTGATAAACATGGACAGATTGTGACCCTTTACAGCGTTCTTGTGCTTGTGTGGGACATAATTTTTTTCCCCATGAGATGAATTTGAGCATTTTTTTCAGAAAAAACATGATGTGCTCCAAGGACACAGGGCCTTAGAGACAGGTTTTAGTAAGAAAGTGGCACCCTGAGACTTCTATCCTGTGGTAGCTGGCCTCACCTGTCCATTACACATTTTTTACAGAGTGGAATAAAAAAATAAATGGAATGTTTTACCACTGGATATTATCAAGGCAAAAAACAACCCCACCAATGTTGGGATTTACTTCTGATTCAGGAGAAAGAAGACTACTTTTAGTAATTCTGACATAATATAAAAACCATAGTATGAAGTTATTGTCTTCTTCTGCATTCACTTAAAGTGCATGAAAATAAATGGAAAATGGCATAAAAATTTAACATGCTTTTTCCAAGGTAATCTGATAACTTTCTTTGATGACTGGTTGGTTGGGGTTTTTTTTTGGAGAAGGAAGATAAACGGGACGTGATCTATCTGGGTGGAGTTAGGAAAGTGGATACATCTTCCATAGTTTCACCAGTAACTTTGACAACAACGCAAATTAAATTGGTCATGAGACACTGAAAAGTCTCAGACATACAAAGCAATTGTAGCATAAAGGCAGCATTTTATGAGACTGGTGAGTGGAGAGGTGAGATGTGATTTGGTCATTTAAGAGGATGCACATTTACATATCTGAGGCACTCTAAGAAACTGTACTTCAAACAGGTATTCTGCCAAGACAACCGTGCTAGAAGTTGATTTTTCTGGAGCTGCATTTAAACAGGATTTTAAAGATCCCATTTAAATGTTAAGGTGAAGAGTAGCTCTTGAAGACAAAAGGTTCAAATATCAAACAAAATAGAAGTCAGCTGTATGAAATATTTTTCCATATCCTCACTTCGAAAAGAATATCACATTATTAATGTAGGAACAAACCTCTGTCTTATAAAATATTGCTTTACACAGGAGAACCGAAACTCAAGTGTTTAAGCTAAATGTTGTTATTGTCCAATTGTGAACCAAAACTACAGGGCAGTATTTCTGAGTAATCTAAGAAAATAAGGCAACTTTAATTGGAAATTCATTAGGAATCAGATTTAAAGTTCATTGGAGCTAGTGGAAAAGTTTCCCTGAACTTCAGTCTGGATCCTTTAGTGGCACATATCTCAGTGAAGTCCATTTCCTTCCAACTCAAACTCAACTCTCTATTAGATATATATTACTTTATCACAATCTGAAAATATACACACAACGCAGAAAATGTCTGTAGATAAAACATAGCAAAGTTATGTATTAATGTACGTTGATGATCAACTATGTCTGTGCCAAATACAACCAACAGTTGTTTTTAATCAATCTACAGCGAAGGACATATTTTTCTTAAAAAAAAAAATTATAATCACTCTATCAACAACTCTTAGCAAACATGTATGAGGCGACATTTCCTATTTGACCTCTAAAAGGGAAATATTTGAATACCAAAAAAACCCAGCAGAATACTTCCCACTCACAAAGACAAGCAAAAACTCAAGTAACTCAGTGAAATAAAGGCATCAAATCCTCATCTACTTGATATCAAAGCTGCTCCCTTGGACTCCATGGACATCCTCTTTTATGTCACTATGAAGTACTGCACCATTTATTAATGTTACGTGGGGAGTGTAAAAAGTTTCTTGAATATGAAGTTGTTTGGACTTCGTGAGCGTGATGATGTATAAACGCATTGGTGGCACATAACAGCCTAATGAAGTATTTGATTTCTAGAATTTCAGTGATTTAGTGACTTTCAAGTGGGGATGCTCAGAGCGTCTGTCACTTTTTGAATACTACTTGTAATCTACAAAGAACTAATGTCCAGAAAACATTTTTCTTTTTTATTTCTGCGACACCAAATTTAGAGGCTACTTAAAAACACACACACCCAAATGGCCTCAGCAACTTCAACAGCGATAAATAAGACTGAAACCAATGCATGCATGAACCAGTTTCAGATTTGTCAGTTTGCACATGGCTACATTATTGCAGTAGCTGCTTAAGATGAAATGTCACTGTAAGATGAAAAATTGAAGGTTTTCTTTACTGCTAATGAAGTAATCTCTACTGAGATCTGCTATGCAGAGAGACCCCCCCTTGGGAATGCCTCTGTCAGTAACTACCAAGAGCACTATTTTTTTCAATTGATTATTTTGTATGAGATAAAATCTGCATGACACTCTTAAGACTTGAAGGTTGTGAAAGGTAGTTCAAGTGTTGCTTTAGAAGTGCCATTCTTCTTCAGAAATCAGTGGTTTACACTAGTGAAATGTAAACTGGCCTCAATCCCAATGAAGTCAATGGCAAAACTACAACTTGTTTGAAAGAGGACATTATCAGGTCTTTCAATTCCAGCTGCTACTTTCTTACTGTGGTGTAATACAGCGAACAGATGCATAAAATTCACTGAGGACATGATATTGACTTTATCTCTGTCAAAAAATGAACTTCTGCCAATTTAGGATAGAAAATAAAAAGACGATATTTTGTTACTCTGTCAATGATAAGACATTGCATCACAGTGTCAGGAAAGATACCTTTGATTTATGTTACGAAGAAAATGTTTGTCTTTGATATAAGAAAGAGTTCTCTAGTGCTTTCCACCAAAGAAACACTCAGAATTATTTTTATTGCTTTCTCTTTTAAGGTTTATTTTGAAATTTTTATTTCTAAATAAGAGGCATTAAAATGCATGAATTGGTGAACTTTCTGTTTCCCTTGCAGTCAGTTGCAATATTTAATATACTGCCACTAAGTTACTCCAGCAAACAGAGGGTCAAGGCCTCTTTCTATGGCTTTTCAGTGCTCCCTTAGTTCGATCTAATTCTCTGAGTATTCATCAAGAACCAGCCTCCTCTTATACCTTTCAATAAACTTGGCAAATGTGTTTGGGTCTCAGCTTGCTCCAGAGCATGCTGCAATTGTTCTACTCAATCTTCTCTTACACTAAACTTACGACTAGGGAAGGAACCCTTTTGTTCCCAAAGCAGGAGCAAATGCCTCATTTTGTAAGGTTAAGGTCCTACGATTATGACAACAAATCCTGAAATCCCCAGTCTGGTAAGAGTTCATGACATGTCCTCTTCCTGATCTTCTTGTCATTGCCATTTCTAAAGACACAGGTGAAAGACTTCACTTGTACTGAAAATGTGCTTTCTTAGTACTTGTACAGCACCTCAAAAACCAGCCCTTGTGGCCCCAGAATCCAGCTTCTTCATACAAAGAAAATTGCCTCAAATCACAAAACAACTAGAAACCATGAAAAAGCAGCCTGACCGCTTTTAAGTGTACTTTCAAAAATATTCAGTATTTCTTTTAATGAGAAGACTGAATCAGGATAATGCTGCTATAGAGGAGAACATACCTCATGTCTTTAAATTACAAACCATACAAAATTCAGGGCAATCTTTCCTTTGATTGCAGAAGCAGAAAATCAGATTATTTTACAAGTTATTTTTCTTAGGAAGAAGGAAGTTGCATGCCTTAGGTGCTTAATTATGTATTAGGTGGGAGGGCGGGAAGGCTCAGCAGAGGATCTGGACAGGCTGCATTGATGGACCAAGGCCAATGCTGTGAGGTTCAACAAGGCAGAGTGCTGAGACCTGTACTTGGGTCACAACAGCCCAGGCAGTGCCACAGGCTTGTGGAAGAGTGGTTGAGTCCATTTACCCAGCAGCAAGGGACTTGGGGGTGAACCCAGGTGGCCAAGAAGGCCAATGGCATCCTGGCCTGGATCAGCAATAGTGTGGCCAGCAGGGTCAGGGCAGGAATTGTCTCCTTGTATTTGGCACTGGTGAGACCTCACCTCAACTCCTGTGTCCAATTTTGGGGTCCTCATTACAGTGAAGGGCACTCAAGTGCTCCAGAATGTCCAAAGAGGGCAATAGACTTGGTGAATAGTTTAGAAAACATGTCCTATGAGGAGCAGCTGACAGAATTGAGGCAGTTTAGTTTGGAGAAGAGGAGGCTCTGAGGGGACCTCATATCTCTACAACTGCCTGAAAAGACGTTGTAGCCAGAGGAGGGTTGGTCTCTTCTGCCATGTCTCAAGTGAAAGGACCTTCTACAGAGTGCAAGAACTAACAACTCCAGGGGCAAGGAATCAGGCAAGGAAGACAGGAGATTGACATGGTTGAGTAGGAACTGGTCAGACTAGAGAAAGAAGCAAATGCATAGACAGCTGAAGCCAGGATGAGGGGATGCAGGGAGGATATAGACACCAAGTTTGATTGCATAGGAATGGGGTGAGGAAAGCCAAGGACAAGCTGGAACTGAACCCAACAAGAGATGCAAGGAATAACAGGTATGTGACCTGTGACCTTCAATTGTGGCAGATGCCCTGGTTGGAGGTAGCAGGTGACTCATACACCTCATACATGTGAATATAGGTATGTGACTCACAAAAGGAAGGTGAAAGAAGGTGTAACACCTTCTAATAAACAATGCTGGAAAAAATAGTAAGAATGGATGAGGAAAAGGCTGAGGTACTCAACAAGATTTTTCCCCTGCAGTAGCACTTGTGAAGTAATAAAACACAGTGAGCTGATGATGATTTTCATGCAATTTTAAGCATTTAGGGGAGAAGAATTCTTTGAAAGCAGTCTTAAAAGCAAAAACTCAGACTTGAGCCAGATTATGAACATTGGTGTACCATTGTAAGGTTTCTGCATGGACTTGAATACCTCTAACAGCTTTTACACTTTATATTAAATCATCATACAATATTGTCAAAAGCTACTGGTTTAAGAAACGTTTTGGCCTCAGGGTATGAAACCTCCAATGAGCTCCATGACATAAAGGAAAACTCCTAGCAAAGCAACACTTATAATTTACTTGGGCCCCATGAATGTGGTAGGAGCGTAATAACAGTAGTGCATGCACCCTGCAAGGGGTGAGGAGGTGGTCACCTGCTACCTCCAACCAGGGCATCTGCCTTTGGACCAAGCCACAGCTGAAGGTCACAGTGTGTATTAAAAGGCCTCCTTACATCCCAGGTCTCAACTGAACCATGCCTTCCTTATTCTTTTGCTTTTCCACCATGATTTAAAAAGAGTATTTCCTCAAACTAAGAGAATAAGCAACATTTGCCAGAAAGTTATCTTCTAACTGAGCTAAGATCTGTTTGTACTGGACTGGAGCCAAAAAACTTCTCAGCCCCGGGAAGCATATTAATAGCAAAAGTCAGGTACACATCTAAAATTCCTGGATTCAGCTCACAAGTTAACACTGCAAAATATGTCCCACTCAGGCTGGCTCTGGCCAATCATTATACAATGTAAGACATTTTCAAACTGGTATTTATCAATTTCAGGATGACCCCTTTGCTCTAACATTTCTGTGCCATGAATTTCTGAGGAGTGCTGACTTCAGAGTTGACAAAGATGCCAAAAGCTGACTGCTCTCTGCCCCCCACTATGTACACAGAGCAGTGCAGTGCTCTCATCTGCAGGAGTCAGCCAGAGGACTCTGTTTTTGTTGGTTCTTTGCTTTCTGCATGGCTGAGGTTTTCAACCCTCAGAGTCACCAATTTGCCTCCAGGCTGGAGCTTGTAATTAAAGTCTTGGTGCCAGGATTTTGTACATTCTATTCTGCCTCTAGTCAGGATGAGGAAACTTTCAAAATAATTATCCAATTTTAAAGACAAAAGTAACAAATGGGTATCCAAAGAGCTGTAAGGTTCAATATAGACTATTTCATCATACAGTTAATACAAACACCAGGCCTAAGTTTAGCAGTGATTAAGACAGAAAAATCTGCAGAGCAAAAAAGAAATAAATCTGTATTGAGGGAAACTGCTGTGGTGGGAAATCTGCCCTCTACACATTACCACCCACAAAGCCATATGGGGATTCCATGGATAAATATGTGACTGCTAGTCAGAGCTGGGTGGGAAACCATCTCTCTAGCCCAGGAAACATTTCCAGATTTCAAAAATGTTCCCATTCTGCACCATGGAGGCTGACCAAGCTACTGCTAGCACTGAAATCAGATAGGTGGGCATTTGTGTCCAAAGTAAACTATGTTACAGAGCAAAATATATAGTAAAAAGACAGGTTTCAAAATCTAGAGTGTTGGGGGAAAAATAATTAAGTATCAGGCTTTCTCAGCCCTAGATTCAGAGAACAAAACTTGAATAGGGAACACCTTATTGAAGTCCTTACAGACTGGCAAAAATAGCATACAGGAGGATGAACAAAGCCCAGAAGAACTACAACACCCCTTTCTCTTTTCAAATACAAGTCCTTTAGTGTTTTTAGGATCTGCTCATTGATTGTTTAGGACTGAACATCACTGAACAAATCCAGAGCAACATAATCAAGCTGGTGGCCTAGGCCCTGCTGCCTTCTTTCGTGATGACTCTAAGACTAGAGCCACAACAAAAACTAACTGTTCTGATGTGTGCTCTTGATCAAATCACAGATGAATTCCATTCCCAGGTCAAAGGAGGGGTGATATGAGCTCCTTCAGTGCCTCTCTACTTTTCACTAACCAAAGTTTTCATCATAGATTACTAACTATATCGGTAGACTGTCAGTGGAGTATTCAACATCTCATTTTACAAAGGCCCTCGATAAACAAACTCCATTTCATATTACTTATAGACAGGTGAACTTTCTGCATTTTAAAAAGTAAAGATGGTAAAAGTCTGAAATTTGGAAGACTAAATGGAAGTAAATGATGACCACACTTACCACTATTACTTAGCTAGTATTCAAGACTATTTCTCACGCAGACATGAGAAAGCTGATTATGTTATCCTGCTACATCATATTCAAAGCACTACAGGATTTTAATTGCTTCCTGTGCTTCCAGAACATTAATGAACTTATGCTGCTATGGCTTTGAAAATTGGAAGTACAATTGCTATATATTACTCTCCTCAACAGGTCGATGAATATTAAATTTAATTTCACTGTTTTGATATTTCAAATAATAGACATGTATAATTCAGGAAAAAGGGGGGTTTTTGACTGGCATAGAATGCCTGTTTTGTTCTTTTTTGGTACACCTTATATTAGGAGAAAAACAATACTTTTTCCAAAGCCTCATGATTTATATAGAGAAAGAACACTCTTCTCTAAGGATAAAACACATTTTGGTATGCTGTGTTTGAATCCAGTGCTGCAGCATCATCTCAACCAAATGTTCCTCCTGTATATATAGGAAAAGAGCCATCAAAGCACTTTGATGAACTTGAGTGTCTGATGCATACAATGCAAATATTTTAGTAGCAGTTTTTAGTGAAACATTGTCCAGCTGTCTCTTCTAAGCTTTCAATCTGGTTTAGCAGGAAGCCAAGTGGTCCTAGGCTGCTACATAAATTTGGTGACATCTGAAAGAAGTGGTGTGCTCAGTTGGACAGACAGGTTTTGCATGGGAATATGTCGCATTAGGAAAGTTATAAAGCAGCTGGAGATTTAATACAGAATCTGTGATGGATAAAATCCAGGGCTACTGGCTGTGCTACTGACTGCCCTTACTCACACCATCTCTATTCAACCAACACATGCAACATATTAACAATGCAATAATTAGTGCACATTCCTGTCTGCTACTTAAAACTTCACTCCCAGATGCTGCCTTTGTCTGATCTCAGTTTTATTACCTTTGATGATTCCCTGCACTTCGTAATACCAGGCTCCATTGCTGTTCATTAGACTCAACAGTGGTTAGGCAGACACTAGCTGAAGCCAGGTTTGTAACAGAAATGTCCCTGCTTTTGCTTCATGTGGCTAACTTCTGTAAATTACTGTAAATTCTTCCTCCAAATTCCCTGCAATATATGTTCATGCATGTGTGTATCTGGGCAAAACAACTGCAGCCAGGAGAACAAAACCAGGCAGCTAGACAACAACACAAATGACTTAAATAAAAAAGAAAACCAAATCAAAACAAAACCAAAGTTAAATAAAAATCAAACCAACCAAAAAACCCCCTCACCCAACCCAGAAAAATAAAAACCCCCCTTATTTTGCAGTAAACCACCTTGTGTAAAACACCTTACACCGCCCTCTTCTCTTTTCAATTATCTTGGTTTCTGTATACTGGCAACACTACAAGGCACCTAATGCCCTTCTACAGCTGGGCAGTAAGACCTGGTTATCTACATAAATATTTCTGCTAAGCAAATGTTCATGATCTATATGCCAGTGATGATATTTTTGTTTAAGGTATTAAAGTATGCACATTTGGACATGACATTATCAGTAGATACCCAAAGGGTTAGTTTCTAGTGTCAAAGATTTTAAATTTCTTTCATTTTAAAATAAATACAAATACAAACGGCAAGGTTTGGCTTGGATTGACCAAAAAATGATACTTTAAAACTTCTTTACCAGCCTCTTTGCTTATTGATGCAGCAAAATATGCTATGTTAAAGCGGATAAATCTAATTACCTAGTTTGCAACAACTGGAAATATTCACAGTAAAGCCAGAAATTTTGAGGCTTAGCAGACATTGACTTTAATGAACATCCTGGGACTGAGTTGTTGCAAGTGTTTATATAAGTCATTCAAAAAGTAACGGGGCTGGAATTTTTTGTCTGCATGGAAATCTTTTTAACATTTTTATTCAGTAAAACCCAAACTAGAAAACAAATGCCCAGAAGAAGGAGTAGTATATGTCTTGACTGACAGCAGAAACCCTTTGAAAGTGCTAATGTTGATTTCCAGACAAGTTTATTTCAATCTAGCTTAAGTAGATTACATTTTCAAATTTTGACTGACTTTCATTTTTGCCTCAGAAAGTGTCTAAATTCACTTTCAGTTTTCTGTTAGATTCTTAACTACAATTTCAATCTTTTCCTAGTTTTTTCTGATATGTATTTTACAAGAGTGTCATCTCTCACTGCACAATGAACATGAATTTAAGAATGGTGCAATGGTCAAACTTCTGTTACGTATGATGAGAAATTTTTCAACATGGACATTTCACATAATTTTCTGTTTCCAGATATGTTTTACACTTCTCTACTTGCTGATGGGATGGAATGGAATAAACAAACAAAACCAACAAGCTACTCATATTCTTTGGATCAGACAATGACTAATTAAGTGTTAGTGTCCATGAAGTGTGTCAAACTAAACAAGGGATGACCGGAGCCTGTTTGCCACACTCTTAAACCTACTTATGAAATATATAACTGGTCATCTTGATAATGGAAAATAAACAACAAACAACTCATAAAAGTTGGGGTGTGCAGATTTTGTTCAACTGAAAGTGCTTGGGCAGCTCACAAAGAAACTAAAGCTGATCCTGCAAACTCCCTCTTCCAAGTCATATTCAAACTCAAGAAAATTATCTAAGTAACTGCAGTAGGGTTTTGATACAAAGAATGAGATCCTTCAAATTGTAGCTGTACTCAAAAAAACAGAAAAGGCCTTACTCACTTTGAGAATCAAGACCTCATCTGACATAAGATAATAAGGTGTGCAACATAAGGGCCAAAAAAGGGGCCATCTTCTAGAACTGAATATTTAATTCTCCTTTTTTGGCTTGCATTATGAGTTATGATTCCTCCAGTATGTGGTTGTGGGACCAGCAACATCTAGCATGTCCAAAAGGGATGTTGGCCACACACACTCTTGCTTATGGGGAATAAAAACTCCACTTTAGACTGTTTTATTTCAAAGCAAGCACTTTCTGAGTTGTCCTCTTAGAAAAAACTACTGTCACAATGCAGTTAATTGCTATTTACAGGCATTATTATAGTAACAGCTTGGTTGGCTTCAATTAATATGAAATAGAATTCAACTGTCCTTCACCCAATGTCCTAAAAAAATTAAATATAAACTTAATTTAACAACACTCTGCCAAAATTTAGTAATTTCATTAACTCGACTACCTAACACTCTTTCATTACACAACATACCAAATTATATAAACATAATTTTTGGCATATGTGTATTTTAATTCAACACCAGGGTTGGACAGCACAATGCAACAATTGGCAAATCACAATCTTATCTTGGCTTTTGTAGTAATAGTGTCCAAACAAAAGTAGACATTTACTGGCAACAGCAAACAGCAGAACTCACGTCTTTTTCTTTTCACAATTCACAGTATCATGTTGGCGTTTGTTATACATTTCTAAGCACATTTTGACAGCTAAAAATGTCCCACATAATACCTCACCGTAATGGCTGTTTTACATTATATTTTTGTATCTAATCCACTTAAAAAAATGATGATCCAATTATTTTTGGTACAAAAGAATCCCTTAGAAATTCTGGTAATTAAATCTAGTAACCTGGAGAATTCCTCTAGTGTCCTAGGATTTTTTTTTCTGTGATGTCATATAGGCAAATTCAAGACAGCTCCTATGTAAGCAATGTCCGAGTTGCTTCAAGCATACGAGCCATATCAAACAGATTTAAAAGATTATTGTGCTGCTGCTCTGAAGAAGCAGGAATGAGGTGAGACAGAAGTGAATTGCCACACTTTGAGCTCATTGGCTGACCTTCCAACCCTTCCTCAACTTGTTCCTGCACACTCCAAAGCATAAAACTGCCTCCTCTCTTCAAAAACAGTAAAGAAAATGGTGTTGGAATGTAAGAAAACATTATAACAAGAGATAAAGGGAAGCAGCTACTTGCCCTTTCATTTCTTTGTTTTGCATAGGAGATAACAGATTTAACTGGAGTATGGTCTGAAATAATCGTAAATGAGACACAATTGTCCCGAGGACTGCATTTGTTGGAAAACCTTATACTTTCTGGTTTTTAACCTAACACCTACATGGATTCAATTAAAAAGAGAGGAACCATTTATCAGGATGTTTACATTGCACTCTTGACAACACTTCTGTTTAAACAGTTTTAATATTTTCCCAAAAAAACTTAGCATTCAGCTCAACAGAGAAAATTCTTGAAAAATGTGCCTACAGAGCCTCAAAAGTTCTTGACAAGTACAATATATGCAGCTGTTCTACCAAATTTACAAGTTTTTATTAAAAAAAAAAGAATGATTAAGTATTTTAAAGGTTTTAAAAAGAACTGTTTGTCTGTTTGTAGGACAGGTAGGAATATTTTTGCTTATATGAAGGAAATATTACACAGATTCAGCTGACTTATGAATTTATTTCTACACATAAATGGGTCATGCAAAATGTACAAGCATGTATGAAAACTTCAAAATGCAAGTGCAGGGGCTGGGCAAGTGCAGCACTCATGCTTTGCTAATGATAGCTTCTCCCAGATTGTTTATGTAGTGTGCTGGGAGTGTCAACTGATGTGGAGAGTACTGGAAACTTTCAGGCGTAATTAACCTCTGCAGCCTCTTAATGTAGTTTCACCTATAATCCACAGGTCCATATCAGAGAAGAGCAAAGAGTTTGTTCAGGCCCAATTGAAACATTTCACAGAGAAGTGACTGATTAAAGCCAGACATACAGACAGTAAAAGAAAAGGAAAAAAGGAAAAAAAAAAAGAGAGAGAGAAAAAAAAAAAGTCATGTGGTGCCCATTATCTCCATATATCAGCTGCAACAGTCCCTTCTGTGACATCCTGATGCATCAGGGGAGGACTAAGAATAGCTCTGGCTGATGTATCCATCTTAGAATGACAGGAACAGGTGAAATTATATCTAAAAACTTCAGGAAATATTATTTTTTGTCACAATATGGAAAAAATCACAATTGTCAACGTTTTCTTCTCTCCCCTCATCAACACACAAGCAAGAGACCTGTATTATATCGTATGCAAACACACAACCACACAAAGCACTCTGTTCCCTAAAGTGCTTTCATAAATACAAATGTGGTTTTACCATTAAAAAAATATACAAATTCATGAAAAATCATCCTGGTTGCTCAGCTTGCACTACATCCAGAGCAAAAGGTAGTTGTCTTGCTTCATCTGAAAAAATGTCAGGAAAAGCAATGCTTTGCCTGGGGAGGAGCAAACAAGCATATTTCCTAATGTTTATACTAAATCCATTCACTTAGTAGGAGGAATGAAGTAAAGGTGGAGCTCTGCCTGTTCCGTTCTACATGTGGGACGGAGAGAGAACGACCCATGGGGAGGTTTCTGCAAGAAAATCAACAGTTGTGTGTACAGTGTTAAGCCATAATGGGTATGTGCTGAAATTTCCTAGTATTTCTAATTGAATAGGCCCCAGTGACAGAAGCTACCTAGGCACTGGCTGGAAATGCCTCCTGCCTCAGTCATACAGGCATCACTGCCTTGAACCTCAAGTACTGACTTAGACATTTTATAAACTGTGAAACTTCTTGCCCGGACCAAGAACTTGGACACAGGCCTCTGCAAAACACAACATAGCCATTCTCTGCCTTTAGCATCATGTCAGCAAAGAGCTTGATTATTTTGGCAAAGAATACTACAACTGTCTTCTGAGCATTTGTTTTTTTCGATTCTTTTCCTTTTTTGAATTAGTAAGCTGTACATGGAACTTCTATAACCAAACATTATTTCATTTGAAAATATCACTAAATCAATTTCATTTCCCCATAGAAGTAATAGGCTTCAAACAAATTTGCAATTCAACTTTCTAAATATTATGATAAAACAAATTTTTTATACTTCTAAAAGAAACAGAGAAACATCTTGTCAAACTTATGATAGTGAAAAAGAAAATTAAATTGGACAGTTTTCATTATATATTTCTAACTAATTCCCAGAAAATGTCATGCTTCATCTAAACTGACATTAATTTGTACTTTGATTTTGTAAGAAAATATTTCTCAATATTTCTTATTCATTCTATTTGGAAAATGTTTTGGCATTTCAACATATTTAAGAAAGTAGGGAAAACAAGTTCTTTCCCCAAAACACCCATTAACTAACATTATCCTTCCAAATTTCAGGTGGTCTTATATGCAAATCAATGAGATTTACATTTTTGACATTACACAATCAATGTCTTAAGTTCACTTTTGTCTACATCACTCATTTGTCTTCATTGCTGTGTTCTGACCATCACTCTTGACAGTGTACTTCAACCTTTTCAACACTTTTTCCTGTCAAATACACTGTAAACCAGACCAAGGCCACAATTTGTTTACTAATGGGGGAGGAAGGAGCCATTGCCAAGTGGCAGAAATGAGGTCTGTTTCAAGGTTTGCTAGTTTTGGCAATCTTGATATTCTTCTTTTAGGTCTTGGACTTAGTGCACAGTTCTAGTTTAAGGCCAGGCACCTAGAAGCAGCTCTTGAAAGACAGGAAATGAAAGCATTACCTCACAAGAAAAGGACATGTCCAGACAGATCCAGCCAGAAGATCACCAAGAAATACTTCAAATTAAACCGCCCCAGAAAAGGTATTAAACCTGGGACTGGAAAACAAGAAATCTATGTTTTCAGGGTGTGACATAGTAACTAAAATCTCCAACAAGACACATAGCTCATTAACCTATGTGAATGTAGCTACTTTGCTTTGCATTCAGAATTCAGAACAGGAAGATCACAGAACATACTGAGTTGGAAGGTACCCACAGGGATCACCAAATCTAACTGTTAAGGCAATGGCCCATACAGAGACTGAACCCATAACCTAGTGTTATTAGCACCATGCTCTGACCTACTGAGTTAATCTCAGGGGCAAGATAGTGGGCTGTGTCTTAGCACACTGTTCTCTGTTTAGCATTGAACCTAGCATATTAAATTTAGCAAAGAAAACAAAAAGGAGATAATACAACTGCCTTCTACATGTACATTGCATAGTAAACTGTACAGAATAAAATTTTGGGTCAGTTAATGATACTACTTGGGTGAAATAACGTAAAATGCAGCTCTGATTATCATAATATCACAGAATCATTAAGGTTGGGAAAGACCTCCAAGATCATTGAGATCAACATTTGACTGAACACCTTGTCAACTAAACTGTAACACTGAGTGCTATGTCCAGTCATTTCTTGGATGCTTCCAGGGATGGTGAATCCACTGCTTCCTTGGGCAGCCCATTACAATGTTTAACCAACATTTCAGAGAAGAAATTCTTCCTTATGTCCTACCTGAACCTCCCCCCAACCAGTGCAGCTTGAGGCTATTTCCTCTTCTCCTGTTCACAGTATTTTTGTTGAAGGTTAGAATTATTTTTAGCTCTTCTATTGTGGAGCAGCCTATAGCCAAAGAGTATGGTAAGCAAACCTACCTGGTGTTGACTGAATTTGTTAAGCTTCTGAACAAACGTATATAATGAACACTGGTGGTAACGGGACCTGTTGTTAGGATTTCCAGGAGGTTTTCTTTGGTCCTCCTTCTCTGTCATTTGACACATTTTTAATTAACAGACACACACTTATTAAGTATAACAAATGCCTGTGTCAAGGCTGTTCCTGCAACAGAGCTCCCCAACACCATAAATCACAGAGCAATGCTGTTTCCTTCCTGATCCTGGGACACAAGGCCTGCCTGGCTACTTTGAAGTGATCCACCAAAGGCTGATGTTACAAGAAGTCAGGGAGAGATAAGCAAATATTGTTTTTTCATATGGTAAGTTCCCTGGCTAACTCTTACATAGCTTTAAGGAACTTCCCTATTCTAGACCAAGAGCCACAAACCACTTCCCACCTACTCGCAGCTCCCAAACTGCCACAGGCAGATGTTTGTCAGTGGGAGAGGCCATCTGGGAGTGCCCATTTTGAGGATGACATGTTCTGGAAATGTGGTAAAGATCTCATTGCTGGCAGGCATAGGCTGCTGTTCCACAGAAACTGCCTGTTGGAACTATCCAGTAAGAATGGTTCCAATATGGTTTTGCCTTTGAAATTTATGCAGATAATGAGAAAACAGTTTCTACAGTAGTTGGAAGGAACAAAAAAATGAGGAGTTTATTGTAAGAATTCAGAGTGCTCCTACCTCCTCATTGCATCTAGCAGCACAATAAATTATTTTTTAATTTCCTTTTCCTTTTTACACCACAACTGACCTTTTCCTCTGGCTATTCCAGCCTTCTGCAAAGATGACATCTGCAAGCTCTTCCAGGACTGGCACAGCTCATGAAATAAACTGGTATTTACTCCTGGACTAGGTTCTAAGGTGGTATTTTAAGGTGTTGAAAGGATACTCTCAATAGAAATTGAAATCACAGTGGGAATAAATTGACTACTTTACGTTGCCAGCTTCAGAGATATACTAGAAATACATAAGTGAAATCCTGAGATTCTGAACTGGGTCAAAACACCATCCTCTCTGTTCAGAGTGTAAATTATTTTGGTAATTTTCTTTCAAATGTCACTCATTTTTAACACTCCCTTTACTCTTTTTTTTCCCTTTTAAAACATCTCACATCCCCTTTATGAATCATGCCTGAAGGAAAAAAGATCTATACCAGCCACTCTTTATGCTATTTCCCCAGATGGAGCTTAGCTGTTCTCCAAACACTCCAATGTATTCTTGCTCTAGGTAACGTAATTCAGAATGGCTGAAATCTTGTATTCATGCCAACAAAGCTAAAATGTGTGATTTTGCTTGTGGGGAGATTTGAAATTATAACATGAGCTGGTGAGATTCAGTAACCTCCAGCTGAGGAGTCAGAACAAGTTGCTAGAGGGCTTCTCCTCTGCTCACTTCTGGTAATGATTCACTGACTGCAATACTTTCTTTTCAGACTTGTTTGTCCTGTCTTTCTGTAAGCAGTTCTCCTTGATTCCTGGGTGAATATCTTTTCTTCTATTAAATCTCTCCTAAGCATTAACTTATTCATACAAGCTTAACAGTATGAAAAGGAAGCAATTAAAACTATGAGTTTAGACTCTGTATGCAAAATCTGCTGGTTTTCAGACTGTGTAATTTCAAAAAGACAGACTCTCTACAGATGGTATCTGTAGTGAATACATTAACAGCACTTTAAACATTTATCTTTCCTGATAAAACAAAGTCAGCTCCCAAACTCTTCCAAAGGATACCTTATGGGTTACATGTAGCTCCTAACTTTGCTCATTAAGAACACCTCATTATCAAATATTGCCAATTTTCTTTACTTCACTGTCTGATGGGCATTTTTACCAAGAGACAACATTTTCCAAAACTATCATATTTAGACAGAATTGTCTATTGTCTCTAGTTAGTCACTTTTGTAGAGTTTTCTTCTGTTTTCTATATCTTTAATTAGGTAAATTATCTTTAAATTTGTCATCTAGTCTGTCATACACATAGATCTAGGTTTGAGAAATATTCTGCTATAAAAATTGAATAGTATTACCCTTTATCCTTCTATTTCCCTATCTATTGAGAATGATAACATCATCCTTGTATTGTGAACACAAAATAATGAACAGAAAAGAATCATCAGTCTATAGCTTTACAGTGGAATAAGCTTGAATAAAGATAAAATAGAGAAAATGCTGATCTTTAAAAACTCTCTGCCTCAGTCCCTGTCTCCAAAAGAAGAGGAAAATAACACAGCCATATTTCAAGTTTGGATTAGAGAATGACTGTAGAGATGAAAAATTCTAACACTGGATAGCAGACCTGGGATTAAAACATATTACTAGATTTTCTGTAACACATGAGAATTTAAGTACTTGTTACAATTGGTTTTGCTGCAACTCAACAAACTTTCAGCTACTACTTATCAAAAGTAACCACAGAGTTATTGTTCTGAGTATCACTGCAGTAAAACAGCCTGTTAGCATAACACAGGATTCTGTAATACTGTCTCTTTCTAAAGAACTCTTACCCAGTTGAAAAGTTCACCTTACCATATCAGTTATTTTTGTTTAGAATATATTAACTTTTTGTTCCTAATGGAAGCCAGTTAGAAAAATGAGGGTGAGAGGTTAAACATACATCTGGTCTCCCTATTTAACATAGAGGTTTATCTTTCGCATGTTGCTGATGATAATTTAGAAGGGAGGGGGGCACAAAGGAAAAGCACATTTGTATATTTTTCTGTTACGAAAACGGCAGCCTCCATCCTTCATTTGACATATGAAATAGCTCTGCCATAAAAGCCTGTGCTTTTCAGCTTTGTGTTTAATTGTTGGAGCCAAGAAAAGGAGGTGAAGAAGCAAGACAGATTTTACTTGGACTGGTAGGACTATAGTCAGCTATAGCAAGCATGGCTCTCATTATGCTTAAGTGAATTAGTCTGTTTCCTTTAAAAAAAGGAGGGGGTTAAAAAAGGAGAGATTAACAAGCCACTAAGGACCTGCTGTAAGACTTTGACACTTTTAGTGGCTTGTGACAAATGACTTGTGAGTATTAGCTCTCCTTCAGAATCAGAAAACAAATCTACCATTTGGATAAGGAATGCAGGGAAAAAAAAAAAGCAACAGCAACAAACTCTGCTACAAGGTCATGCTGACTAGGACTCATTACCAGTGGAACAAGAGAGCTGAAGAACAGATAAGTTCTTTTACTGACTAAACTCTGAAATTGCTTTTGGTTGTCTAGAAACCTCTAACATCTGTCATCCTTTTCTAGGTAAAGAATAAGTTACAGTCCTTCTAAAGGTATTCATGTGTTCAAATATTGCAACAATTACTTCTACTTATTCTCAAGAGATGTTTTGGGCCTGGGATCAGCTGGAAGGCTCTCCTCTGGACTCATTCCAAGAGCCAAATATCTTTTTCGAGCTGGGGCAAAATGTAAGTGTGCTCTTCAGTTAGGCCTCTACAGATTCCTTGGAAAACTTCATCTTATTGCAAAGATGAAGTTTTTGCAAAATTGCAAAAATACATTAGCTGCACTGTCCTGCAATCTACCCTTGCATTGTCAGTATATCTGAAAAAGGAATTTCGCAGATAGAACTATTATAGCTTAGCACACAAAACAGATCTATAAATGAAGAGCTTATATATACATACTGATTCTTTGGAAAGCAGAAACATTCTGAAACCTTCATGAAAAAATATTTAGTTAAAAACCCAACATTAAGTGTACTAGAAAATGCCAGACTGCAGTTGACTCAAACACCAAAAATACGTTCCCTTACCCATTATGGGTTTAATGAAATCTCATCTATAACTTCTTGCATAAAGTACAAGGAGGTAATAGAAAGAATTAATCTCTACTGGGTTTTTTTTTTTTTTTTGGCTAATCATTAGATACTTTTTGAGTCTGCATTGATGTGTGAGCACATTTATGTATACCTCACATCTGTGACTCCTGTTTAAAAAATTTTGAACTGTGACTAAGATTTGGAGGTCCCTGGATAAGAGACCTGACTCTGCTTCCTCCAGTGGCAATTTTTAACAGCATTATTTAACTTAATAGTTCAGACAGCACTAAAGTTCTTCTTGAATAGATGCACTGTGGTTTTCTTTTTATATAAAATTTCATTTTGGGTGAAGGAGTTACTGTAATTCATTTGGTATTGAAAAGCTGTATCAGTGTTTCTTATGTCCTTAGTACAGTTGGGAACAAACAGGTTATATCTTGCTGACCTCTATGGTCTACTGTGTACATGTATAAAATTAACAAGACCAGAAAAAGGAAGAGTTCTACAGAAAAATTAATATTGATGTTCTACAAGGATATTTGTCTTTAAATACTCATCTTTGCAAAATGTTTCCTGTTTCCTAAGGAGAATCAGCTGTAAGCAGAGTCCACAAATGCATGTGTGGCAGAACTAAAGGAATAAAGCAAGCATGGTGAATTTTGAGCAAATCTGGATAATGCTTTGAGGAATTATTTGGTGTGTGGTCTGAGGCAAGAAGCCACAGAGAGGCGGAAGTTAATCTTATGTACTCCCCAGCTGCAGATATGTCTTTTTGAGAGCTGTCTGCAGCAGGAGAAACTGAAGAAATGACCAAGAGACCAGATTAATTCCACATGAGCCAAGTGTCAGCCTCATTATAAGTGTTTTCACTAAAGTTGAAAAGACTTTAACTTGGATGGCTGTCATTTCAAAGCAAAGTTGTGACATGTAGAAGTAATTGTAATAAATTAAACTGAAAGAGTAATGTCTGTGACTCTAAAGGGGAAGAATCAATAATTTAAAAAATGGTAGAAAATAAATAAAGCTCAAACAAATAATTCCAGTAGGGTAACTCCAATAGATTGACAAAATTTCAGGGAAATTAAGGCACTTCCAAAAGTACATAATACATTAATACAATAAATATTAGGAGGATATCATGTTCAAATTTCTTTTACTGATAGGCCTAACAGTAAAGGCAGTGAAATAACAATTATATTTTAACTATTTAATCATGGAAATGATACAGATCCTTGAGCTGAAACACCTGAAGGTTCATACCTTCAAAGCAAAAGAAATTTTAACATTGCTTGTGATTATAATGTTCATGCAGCTGAATCAGATCCAATCTAGGGCAGATTGAATATGTGCCTCCACTCATGCTATCTGGTTAGGAGATATTTTGACATTAATTTTTGTTTTATGTTAAGCAAGAAATCTGTGGGTAATCTTGACAGAATGCAAGAGGGGTTATATTTTTTTTTGAAACTTCAGTTTTTTTCCTGTTGAAAGACAAAAATACCTTAGTCTGGCAGAATTAAGATGCAGCCTATTCTTCCCTGCTGTATAGGAAGACAAAACTGCCCTTACTATTCTTTATAACCAAACCTTTCAGTGAAGAGGACAATTATCCTCTGGGTATTTTTTTTTTTCCTGACACTCATCATGGGTTACTGGTGTGTTTCACAAATAATTGCCTTTCATAACACCCTTGCTTGTGTATGAAGTATTGCTAACTTCATTTTATAAGCAGCAAAGAGCCAAGGAGAAATTAGACTTAAATATTCTCAGAAATTTTGAGGTACAATGGATAACCAACATGTAAGACCTAGTATTTTGTAATATTTTATGGAATTCCTTATACTCAGAATTTAATTCCTGCAGATTATCCTTGTGCCAAATTGTCCAGTCTTCTACCCTCTTCCTTTAAGCAGATTCCTACTCTGTGCTACTTGGCAATCACCATGAGAACCATTAGGAACTCCAAGGATTCCCTCAGCTTCCTTTATCCCCTAAGTATTTTCACAGCACATGGTGAAGGACAATCTTTCCTGCAATCCTACATCATTACTGCAGTCTGTATCTGCTTCAGTCTTATTTTGAGACAAAAGTCCACCATTAAGAATCTTTGTAAAGTTCAAATACCCTGCAATTTCTTCTGTAAAGAAAGCTAGAAAGCTGGTGTACCCTTTTTTTTCCCAGACAAATTCAACTGAATAGCTGCCCTGTGAGCTATTTCATTCAGATGAAAAGCATTTTCTCATCCAAAGCCCTATAGCAAGGTATTTTATACGCTGCATTTACTGACTAATCTTTCTGTCTTCCATAGAGTGTTCTTGAAATGTTTTTAGTAAGTCAGTGCATTCAGTCTTGTAGTTCCTTAATATACAATAATCACCAGCTTTTAAGCAATCAGCAGTCACTGTTCTTGACTGGTTTATGTCATATGAGAAAAGGAAGTAACAAGGAATAACTAATATAGAGTTGGTACTAATATAGTTTAAATGTCATGGCATGTACAGGCTTCATGTTCCACTTGCCACTCCTCAGATTATTCAGGCACAGAAAGCTGTGAATGAAATGGTCTGTTTATAACACCTGGAGCACAAATTTCCTGTAAGCCTTGCCCCCCTTTCCTTGTCCAGCAGTATTTCCCACTGTACGTGGCAATAGGAAATGTCATAATTCCCAGGATGGATGGAATCATCAGTCTGCATGATCTCAGCATCTCCCTCCATCAGTCTTGGCCTAGGAGTCAGGTTGCCAACATAGCAAAATGCAAGAAAACCAGCAAAACTTCTTAAATTCAATCTACCTTTAAGCCTCAGAAAGGGCATAACTTGTACCTCCCAGTACTTACCTTACTGAATTTTCTATTAGCTGCCTAGGTGGCATAAATAACTCATTGGAATAAGAAGTGAGTCATGGCTTATGTGTGTTCATGGGTGTTTAGAAACAGAGGTCATGCTGCTTTATGAATAAAAGCTGTCAGACATGATACTAAATGTCACTTCATAAGAACTGGACTTGCACATGGGCTTCCATCAGCATCTTCACTTCTAGGAAGCTGAAACAATCGTAATTTCCTCCCATTTCTTACATTTTACTCACTTTCTAAGCTGTTCGGTTAGAACCACATGAAATGAAAATGTAAAGAGCTTGCAATGGTTTGTAGGTCAGAATGCCCAGTGAAACTAGGTTTGTAATAATTTTCTACTCCAGTTTACACATGGTGGTGCCTTAACTCAGCTCTTCCGCCAAAGTACGAACTGTTAACCCAGCTACTTGTAAGAGCAGTATCAAAACTACAAATGTATCTTGTATGGGAGGTTATCTTTCCAGCATCTGAAGAGACAGAGTAACCAGGCCTAGACACAGAAGCAGACTAACAGAAAGCAACCCCACTGGGTGAGGAGGTTAGCCCTAGACTCTTCTTCTGCATCTTTTCACGTTACCATTAGTTTTGCAGTTACAGATACTCAGTGAGAACAGAATTTCTGTGTTGCAGTTATTAGCACTAGTGTTTTGACAGGGGAAAGGTGTCCTGTCATCAGAATGTGAACCACATGCACCACTCTGCTTCCTGTGAGACAGGGCAGAGGAGCAGAGTCATGAGCCCAGGTTACAGTTCAGGGGAAGGTTTTCATTAACTTGTCTCCAAGGGAAATGTGCCACAGGTACTAAGATAATTCATGAGGATAAGAGAGGTACTTCCAGATCAGCTTCCTGATTGCCCTGTGCAGGATCAGAAGTTGGACACAGCAGTCGTTGTGAGACCCTTCTGACTTGGGATGTATACAGTTCTACGGCTTTATGACATGGTTTATACTTTTGGTGTTTACATTCAGGAAAAACAATAGAGAAAAAATAAGTATCTGGGAAATAAATGAGAAAAAACTTTGTTCTGTTGAAGTTAAAGACCACTGCAGAAAACATTAGAAGCTTTAGCATCTCCTAAAATGTAATACTAAAATTGTGAAAAGAAGACACTGAACATGCAGTCTTATAAAATATTGTGTTTAATGCAGTCATCTCCTATTCCATTCTAGAGCACCCATTTTCCCTTACTCACTGTAGCAACAAACTTGTAACTATGTATCTGCTTCAAATCTTAATGATAAGCTTGCAAAATATGACATATTTGATATCCCTAAACACACCAGCAACCAAAATGCTCTATTCTACCCTGTTCCATGCTCCAAAACTCAAACCACTTGGAATTCTAGGGTACTTTGACATCCTTCAGGTATATGTTTCTCTTAACAAATATAGTTCGTAGTATTAGCATACTGAAAAATTTAAGAAAAAGCAATCAAATAAAACCCCAGCTTTTTTTTCTTTAATGCAGAGCTTGTAGCTCTTTCAAATAGTTCATTATTTTCCAGGGCCAATCCACCCACCCTTTTGCTTGCAAGTAGTCGACACTGAATTTGATATTAGGAATAAAGCAGGTTATTAATCCTCTTGAAGAGGATAAAATGAAGAAGAAAACCCTAGAGCAGCTACCAAATAGTATCTAATATCTACAGAACAGGGTCAGAGAAGACAATGAAATTGGGAGTGGAAAGTTCATATCCTAACACCAAGCACACACTTTTATACAAATTCAAAAGGCACTTTAATGTCTTCATAGTTTCAATCTGTGAGCAAACAGATGTTACAGTGAGATCAGACAGGACAACTCACCATCACTGGCAGTTCACAGCTGCCAAAAGGGGTAAGCCACACTCCCCCTCTCCCCACTTCTCTCCCACTCATGACACATGCTGCCCTATTTCTTTCTTGTCATCCTTTCTAGTACTGATCTGGTACTTGTCACACATCCCACCCACTTCCTCTAGTGTGGGCACAATATCATTGATTTATACCCAGACTCCACTTAGCACTGTGCCTTAATTCCAATTAAATAACATCCTGAATGATTCCAAAATGCTTCAGCATTCCCTCCCCAACTCCCACACATGCTGACTACAGCTGCACAGCTGTGTGTCAGGAACCTAAAATAAAACTTACATTTCATTTATTTCTATGCAATGTTTGAACCTCTAATATCAGTGGCAGAAGAAAGAAGAGCAAAGAGACTCCTCACAATTCCCCCACCCCCTGCAACCCTCTCATTTTCACTTCTGCTCCCCACGTAGGAAGACGAGTCAGGAATGGCAAAAAACAACTAAACTTATTGTCCTTTACATACGTTTTCCACCATGAAAGGAGCAGATATCATATTGCTTTCCCAAATCAAGGTTTATGAAAGATCTGATCTTCTTCTTTATTTTTATATAACAATCACAATCATTCATGTTCCCACTATCCGTAACCTTTTCCTCTCTTTGACAACACCAAAAATTATGGAAGAGGGGAAAGAGGAAAGGAATAAAACTATTTGGTGTAGTTTCAACATTTCCTTTTTTCTTGAAAGTCAGCTTCGATGTGTGTGAAAATTCCTCTTTAACTGTAGAAGATATACACTCTGACAGATTATTTAGAGGTAAATGTGAAAGGGGACAGGCTAATAATTCTTTAGGCTAACTATAAAATAGGGGAATGCTTTACAGCTGACATTGTGAGTATATCAACCCAGTAATTGGATGCACGTGTTAGTAGCAGTAAAAAGGCACTGTCCAGTTGTCCACCTTACATGGGAATCTACTTTGAGCATATTCTTTGATTTACTGTTGCAATTAGAACTGAATGTTCAAAGAAAGAACACAAGTGACCTAATTTAAAAACAGTGCCTTTAAAGCCACTATTTAGTATGAGACTTGGCTTACTCGTAACCATTTCTTTCCTCTGCAACTTCCATTTGTTGCACTGTACTCATGAAGCACCAAAATCAATTTTAATAATCTGCCCAATTAATGATTTCAGTTTTAATATCCATTCAGGGATTAAAGATTTAGCTACTTCCTCCTGACTCCTACCCTTGAAGATTTTAATTCTCTTCATAAACACAGAGAGCTTTCCCAGGCTGACTTTTCAAAACTTTCATGAAACACTGTTTCCTGTCTCCCTTTTACTATGTTGTAACCAACAGAGATGTTTTACAACAAATTGGCGCAAGAACCAGAAGCAATTAGGGGAGCTAGGGAAGGATCCTTCTAGTTAACAGAACTAATGTTGCAAGCACCATTAACTACTTTTCCCTGTTAAAGCATCTGAGCAATGAAAGGATGCAAGATAGCATCCTTTCTTTGCAAATATCACATAAAAATAAATTGTTAAAGCAAAAGAAAGAAAATTTGTTTGACAGGTACACACAGTTAGACTAGTGACACTAATACACCTACCAACTGAGAAACAAACACGTGCTAGGATTAACTAAACCTGTCCTCCATTTCTTATCTGGTAGCTTGGTATTCACAGCCCAAAGCAAGCAAGGGTTACTTTTCCATGCAGCCTCATCAAGCTGACACTGGTTGGCAATGCTGATAAACAAAATATTTGTGCTGTTCCAAGTGACAAAGAGGTCATTAGATGATACACCCCAGACTATTAGGATAAAGTGGTTCAGTGATGTGTACAACTGCAAGCAGTAGTAGCAAGCGTTTAAATGAGCAAGCTGAAATTTCAACCTGGTGCTGCTTTGGGGAAAAAGAGGCTGTAAGAGCTTGATTCAAAAAGCTCTTCACCAAATAGAAAGAAATGTTTTGCCATGACATATCAATGTCAAGAAGGGAATGTATAAGAAATCCCAAGCTAACCAAGTAATTTCTCTGCTTTGTTGACACTATCAGCCCAAATACTAAGCTTAAAAATAGAAATACAACATTATTTACATATATATTTTTTTCCTATTTAGAATCTTTCTTGTGCAATTACATTACTTTCTCATAGGAAAAGTCAGCAATCTACATCACGTGAGTTGTTGCTCTATGCCATACAGGTACCTGCGATTTTTAACTTAAAACACAGTTTAACAAGCTTTGCACATAGAAAGATTTTCTTTTTTTTACATGAAAGGCTCTGCAATAAATGAAAACTCCCCTATTCAGGATCTGATCTGACTCGCATTTGAAGTGAAAAGGCCCCTATTCACACACACAGTTCAAAGACATCTGAAAGTCATCTTAAAATGACTTATTTCAAAACAGAGTATCTTATCCTATGAGTGAATGCATCCAACATGTTTCAGAAGTGTAAGCACATTCTATACTGCTCACTCAGCTAATGCCGTCTTCAAGAGAAGTTTTGACCGAGACACTACCTGTGAACTCTTCCATTAAAACAGAAACAAGGCATCTATAAACCTGTATGTCCCTTGTTTTCTTTCTTCTGGGGTTTTAGGAACGAACTTCTAGTTGCTCCTTACTCTTGGAATTTTTTTTTCCCGAGTGGCTATAAGTTAGATTTATGAAGACAAAAAGACTTCTTACAACTGTGTATTTTGAAAAGATTTATGACAGGGCTACAGTATCAGCATGGAGGGTCCACAAGGCAGGAATGCAGTAAGGGTAACAGGAGAGTGTCATGTAGACATTAAATAGTACAATTCTTTCCACATTCATAAATCCTAAGTGCCTATGGGTTTATACTGCTGGTTATAAATCATATAACTGAGTTCTACAGACAAAAAAAAAAAAAACAAAAACAAAAACAAAAACCAAATCAACCAACCAACGAAACAAAAAAACCAAACCAAAAAAAAACCCCAAAAAACCTGAAAGTGAGATATCATATCCTTAAGAACATATACATTTCACAGTAAGGAGCCAACATTTCAAATTACTTCACTAATTATTATTTACTATTTTAAGTATTTTGATTGGTAAAGCCATAAAACACAACTCTTTTGAGAGTAAACCAGCAAAACACTAACTAGTCTTTAGAAAAAGACTGAAAAGTTCTCACATATGATAAGGAGTCAATAATCCCAAACAGTTAGTTTACAAAATGGTCAGTAGGAAGAGTGTGTTTTATCAATTATTCTAATCTGCCTGGAACTTTATAACAGATGTTAACGTACCTATGGCACTTTATTATTTTTCTGCACCAGAGGTATGGTGAAAAAAAGGAGTATCAAATAAAGTATACCTAATCAAAACACATTTAATGCTATTTTTCTGCATATAACCCAATCTATAATACAAATACCTATTCATATGTCATGTATATATGCACAATTAAAAGCCTCATTAGTAATGTTCGGCACTTCTAGTAGTTGAGCGGTTGTTTACAATCTTTTGGGCTGAAGAATTAGGGTCAAAACTTTCTTGCTTTCACTCACTATGCTGTTAAGCTTATCCCACGCTAACCAAAGCAAAACCAAAGACTATCAGGGACTTCAAGAGTTCTTAAAGCTTAGTATAAAAGACAATTGAATACTCAGAAGAAAAGCCCAGAATAGGTTAGCTTGTGGGAAGTAGCTAATTATTTCTTGCTAGCTCCCCTGACATACACTTTTATTCTGCAACACAGTGCCTTTTTCTTGAAATAGTCCACTTGGGTTGGTCAGAAGACAAATTAATAGAATATCTGCTGGTATTTTGGCTTTGCTTGAACTAAATTAGCTTACACAGTTGAGGATGCAGACCCTTCTTGTCCACCCCTTTGAGCAGAGGTGACACCAGGCAGTGGCTGTGCCGCCATCTACTGTAGGTTTTGCATAGCACTGCTTGGTCCAAAGCCTGCAGGAATCCCTCCAGCAACCCTTCCCACTCATCTCCAGGCTCAGTGATGCAGACTGCACTCCCTGAACAGTAAGAACCTAAGTAAGAGCCTGATCCTGCAATCTTTGCTCAGGCAGAAATCCCTCCACAGACTGCAGGTCAGCTGCTGCTAACGAAATATTGTGTATTTTGTTATTGTTCTTCAACTAATAAGGTCTGTCCTGCAAATTTGAAGTTTGTGTCCCTTATAGTACTGTGAATGGTAGCCTTAGAAGACAATGGAGAGTGGTATAGCACTGAGACACACATTCAAGTTTTTTTGCACCAGCTTATCATATATCATGTAGCTTTAATGCATGCCAACCATTAATCCAGAGAGTTTCACTATCTTAATTGAGAGAACTGTCAATGTGGGAGTAAAGTCAGAATCTGCACACATACAGTTCCCTCTCCATTTTAGTATATGTCTTAAGCTTCTCTTGGTGATCCCAGAGCTCAAGCTATAGTGAAAGCTTTTTGCTCTTTGGAGGATTTTTGGGTTTGGATTCCCTCACCTGGTGTGTAAGCCTCCAGAAAACACTACAGTTCTCTTTATTTGTGCTTGTGAAGGGCTCTGTCAAGAACAGGGGCAAGCGACTTCACAGCTGTGGTGCTGCAGGACAAGGTAGTAGTTGTATTTTGAGGACCAATTTCCAGATGTAAGGAACAATAAAATAAAGTGTCCTACATCTGTCTAGTGACAGACACGTCCAGCCATGCCAAGTGCTGCAAGTTCTGCCAGTCTTCTGACAGAACAGTCAGGAACCACCTGGTACTCCACAGGTAGAGAAAGGAGGATGGAATAGTTCCAAGCAATGAAGTCAGAATGCCAGAGTAAACTTTAATTTAGTGCACTCTACACGATATTTATAGAGCTAATCCATGAACGCTGCTTGAGCCATTTAAAGGCTGGAGACTAAATTCTGTTTTCTGAATGTTTAGTCGGAATTTCTCCAACTGTTCTTACTTGACAGTGCTTAATTGGCAGTGAGCCATGAAAGCTGTTGTCTAATTACACAACATATCATGATTTTACAGACCTACTGATAAGGCTTTACTGCAGCATAAATGGATTTTAAACATTAGCATATGAGAAAATTAGCCTCCAAATTAGAATATTTCAGTCTAGTGTGTCAATAGTCCCTCTTATTTGTTTAGGAAAACATGGTTTCAGATGGAGAAACTAATTTCAGAGATTAAATAGCCTGTAATGTTAAACAGGCTACAATTTAGTGGCCTCTCTGGCTAACTCTATGCATGGCAGAAATCTATTCACATGTAATTACTTATTTCAGAGCATGTGAAAGATATCATATCTTTGCATGGAATCAGTCCAGCTGGGGATTATAGCAGTATTATGATAGCACTGCTACACATGATGCTGTGAAAAATATAGATTTAGTGAATTCACTTGCAACATTTTGCTACAAAAACAGCCTTGAATAAAGACACAATAAATATATTTTTAAATGGTCTCAAACTATGTTTTTACATAAAACACAATTTCAGCCTGCATATTATAATGACTATTAATTAACAACATAGAACTCTGACTTCTGTCAACTGGATGGTAATAGTTTTGAACAGAAGGATGTGCACTAGGTCTGCCTTTGTGATGTAAGTACAGTAGGGAAGGTACAAGTTTTGAGAGGATGGCAGTCCTTTCTTCATTCCACATAATCTTCAGTGATAGGGTGCAGTTATGTATAATAAAGGCATTGTTTTGCTTTTATATGAAACAAATGACAGTCTCCTCTCTTTCAGCAGATACGACAGTAACCATGACATCACTAAGAAGGTCAATTCTTTCTGATGCACTGACTGAAAAACCAGGACACACCATGCACATCCCAGAACCAAAATAGAAATACAACATTAAAAATACAACTGTGGGAGCATCCCCTCCAACAGTTCTGGGGGGTTGCTCTTGCATGTAGCCTGAAAAGGTAGGAAGATGTATTTGTGCATTTCGGTGTATTCTACCTCTTCTTGGCAGGATTTTGAAAAAGTTCAAGCATGTGGATAAGTTTACTCACTGAGCAATTCTCCTGGCTAAGTGGGACTGCTCAGACGTGTAGTTACTTCCTTGAGTACACTGCTGTCAGAGTGAGCACCTTACAGCCCTTTCTGGCAGCAGTGTGCTGTACAGAATGGCTTGATGTTCTCAGGGATGCATGCAAAGCATTCAGAATCCCATTTTAGGGGTGCCGTTCTCCTCCAAATCCAAAGGTAATCTAAGAAACACCATTCTAGGACTTCATTCCACACAAATTCATCAAAGTTAAGCCTCCCTCACAGCTCTGTTTTTTAAGAGTTTCCCTTTCTATGAAATACAGAAAGGGAGGTGCAGAAAGATTCAGCTGCTTTGACATCTAAAACATCTACAAACATTAGGGTGCATGATAAAGCATGAAGTTGCAAGGTGGAGCAAGTGAAGCAGTGACACATGATACTCTGGCCCTTTCTCACTATTTAAAAGGTTATATTATGGGTATATAGAAATATAGCTGAATTAACAGCAGTGCGTATCATACAGCATGGCAACCTGCAGAAGAACTCCATATTTTACACATTAGCTAACAAGGGATCTACTTAATTCACTTTCAGTTGTTTTAATTTAACAGCAGATTTATTCCCGGGTTTATCTGGATTTACGTAAAACAACACAAAAACCAAAACATGGTTCTTTACCAGTGAAGGAAACTCCTTAGAGCTTCCTCAAATTGCATAACAGAGCTTACTTTCTCAGCATGTTCCTATAGTGGGACATAGTCAGTTAAGTCTTGCAAGAGAAAGCAATATATTGTGATTTAGTACAGCTCAATTTGAGATTGCACAGGCAGGAAAACCAAGTAAAGGGTACATTTCTAGCACTAACAGCCAAAAATACATTACCAGAAGCATGCTATTACTAAGCATCTAAGTAGCTCTAGAGGAAAGCTCGAAACTTCAGCTATGGAGACTGCCATATGACTTTTGCTCTGAAATAATTTATTAAAAAA